>OY755242.1:64907237-65419737 GCA_963576725.1 Azorinus chamasolen
TGATATTTGTAAAAACATGGTTTGCTAAATGAAAGCATTACCTGAATCACTTTACATACTGGTTGTCCACTGTTGTAAACTTGGACACCAGTAACGCATACAAGCATAACAATTGCTGCTGCACTTCAAGAGTTGTTTTAGTCCTGATTAATCAGATTTTGTATGTAAGGTAAGGTTTCATATCGGTTCATAAAGAGGAACCCATTTAACCCATTCCCGCATAGTCTAGATTTAGACCCAACCTCTTTGAATGCATCTACCGAAAGGGGGTATTTACTAGAGAAAAGGAAAAGTTTAGAAGTGTGTAGTTTTGAAACATTGTGATAAATATACCATTTGATCTATTTATGACAATGGATTCAGAAAGTGAATTTTACAGAGGCATCAATATGTAGGATGTCAATATGATATAGGATATTGTCAGAATAAAAACAAGTTCATTCCCAACAATTGGAAGAAACAATGGAATTACCAATATCATGTAGTTACTGGTTATCTTGTTGGCACGCAAGTATGAAGGATAATTTGCTGGAACAGTGGTGTTTGATATATACAAACACACGCCCTATGCGTACATTGGTTTGAAAAAAAAATACGCTAAGGAGGAAGTGGTGGAAGCTCTAATTATTAGTTCCGAAAATGAACTAAAATATACCAATAATAACTTTTAAGGAATGAATAAATGTATAATAAATAATACTGTCAACTGACATTTTGTCAGTGAAATCAAAGACTAGTTTTCAGATAGGGGCGCAATTGCGTAGGGGGTGCAATGAAATATGATGATGACTGAGAGAAGAGAGAGAAATGAAGTCATGGAGAAAGGACACTGACTGTGTTATGTGATGGAAGAAGGGAACCGATAATGGTTGAACGAATTACTCTGTTATACATGGTTTGGTTTAAGTCAAGCAGGTAAAGATACACACAAAGCGCAAACACCACCAAACACCAGTTGACATTCCGATATCGATTGATGTAAGTATCGCCTAAGCACTACTATGTCTTTTCTGTTTTTTCAATTTCTAGTATCGAGTCATCAATTCCTTTTTACATTAAAATTGCTGTTTCCAAGAATAAAAACACATCACAGATAAAGTATTTATAGTGATTTTCCGAACACTATTACAGACTATAATTACTTCGTGTGCTTTCTCGCGCAGTATTGTATTAAGTTTGTTTTGTTAATTAAAAGGTGTCTGTATTTTGTTTTAACAACCTGTTTCTGTAACCAAGAGCGACGACCAAAATCAGACGTTGGATGTTGAAGAAACTCATCTTTCGATTACATGATTCGTTAGCCGTTATCGCAATTTGGAAGAAACGATGATGTCATTTACAAACAGAGTTAATCCGGATGTAACTTGGCTTCTCATCAAGACAACAGCAATTTGACATAATCATGTTTGAAGAAGGCTGCTTCGAAATACAAATTACAAAACAGTTTCGATTGAATAAACCTCACAAAGTATGCCAAAATTTAGGTGCTTCGAGTAACGCAATGTAATGATCTCGCGATACTGTTCTATAACTGAACTATATCTGAGTTCCAGTATATAGTCAAGAATATCGCTCATACACTAAACATAAAAATACAGAAAATTATACAGAACTTGTGAAAAGTTTAGTAACTCAGACAAGACAAACCAGCAACAACCAAAAACGTAAATGATAACCAAATAAATAATCCATCACATGTTTGATTTGTTCCTGCAAACGAATCAATCTGAAATTTAGATTTGACACTTCTAGCAAACATTTTCACTGCGGCAATACCTAATACCATGCAAACAGAAAGTTAATTTATCTGATGGCCTATTATCATTCTATAAATATATATATAAATATACAATTGATATGTAATATGTTTCTCTTTTACTAAATTGTCAGCATATAAACGCCGCATTTACCCTGTTTCTTTCTACAATATGAATAAATACATTTTTATATTAACATAAATGCAAGAAGATAACTGTATCGTTAAAACATACACTAACGAACCCGGTTTATGCAGCTCATTTACTAGAGTGTTAAAAGCCATTCATGTCGTTAACCAATCGAAACACGACGTTCGTAATCTTCTAAACAATCACTTTAGCAGATTAAAATTCTTTGCGCTCAGACCTTGAATCGGAAAGTTCAGAGCTTTTGATGCGGAAACAATTTGTACCATTTCTAGGGAAGGGTGTATTGGTAGTTAGATTTGCGTGTTTCAAGTAATACAACAAAATAGAATAGGCGTGAGACAGGAGATGCCACATGGAAGTACAGATATGAGACATGCAGGAAACACCACATTCAAAACACACAGCCACCCGAACAGCATCACAACAGGAAAGTCTACATCAGCCCAAGAAGCACAGAAAAAGTGGGCACACAAACATACATAAATAGATCAATGAAATTCCATTTTCAATCCGAGCAGATCCTTATCAGACGGCCCCTAAAATGAGCCACAAGCGGTCTACCACACATCGGCGATCACAGTTGACCCTTTACTCAATGAATGTTCAAGTGAAAAATAATGACATCGTGAATATTAAAAAAATACATTGTAGAAATAACACATGGACACGTGAGTTTTACCAAGGCAAACTATGTATATATAATGACAGATCATCAACAAGCAAGACAGACCCTAATCAGACGGACATAAAAAAGCAACAAAATAAAATTGCATAAAAAGCAGCATCATTTGTTAAAGAATACACTCTTTCTCAATTATGTTCTTTCTTCGATCAAAGCTACATTTAAAAACCAAACCAAACATTTAATTCGATCTACATTGAATCCATCCTCAGTACTTTCAGTGGTTTGATTATCTTGTTTTCTATGCAACGCCACCTATTTGACAAATTTCGACTGAAGTGCATTATGCCTTCGGCATACGGCTTTATGCTTGTTGCTAGGGGCTTACCGCATTGGGTCATGTGTCATTAGGTCATGTGTCAATGTAGAATGAACCAAAATGACTGCAAACAAGCAGAAAGGAGGTTAACACCAGGCATAATGACAAACGTCGGTTGGTGAAACAAGTTTAATTGTAAAATAAAGCTCAACCCCGCATGCAATTTCGAATAAGCTCTTGTAATAAAGCACAATGCACGATGCATTTTCGTTAAATGTAGGATCTAGGAAGAAACTTCAATGAAAGAAGGAAACCCATCTTGACATGCAATAATCGTTTAGCAAACTGTTCAATACCACAATGTATGATGCATTTATCATGAAACAAACTGAAATGCCACAACGCATTGTGCATTTAACATGAATCAAACTGAAATGCCACAATAAATGGTGCATTTAACATGAATTAAACTGAAATGCCATAACGCATCATGAATACCATAGTAAGGAGATAAAGGCATGCATACGTCAACGTAAACTCTAGTAATATCAAAGGAAAGCGAGCAATTGATTGCAAATCCTTCCCGACCGTTATTACGTGTCCTTATTGGATTTCTAGAATGTAAGTAACTCAAGGGGTAATGATAAGCATCAATCTGTTACATTAATATAGTGATAAAGTTATTGTTTACAACCATATAATGCATAAATTAATATATACTTGTTGTTTGCAGCATTGTCTTCAGCACATGACCAATCTTTATCGTAGAAGCTCGAACACTTAGTACTTCGGTTAAGGCCAGTGATCAGTTATGTGAATTTAGCATGATTTGTATATCTGTTTGATAATGTTTTGTGCTAAATTCGGTAGTTTCACAATTAGACGGTATGTTTTGCGAAAGTTAAAAGGACAAATCTATTGGTATTCTGGTTTACTGTAATAAGGATATAATCCTTGTGTTGGATATGTTCTTCCAAGCGAATGTATAATATTTACTGTTATTTGCTTCACTATGTTTGTTATATGGAGTGAAACGTCATACACTTGAAACGTCAGAGACTTCATACTTCAGAGACTTTAGACACAAGAGCCTCAGGACTATAGATTCTTGATACTTTATATACGGCCAGAGACTCTGCAGTTAGAGGTAACCGCGTCCCAACCAGATCAGTGTAATAATAAAACTGATGAATTAATACAGTTTCGTTCTGATACCTAGATGTGCAATTTCACAGAAGTGTTCTTTGCATGATCATCGTCGAAAACAGAATACAATATGTGATGTCATATATACCAATTACGGGCCTTCATCGAACCAAACGTGTAGCAGTGAAGCCGAAAGCAAATGTACTCAATGAGAAACAACATGCACAAACAACATGCACAACACAAACAACATGCACAAACCTGACACCCTCCTCCCGTCCCTAAATTTGGGAGTTAATCATAATAGAGTACCGTGTCCTTAGCAATTGGTATTGACAGATTGTCAGGAATGGTTTGATGTTTACTTAAGAAACCTCAAAAATGGATATATCATAGGAATAATATCATCATACAATACCACCCGTGGTATGTCTTTTCGCAGAAGCAACATTAAGGTAAGATTGTATTTTCTAATGATGTGGAGATCTCGATAATAAATTTTAGGGAATATTTTACCTGTACCCCTGTTTATGAGGTTGAGCGCGATTATGAATATTGAAATCCTGCACAAAGGAACATACTGGTACAAGAATACGCAGATGCAATATGTAGTAGCATGTGTAACATTTCAGTCTAGTTTAGGGTTATTAGCTGTATTAACGCATTCCCTCATACTGACGACTTTTGACGACTCTGTAAAAGTCAATCTGTGAAACCATTTTGATAAATAGAGCATTGGCAAATGCTCAATGTATCACAATGGTTTCAAACAACAAAATTCTAAAATTTTCTCTGGTTAATGCTCCTTTTCGGTAGATTTATTCAAAGAGGTTGTAGCTAAAATAGCCTATGAGGTAATAGGTTAAAGGCGAAACTATTCAGTTTGACATATATACTATATAAATCCATTATTGATAGACCTATTTTATGCTAAGAAAGGTGTCGAACTGTCTGGCTGATTTGTTTTAATTAAATGAAGTTCTCTGTGTATACAGAAGAAAATATCCCATCAATACATAGAGTAACAATATTAAGCATGTCATTCAGATATACATGTACCTCATTAAATGCCCTGTTCTGTTTGCTAATGGAATACTATTAAGTCTGACTCTATAATTCTACCCAAGGCCAAACTGTCTTCTGTTAATGCAGCATTGTATAAAAATAAGCTGATGAATATTAATATATTCCGTATGTCATAAAATGACATATATGAGGTAATGCGTGTAAACGTTACAGTTACCAAGTTGTTTAACTATTTACTCATTACATTCGCACAGTAGGCCCAGATCAGACGGTCCTGAGCTGGTTCTGCTCGGTTTGCTTATTGAAAATACAGATATGATTCTACATTGACTGCTTTGGTCAAAACATCATGTATCAATGTGACATTCTTAATTTAATCTAATCAATATTCCTATTCACGATGCCATTATGTCTGACATGAATATTTATCGTGTAAATGGTTAAAGCTTTATTTGAATATATAACTAGCTGAGAGTATACGACAAGCGCGACTGTTTTAATACTACATTGTCATTATCCATTGTTGCTCTTATTATTATGCATATCACTAGTACCAGAAGGCGTTCTATGTCACACATTATAGAAGCGAGTGTGGATTAGACACCTGTTAATGTATATAGTACAGTAAGCAATATCCATTTTACTTGGCCGCGCATGGAAGGACCGGAATGGGGTTATGGTAACATTCACTTCGTTCCGTGAGATAAGCAATACTCCCCTCCGTTTTATTACCATAACTTCGCTTATCTAGTCTTTTCTTGTCTCTATACGTTTTGTCAGTAATGACTCCATATTTCCATGAATCAGTTAAAACGTCTGCTTAACAAACATTGGTCCTTTTCAGTGAATCAGAATATTGTTTGAAAATAATATAAAAGCACCATTAGTTTAAATCGAGACTATACACACATACTATAAGTAAAACTATGCTATACACTTAATAATACTACGTCGATATCATATACAGTAATAAATATACATGACGAAGTTATGGAAAACTTGGTGATGCTGAAATACAGTATAATGTAATGTTGTGATTTCCTTTGCTTGTAAGGTGTGCTGGCCACTAGAACATATGACTAGATTCCACAAATAGCTTGTAGATATTGTCGTGCGCTCGGTAGTATATCTAAAATACTCATGCATAGTATGTTATTTGAAAACAAAACACACGTTATTGATGATTATAAAATAACCAGTTGGGCAATTAAATTCGTATTATTTTACAAATGTAAAATAACCTTATTTAGCACAATGCTCTGAATATGGAGAGTGTAACATAAAGGATCGGTGATATATCTGCGAATGGTCATCTATGATGCTGTCATAAGTTTAACGACGTTTCTTAGGTGTTTCTTACGATACTCTGTTCTGCGAGTCGGGACACAGAGAGACATGTGTGTAGGGAACACAGCGATACAGAGACAGACAGAGGCATATATACAGAGAGAGAGACAGATATACAGAGATAGTGAGCGAGAGATGAGAGAAACAAAGAGACTAAAAGAAACAGAGAGAGGGGGGAACAGACAGAGAGATATGTTTGTAGGGAAACAATTGATGCCATGCAAAATGGGATTCATAATTGAAGTGTGAATCTAAAGAAACAATATGAAAATCGAACTCTGTTCTGTCCAGCTCTAGTATTACTTGCTGCTTGGTGTTTAAGAACAAAATTGATAGTTTGAGTATTAAGTTTCCCTGAAATTCATGGTATTATTCCATTTATCATTTATACTGGTCTTACTCTAAAGTGTCCAAGTATCGTAGCCCAACAAACCCATTCACTTGCTATCAGAAAAAATAATTAATAAGCATTATGGGAAAAGGAGTTCCATTTCACATTTTAAAACCAAATGACGAATCTATTCAGCACCTTGGCGAATGATAATCGAAATCAATGTGATCAGCCCTTGTCTCGTCTCTATATTGTCGAGGCCGATTCAAGCGTCAAGGATGCGCATTCAAGATACAAAACCCCAAGCTAAAAAGACTCGGAAACGTCTGTTCGATTTTATTCTCCGTTCATTACGCCAAACACACCATCGTTGCGAATTTAAATGTATGTATTGGAATGCAATACGACGTTTGTAACCTCAGGACAAATATCCCTCTCAACCTGCAGTGTGGTCATACCTTACCATTAACCCTTTCGCTGCCAAACTCTGTCGTCTGCTAACTTTGTCGTATGCTACAAATATTCATTCTTTTGATTTTCTTCATTTTGTTTCATTTTTGTTTCAGTTACAAATGTAAAATAACCTTATTTAGCACAATGCTCTGAATATGGAGAGTGTAACATAAAGGATCGGTGATATATCTGCGAATGGTCATCTATGATGCTGTCATAAGTTTAACGACGTTTCTTAGGTGTTTCTTACGATACTCTGTTCTGCGAGTCGGGACACAGAGAGACATGTGTGTAGGGAACACAGCGATAGATACAGAGACAGACAGAGGCATATATACAGAGAGAGAGACAGATATACAGAGATAGTGAGCGAGAGATGAGAGAAACAAAGAGACTAAAAGAAACAGAGAGAGGGGGGAACAGACAGAGAGATATGTTTGTAGGGAAACAATTGATGCCATGCAAAATGGGATTCATAATTGAAGTGTGAATCTAAAGAAACAATATGAAAATCGAACTCTGTTCTGCCCAGCTCTAGTATTACTTGCTGCTTGGTGTTTAAGAACAAAATTGATAGTTTGAGTATTAAGTTTCCCTGAAATTCATGGTATTATTCCATTTATCATTTATACTGGTCTTACTCTAAAGTGTCCAAGTATCGTAGCCCAACAAACCCATTCACTTGCTATCAGAAAAAATAATTAATAAGCATTATGGGAAAAGGAGTTCCATTTCACATTTTAAAACCAAATGACGAATCTATTCAGCACCTTGGCGAATGATAATCGAAATCAATGTGATCAGCCCTTGTCTCGTCTCTATATTGTCGAGGCCGATTCAAGCGTCAAGGATGCGCATTCAAGATACAAAACCCCAAGCTAAAAAGACTCGGAAACGTCTGTTCGATTTTATTCTCCGTTCATTACGCCAAACACACCATCGTTGCGAATTTAAATGTATGTATTGGAATGCAATACGACGTTTGTAACCTCAGGACAAATATCCCTCTCAACCTGCAGTGTGGTCATACCTTACCATTAACCCTTTCGCTGCCAAACTCTGTCGTCTGCTAACTTTGTCGTATGCTACAAATATTCATTCTTTTGATTTTCTTCATTTTGTTTCATTTTTGTTTCAGTTACAAATGTAAAATAACCTTATTTAGCACAATGCTCTGAATATGGAGAGTGTAACATAAAGGATCGGTGATATATCTGCGAATGGTCATCTATGATGCTGTCATAAGTTTAACGACGTTTCTTAGGTGTTTCTTACGATACTCTGTTCTGCGAGTCGGGACACAGAGAGACATGTGTGTAGGGAACACAGCGATAGATACAGAGACAGACAGAGGCATATATACAGAGAGAGAGACAGATATACAGAGATAGTGAGCGAGAGATGAGAGAAACAAAGAGACTAAAAGAAACAGAGAGAGGGGGGAACAGACAGAGAGATATGTTTGTAGGGAAACAATTGATGCCATGCAAAATGGGATTCATAATTGAAGTGTGAATCTAAAGAAACAATATGAAAATCGAACTCTGTTCTGCCATGCTCTAGTATTACTTGCTGCTTGGTGTTTAAGAACAAAATTGATAGTTTGAGTATTAAGTTTCCCTGAAATTCATGGTATTATTCCATTTATCATTTATACTGGTCTTACTCTAAAGTGTCCAAGTATCGTAGCCCAACAAACCCATTCACTTGCTATCAGAAAAAATAATTAATAAGCATTATGGGAAAAGGAGTTCCATTTCACATTTTAAAACCAAATGACGAATCTATTCAGCACCTTGGCGAATGATAATCGAAATCAATGTGATCAGCCCTTGTCTCGTCTCTATATTGTCGAGGCCGATTCAAGCGTCAAGGATGCGCATTCAAGATACAAAACCCCAAGCTAAAAAGACTCGGAAACGTCTGTTCGATTTTATTCTCCGTTCATTACGCCAAACACACCATCGTTGCGAATTTAAATGTATGTATTGGAATGCAATACGACGTTTGTAACCTCAGGACAAATATCCCTCTCAACCTGCAGTGTGGTCATACCTTACCATTAACCCTTTCGCTGCCAAACTCTGTCGTCTGCTAACTTTGTCGTATGCTACAAATATTCATTCTTTTGATTTTCTTCATTTTGTTTCATTTTTGTTTCAGTTACAAATGTAAAATAACCTTATTTAGCACAATGCTCTGAATATGGAGAGTGTAACATAAAGGATCGGTGATATATCTGCGAATGGTCATCTATGATGCTGTCATAAGTTTAACGACGTTTCTTAGGTGTTTCTTACGATACTCTGTTCTGCGAGTCGGGACACAGAGAGACATGTGTGTAGGGAACACAGCGATACAGAGACATATATACAGAGAGAGAGACAGATATACAGAGATAGTGAGCGAAAGATGAGAGAAACAAAGAGACTAAAAGAAACAGAGAGAGGGGGGAACAGACAGAGAGATATGTTTGTAGGGAAACAATTGATGCCATGCAAAATGGGATTCATAATTGAAGTGTGAATCTAAAGAAACAATATGAAAATCGAACTCTGTTCTGCCCAGCTCTAGTATTACTTGCTGCTTGGTGTTTAAGAACAAAATTGATAGTTTGAGTATTAAGTTTCCCTGAAATTCATGGTATTATTCCATTTATCATTTATACTGGTCTTACTCTAAAGTGTCCAAGTATCGTAGCCCAACAAACCCATTCACTTGCTATCAGAAAAAATAATTAATAAGCATTATGGGAAAAGGAGTTCCATTTCACATTTTAAAACCAAATGACGAATCTATTCAGCACCTTGGCGAATGATAATCGAAATCAATGTGATCAGCCCTTGTCTCGTCTCTATATTGTCGAGGCCGATTCAAGCGTCAAGGATGCGCATTCAAGATACAAAACCCCAAGCTAAAAAGACTCGGAAACGTCTGTTCGATTTTATTCCCCGTTCATTACGCCAAACACACCATCGTTGCGAATTTAAATGTATGTATTGGAATGCAATACGACGTTTGTAACCTCAGGACAAATATCCCTCTCAACCTGCAGTGTGGTCATACCTTACCATTAACCCTTTCGCTGCCAAACTCTGTCGTCTGCTAACTTTGTCGTATGCTACAAATATTCATTCCTTTGATTTTCTTCATTTTGTTTCATTTTTGTTTCAGTTACAAATGTAAAATAACCTTATTTAGCACAATGCTCTGAATATGGAGAGTGTAACATAAAGGATCGGTGATATATCTGCGAATGGTCATCTATGATGCTGTCATAAGTTTAACGACGTTTCTTAGGTGTTTCTTACGATACTCTGTTCTGCGAGTCGGGACACAGAGAGACATGTGTGTAGGGAACACAGCGATACAGAGACAGACAGAGGCATATATACAGAGAGAGAGACAGATATACAGAGATAGTGAGCGAGAGTTGAGAGAAACAAAGAGACTAAAAGAAACAGAGAGAGGGGGGAACAGACAGAGAGATATGTTTGTAGGGAAACACTTGATGCCATGCAAAATGGGATTCATAATTAAAGTGTGAATCTAAAGAAACAATATGAAAATCGAACTCTGTTCTGCCCAGCTCTAGTATTACTTGCTGCTTGGTGTTTAAGAACAAAATTGATAGTTTGAGTATTAAGTTTCCCTGAAATTCATGGTATTATTCCATTTATCATTTATACTGGTCTTACTCTAAAGTGTCCAAGTATCGTAGCCCAACAAACCCATTCACTTGCTATCAGAAAAAATAATTAATAAGCATTATGGGAAAAGGAGTTCCATTTCACATTTTAAAACCAAATGACGAATCTATTCAGCACCTTGGCGAATGATAATCGAAATCAATGTGATCAGCCCTTGTCTCGTCTCTATATTGTCGAGGCCGATTCAAGCGTCAAGGATGCGCATTCAAGATACAAAACCCCAAGCTAAAAAGACTCGGAAACGTCTGTTCGATTTTATTCTCCGTTCATTACGCCAAACACACCATCGTTGCGAATTTAAATGTATGTATTGGAATGCAATACGACGTTTGTAACCTCAGGACAAATATCCCTCTCAACCTGCAGTGTGGTCATACCTAACCATTAACCCTTTCGCTGCCAAACTCTGTCGTCTGCTAACTTTGTCGTATGCTACAAATATTCATTCTTTTGATTTTCTTCATTTTGTTTCATTTTTGTTTCAGTTACAAATGTAAAATAACCTTATTTAGCACAATGCTCTGAATATGGAGAGTGTAACATAAAGGATCGGTGATATATCTGCGAATGGTCATCTATGATGCTGTCATAAGTTTAACGACGTTTCTTAGGTGTTTCTTACGATACTCTGTTCTGCGAGTCGGGACACAGAGAGACATGTGTATAGGGAACACAGCGATACAGAGACATATATACAGAGAGGGAGACAGATATACAGAGACAGTGAGCGAAAGATGAGAGAAACAAAGAGACTAAAAGAAACAGAGAGAGGGGGGGAACAGACAGAGAGATATGTTTGTAGGGAAACAATTGATGCCATGCAAAATGGGATTCATAATTGAAGTGTGAATCTAAAGAAACAATATGAAAATCGAACTCTGTTCTGCCCAGCTCTAGTATTACTTGCTGCTTGGTGTTTAAGAACAAAATTGATAGTTTGAGTATTAAGTTTCCCTGAAATTCATGGTATTATTCCATTTATCATTTATACTGGTCTTACTCTAAAGTGTCCAAGTATCGTAGCCCAACAAACCCCTTCACTTGCTATCAGAAAAAATAATTAATAAACATTATGGGAAAAGGAGTTCCATTTCACATTTTAAAACCAAATGACGAATCTATTCAGCACCTTGGCGAATGATAATCGAAATCAATGTGATCAGCCCTTGTCTCGTCTCTATATTGTCGAGGCCGATTCAAGCGTCAATGATGCGCATTCAAGATACAAAACCCCAAGCTAAAAAGACTCGGAAACGTCTGTTCGATTTTATTCTCCGTTCATTACGCCAAACACACCATCGTTGCGAATTTAAATGTATGTATTGGAATGCAATACGACGTTTGTAACCTCAGGACAAATATCCCTCTCAACCTGTAGTGTGGTCATACCTTACCATTAAGCCTTTCGCTAACAAACTCTGTCGTCTGCTAACTTTGTCGTATGCTACAAATATTCATTCTTTTGATTTTCTTCATTTTTGTTTCAGAAACATAGTAACAGTAGCAAACAGTTTGGATCCTGATGAGACGCCGAGTTACTCGGCGTCTCATCTGGATCCAAACTATTTGCATAGGTAATCGCAGATCCGGCATTGGCAGCGAAAGTGTTAAGAATTTCAGATGTAAATCTACTGTCTACGTATTATTAGAGCAACAGATAAATATGCATACTCAAATACTGAAATCGTCTTCGAGACGATTCTAAAGAGTGGTTATACCATATGGTTTTGTTGAGGAATAAAAGAAGTTATTCCTGAAAATGGTTTAATTTATGCATCGTACCTGGACCTCTATTTTAACTGATTTTAACAGGATGCCATCGAATTGCTCTATGCCATGGCATAACACCACCAGCGTATGCAATTCCTTGAATGAGTAGAGTAACAAGTGAGGAAACAGAAATTATTGTATATCATGTTTGTGCAAAATGATCAATTAGTTTAATAGGTTTTGTCTGGGAAACAAACTACGTCGGAAATTCCGATATGTGTTTATAACGTCCCATTGACCATCGTCTTCCGTCAGCAGACAGACGATCAAGCCACAATAACAGTCAAAGTATCTAAATACCAATCCATTCTTAAATATTCAATATTCACTATCGAGGGATGTCACCATATTTTGCTTTCGAAAATATAAATAGTTCAATCTATATACAATATTTAATTACTGTGGGCTAAATTATGTTTGTCTTGATTGTCTGCCTTATTTATAATTATTTGCATTTTATCTAAACATTTAACATCATTAATTTTCGTTTTCAGGATAAGAATTTATAATATTTTCATCTGGTTACACACAAACTAAACCCGTTTTATTAGTCTATAAAATCTTATTAGGGGATCGATGGGCCGCTGAAGGCGCCGTCGATTCGCTTTACGACCTAGATAACATTGACTGTCTCGAACAGATTTTGCGACTTCGGGAGTATTATTTTGAATCATTGTAAAACGCCGAAATAAGAACCTAATGTTAGTTTCTTAGAAATAGGATTGATTCGGGCGAGCCATAAGTCAGGTAATAAACCTTGGTGTAGTCATTTAAAACTAATATTATCGTTGCATTTCTCACATTCTCACATTGTATTAATTATGTTAATTATGAGAAATTATTCCGATGATGCAAGTATTATCTGGACATATGTTTAAGTCAACACAATTAATGTAGTCAAAGATTAAGTCATAAAAAGTGTTTAACCGTGCATATAAATGGTAATACACAAACAGTGTGGCATACATGTGATTTTAAAATCACGCCCATCATTAGCAGTCATTTGCAAAGCATACATATAACTTACTAGTTTGACAACTGAAGACATGAGCAAGCCGCGAATCCACTCAAAGAATACAGTATAACATCTCTATAACGACCCTTTAATTGTGTATTAAATTGTGTATTTGATATTTAGGGCAGGTGGCTGCTTAAAGCAAGGTGAATGTAAAAAAGAACGCTCCTATAGCCACCTGCCTTTAACACAAAACACTTGATGTAATTTGTCTTTATAGAGAGGTTTTACTGTATACACATTTGAAATGGAATTTAAAAGGAGACTTTAGTTAATATTCTATTTTTATGGTATATGAAACTCTATTGTTCATTTAGTTGATTATAACGAAACAGCTGCAAATGAGCATGCGAGGAATATATAGCGTATTAACATTTGTACTTGGCATAATCATGAGGCAAGGGGCATAAGTAAGTTAATCCTATACTCTATGAATGTGCATGTAAGAAATAATGACTCAATCAAGATTGATTAAACAATAGCATATTTACATGTATAAACCCATGAATATTTGGCCATGCCAGTGTAGAATCATATCTAAATTATTGCAAATAGGTCAAAATGAACTCACAAGACACAAGCTAAGATTAAATACCCGATTTAATTTGAGAAGTGGATTACATGGAAAGTCAGTGTGGCGGATTGGTCGCATTCGCTGGCGGAAAACCCCATGTAGACCTATGCAATGTGCTAGCTGCAACTAACTCGTCTCATAACCGTTGAAGATCAAAACAGGCGTGGCAGCCACCACGCACTCCCTACAACCCCAACAGCCATTGGGGGAGGAAGACCATGATCTTCAAACCCAACCTACACCACTCACACAGTACAAACTTGTGAGAGGGTTTAGAAGCCAAGCCACCCACCGAACAGTACATACATATTCAGCAGAATGGTCGACTCAAGCCTGTGTATCGGTCGCAAGCTAGCACAAATCCCAAACTATATAGTGCAGCAGACACAAACATTCATGAATAACTGGGCTTCCACGGAATTTTCCGCCACACGAACTTGTTCGCCCCAAAATTCCGCCATATACCTTAACAACAAAATTCTTTGAAACTTAAGAGCATCACAAACAATCGACATCTGATGTTATATGAAATGGCCATCCATAAAAGTTACTAAATGACAGGAGACAGTTATTTAAATGTTACGTCTTTTTCTCTATTTTCTTGTACGGAATACTGGTATTGCCTCAGAAGACCCATGGTAGTGATGCAGAAAAAGCAAAAGTAGTTTCCGATTAATTCAAAGGTCAACTCTCATTTTGTTCACAAGCTCACACCTTTAAATTGTCATAAGTAATGTAAAACCCAAGTGGATGATCAAATCTGACCAAAGCATGCCTCCTTTGCCAATCCATTTTACCTTTGAAATTGCATCACAGCCCAAGTTCGTGCTCATACCTTGAAACTGTATTCTCTCATCGGTCAATATAGGAGTTGCCTAAGACCCAACATCTGAAATTGGACTTAGCACAAAGGTAATGCATGTCGATTGAGATGCTAGAAATATGTACACCCATGTATGTAAAAACATCAACAGTTTAAATAGAATAATGTGAAGTGTTTATCTTTCCCCATTCTACAATTTTTTCACTAAACGAAATTATCCATTTCAAATCTTGAGACTATACCATCAATATTCTTCAAACATTCAGCATGTGGTATATTTGTTGTTCTTTTATTTACGGATTAATTGTTATTTTAATTTGCTCCGTTTGACGGAAAATAGCTATAGAGCTAATATTATTATTTTTACAGAACAGACTCTAAATAAAGCTTCTCGTATCTTGTAAGTGTTGTGCATAAATACGAACGTAGCTCCTGAAGGCATTTGAAGATCATCTGCCCATTCCTTTTATTGTGACATAAGGAGTGCCTTGCCTAGCAAGCCAGGTGGTTACCCCTATAATAAAGGAATGTGACTTTTAAGAAGTTGATGGAATGGGCAGGGCAATAATGAGAACGACACCAAATAGATACCTAGCCAATGGGGACCCATCCCTACTACACCGAAATGGTCAGGCACGACTGGCTTTGCGCCTTTAATAAAACTTTAACCGGACATGCCACTGATGTGGCAGGGTACATTTTTCTCAATACCCCATGAACCGGATTAATTTTGGATTTTCTAAGATGTACACAAAGTGCTGTGAATTTTCCTACGACAGAGACAAAATGATTATCAGTTGGCCCTGTCCAAACTGGCTCTCTTGTCCTAATAAGCAATTTTTTAAGTGTGCCTTACAGGATTGGAAAACACAGATGTTTTATAAGGATTTGTGCGACAATTACCTCCCAACAGTTTCTGGCATCGGAGGTGTAAACCATGATTAAGCATGTTACTTATTCTGCATACAAAGACAGACCGATATATATTTTGATGCAGATTTAGAATCTTGAGTAACCCTGTTGATGAAATGACCCAATCAAATATTCAAAATGTGATATTAGGACTGGCCAAGACTCCGGAGGCCATTCTCTGACTGGAATTTATTATAAATTCTTACTACGAATTAGTGCCTTAAAGTTAACGGCTTGAGTGTTGGGTGAGGCACAAGCCTTTAGCAAGCCTGAAACCCCTTAATTAAGATGTTTGAAAGCTGGAGCAGCATTATCCTCATGTGCTCGACCCATAAATCTTGACATCTGCAAACGAGATAAACTGCCAACCTGTGAGTGTCAATATTCAGCCCTGAAGATTATATTTAATTTGAAGCAGTGGAGAGTGAATGAAAATTGTACCATAACCAACGCTTCCTCGGACTTGCTTGTCTGGCAGATTGCTATAGCAACTACTGCTTGATTGTCATACTTAAAAAGAACCTTTCTGTTTTGTTATCCATCACCCCAGATGTGTACTAGAACTAGGATAGGGTGGCAGTTGACTAGGGGTGGTGCTTTCCAAAGATCTACGTGAATCATGGTTCGGGGCTTGAGATACTACTTGTCGTAACCTACCCGAATGTTCTGAAATTTGATGAATGTGGTTAATAGATGATAAGGCCCGGTTCATTTAGCATACAAGTCGAACCTCTGTTCTGGGGAGAGTCTTTATGGAATTATCAAAAGTACAAAAATGAGTCATGCAGGAAACACCACATACAGAATAAACACTCGCCCGAACAGCAACACAAGGAAACAGCAAATGTACATAAGTAGAAAAAACAACAAGAGACGCACAAAGACAAAACAAACATTCAATAGGAGGAAGATGGAAGTACCGCCTTGGAACGGTCAGTGACAAAAGTCACCGGGGGGTTAAACCGGTTTATGGGCGCCCAACCTCACACTTATTCCATCCCCATCCTAAAAGACAAACAGTGTAAATAAACGTATCCCCTCTCCGACTAATCTACAACAACCGCGACAGCAAATACAGTGGTAAAGTGCATGTATAACAAAAAAAACATTTAATCGAACATACTGTATCCACCTATCGCTAGTGTACTCAATGATTGAGCTGCAAACAGAGTAACTGTAGAAAAGTAATAAAGGGTACGACAAAAATGAAATAGTACAGATATCCGACGTTCTCCTTCCATTTCTGGATTTAAGAGGTCGCCTTCATAGAGTACTAAACCTTTCTTGTCGGCGTACATGCAAAGAGGCCAGCGTGATTGCCAACTGTAAAAGGGTTCACAACCAAATCTGAAGTTGGTGTTCAATTTTTTTTATTTATTGTTTTTAGTATTCTGCAGAAGTTTGTGGGATTGGCGTAATAAATGGTGTATTTTAATTTATTATTTTTGACGTGAATTTGTCATTGGTTATAAATTGTAGGAATGGAGAATCGGACCAAAATCATAATCGATTATCGAACTGAATCGAACGTATATTATCGATTAAAAATCTAAAATTAATTGAAAATACTTTAAGAGGTTCTATGCATGCATATATAGCTTGATGTAACAAGCTAATACCTAATTATGTAAGAGTTGGGCATGAAACATTTGCTTTTAAGACAAACATCATGTTATTTAATACTTTGCTTTGTTGTTGAACTATTAATCAGAAATATATTCATTGATGTATGATATCACTGTTCAAGTCTGTCCTTAGTACTTAGTTGTTAATGTACAACATACACAACAACAATAACAACTAGCGACATCGATTTCCCGGACCGATAGTCGATTGTTGCCGATTTTCATATCCAACAACTATTAATGAATTCCACTCGATCATTGCGGCATCACTAATTAATGGTTACATAGAATTATACGTATGTGCGGATCAACAATGAGGCAGTTAATTCATATTGATCACACCTTCAGTTTTATCATAAAAATTAATTGCATTATTTATCTATCTCAAGAGTAGATTTTTTGTCATCCCTGGGAATATTATATCATTACTTAGTCTCATTAATAACCCGTAAGACAGCATGCTAATTTTGTGACAGGTGCCGTCTTACTTCTCCGGGATATCTTTAAAACCGAAAGTAGCTCGATATCACCATTTAGAGTACACGTATGTGAACTAATCATTACTTATTTCTTTTATACTCCCAAAGTATACAGATATACCATCTGTAGAGATTGTAATGTATTCTGCTTAAAATATGAAACAGACTATAGATACCTTTACTACCCAAATCCTCTGTGATAGTAACCTACCTTATCAGTTGTGTATTAGATCTCAGACAGCCAGTACCATTAAACTAGTAGTAGAACTCACACACTTGTATACTTATTTATTTGTCACCTGACAATACTCAATAACTCATTTGAGTTAATACTTGTAACTATTACTACTACTACCACTATAGACATAGAACAAAAAATATTACAAAGCAAGAATATTAAACAGATGTGCAATTTCACATGTAAGGAACGAGTCTAACACTTTGCATACACTAGGCGGCTGGCCTACATAAAACCGTGTTAGGATAAGTAAATATATAACTTATGTAATATAATGGTTTTATTCCTTATTAAGACCTCTTAAGGGTAATGGAGGACGTTATCGTAATTCACGATCGTATTGCGCAATTCTCGCCATACCGGATTATTTTACCCTTTCACCGGTTAGAAAAATACGTGACCGCTAGTGTACATTTCCCCTTTCCACATTTTAACAACAGTTTCCCGTGGTAGACGTTAGACAATACTCGTCAGCTAGGTGATAAGCATTCACTGACAAAGCAAACTTATTAAATCTAGCCGAATTAATGTACACATTCAACCGATTCAGGATCTGCGAGAACGGGTTACCAGCCCGCTCAATCTCGCCATATAGCGAATTTTCCACCGACTCGTTGGCATCTTGCTGATCCTTGCTATTGTAAATGGCCGGTCTAGTCGCGTGACGTCGGCATTTGTAGCGTAGCCTTTTAATTTTTTACAGAATTACTGCAGATATTTCAACTATTTCAACTATTTCCCAAAAATGCATGGTGGCAACGTGATCCACTGAAATTGATAAGACCTGGATCAAAGTACCGGCTCAGCGTGAGAACCGGCACACCGTGAGAATAACCAACCGAAGCAGTTCATTTCTTCCTGCAATAAATTGGACTATTTGTTAGGAATAGTCTGTATTATGTCATAACCAAAAAGAGCAGACCCTGACCAGACGGCTCCTTCACTTCGACTTACTATTGATTTATTTTTTTAACACGGATTTCTAATTGACCTTTTACCATGATTGATTTGATTTTGTCCTTCCCGTTGTGATCAGTTGCGTACTTGGCAGTGGAGTAAATTTTGTGAACGTATCTATCTATCCGTTTCTCCATCTGATTGTTTCAGAATATCCATTCAATTGTGGTCCTCCTTCTTTAATTGTCGTCTTGGACTGTCTCACAAATTTATTTCGCATGCATGGATTCAAATGCCATTAAACATACGGCTTGTTCTTTTCAGACGAGGAAACTGTATTCTCAGTGTTGTTATATTTTCTAATCCTTCGAATGATTTATGAATATTATATGCCGCTTAAGCCGATGCTAGAGGCGTGAGTAGTGTTGCAATTTTGATAAATGCCTATCCCATGAACAGCCTCAGTAAAACCGAGCCTGCACTGCTCTCTTCGTATTGCTGCTTTTGCTTTCAAAGGATCTTCCCTTTTCAAAATTGTAGTCACAAGCAGGCTGTGTCATACACAATAACCATAACGATATTTTCACATTGTTTTCATTATTTCTCTTTAACCCATTTGCTCCCACGATCCCATATATGGGACGTGGGCAAACAGTGTAGACTCCGATCAGACGCTGCATTATGATCAGAGTCTACAATGTTTGCTGATAGGAAATTCAATATAATACAAAACAACAATGTAAATATAGACCAGACATTCCTTAGATAAAGATATACGAATCCAATATATAAGCATGGAAGAATCCACTGGGGTCAAATGGGTTAAGGTTTTAGCTTAATGTAAGTAAATGTGATAGCTTCTTGTCTATCGTCAATAATTAATTTCAAATAACATATCTACAACTTCTGAAAATATCTTTGTGAAATCCTATTTAATTTCGGTTTAAATAATTAAGCTCCATATAGAACTTAATTTGTCATGTTAAAGGAAAACCGTGACATTGCTCTAGTCAGAAATAGTGGGTTGGATGTCGATATAAATTGGCAGAAATGACCACAATGTACTGGGTCATTTTTAATTTTATGCCAATATAAACGACCTGATGCGCATTCGCAAACATCTTTGATCAATTTCTCAACAATTGACTGAATTATCGTAAGACTATTAATGAAAATATTAACGACTTAAACACGCTAAAAGTCTGGGAATATAATGTTTTTTATAATACAATAATGCATACGAAACCAAAGCATATGGCTTCGACTAGTCTAAGACACACGTAAGCGGTTGCTGCTGGATCGTGTACGGAGCAGATATATTTGTTTAATGCAGTGTTTCTAAATGTGGGAGATTAAGTTTCACTTCAAGCTAATTTTCTCAGCCATAAACACAGATTGGTATTCAAGTGTTAGCAGAGGAATCAAGTGATTGGATATCCATTAGTTCACGCTGTTGATATATCGCAGTAATGAACTTCGTTCGGTTAATGTCTTGCCCAGGCGTCAACCGAACTAGCTATTCTTCAAATTAATTAATATACTGATGATACAGAACGCTTTGTAGATTCCGATCAGTCATGACGTTCAAAGTAATGTGTATGATCTGTACCTGTACTGTTGGCTGCAACAGAACACATTGCTGTTTAGTTTCCATTGTGTATACATGACAGAATAGAACTTTCTGATGGCGGGTCCACGTTTCGCAACATTTATGATATTACAGTGTTCCCTACCTATAACGGCCCTCTCAGTAATGATTCTCTCCTTACAACAACGCATGTCATTGTTTCCGAAACAACAAGGCTCCAGAAACATTTTTTTCCATCGTATTTTCTTTATGCATCAATCAAACCCTATGTTGTGACCACTCTTTAGAATCGTCACTTTGTGACGATTCTAAAGAGTGGTCACAGCATAGGGTTTGATTGAGGCATAACGGTTTTAGTTCTCGAAATACACCTTATCTGGGGATCTGCAAACAAGCCAATTACATGTATGTTTGATTTTCCCTCCCTATAACAACTCCCTCTGAACAACACATACAATCTTCGTATCCCAAAGGGTGTCGTTGTAGAGAGGGAGCAATGATAACATCTTCATAAACAATGTAGATTGTTTATAGCTACAATTTGTCTTGTGTGATGTAGTAAATGATTTATGATCGCAAATGATTTATTTAGAGCATCTTAACCCTTCGCTTGCTGAATTTTAAAATACATTTCTCCTTTGTTACCCATGTCCTGTGGTATAATTACATATATATTCACGGTGTACAAGTATTTCGCTGTGCAATCACTGCTGTGGCGTGCACTGGTTTAACAATCAACTTGTAAATAGTGCAGGCCCTGATGAGACAGCTCATGCAGGAGCTGTCTCATCTGGGTCTTCACTATTTACAGGTAGGTATATTGACGTGAATAGCAAGCGATGGGTTAATCTGAGTAAATTTTCGGTTGTAACAATTGTGGACTGCGTCTATTCTGTAAGTAAAACTTCTTTCATTTCTTTGCAATGTATGGTTAGAACTTAACACACTTTAGATCCCGATGATACACCACATTATGGGTCTCTTCTGGATCCAAACTGTTTGCATAGGTAATTACAGTGTTGTCGCTAGCTTGCAAATAGTTAATAAGCTGTATGTCATCTGGGGACTTTTCAGCATCACGGTGACTCAAGATATTACCATGTTCACGTATAGTAACTCGTGTCACAAAAATTGTTCCCATGGATACACAGTTATCATATACACTGACTAATGGACAGTGATTTCAGTATACACTCCCTTGGCAGACGGTTAGCATGTATGTATTGGTATGAGTTAAATAGGTGCGGCCAAATATCTAGATTTATATTAATGCATGTGACATATTTCTGAGAGCTTGAGTTGTGTATTTAATATCTAAATGCTGCATTGTATTTGTTGTAACACGTAAATTTTGAATTGTTTCATTTTGATCATATTTTGTTGCACGGTCAGTGCATATTTGCAATCCAGATGACATGGATGGGCTTGACAGTTTCCTTTAATGCATCATATCAACACTGGCCATAACGTATCCTATGGGGAATGTGAAAAGGTGAGTATCCTTGGTAGACCCATGTTTAAAATCCTGTGTGGGACATGTGAGTTCTCCTGTGAGGGTTATACATTTAATGGTATCCTACGTGACAGCCCCGTGCTGAGCGATGTAATAGCTACAACTAATCATATGTGGACCAACAATCTTTAGTGTAACTGTGCTCTACATGGTATAATAGGAGATATAGTCCATGCATTATCCTAAGTGGAAGTGTATCCATCTTTAGTGGACCATATTATATGTAGTAGATTTGTAGTTATCCTTAGTGGATCATAGTATCCGTAGTAGATTTGTAGTTATCCTTAATGAATCATATTATCCTTAGCGGAACTATACATAGTCTATTATCCTTAGCGGAGACAGGTTTATTACATAGTGCTTAGTGAATTATTGAAGTGAAATTTAGTTTGTCAGTATGATGTTACAGTAAAAACTCTCTATAACGGCCACTAAATTATGTTAGCTAGTTGGTATTTAGGGCAGGTGTCTGCTTAAAGCAAGGTGAAAGTAAAACAGAACGCTCCTGTAGGAGCGTTCTGTTTTACTTTCACCATGCTTTAAGCAGCCACCTGCTTCTAACACAAACTCTTTGGTGCAATTTAGTGGCCGTTATAGTGAAGTTTTACTGTAGATGTTTAGGGGGAATTAATATTTGTGAATAGTAGTTAAATATTGTTGATACATATGCACCTGAGATTATTTAATTTAGGAGAACCTGCATCACATTTTTGTGACAATTTCAGCAGAAAATGATTACAGAGCTACCATACCACAACGATTAACCTTTACCAAGGACAAAGCCATTATATTCATTGCGACCACTTTGAATACAGATTAGATGCTGAATATTTCTATGGCTACTCACATCCTGGTTTTCGATCAGTTATATACGTCTGTATTGCTAAAGCTTTTCAGAAACTATGGTCAACTGTCAAACGGATGACAATATGGGTTACGTTGGATCTCCTCCGTAACCCAACTGTTTACCATGCAGGTCGCGTCGTGATAATAACGATTAGGGCTAACATGCCTATTGAGGCATAGTTTGGGTTTGGTTGTATCGCGCTTTAACAGAATTGCAGTCATATCACGACGTCCAGCTAACTACAGGTGGAGGAAGTACAGGAGGTTCACAGAAGAACATCCGGGTATCACTACCGACCTACCGTCATCTTGAAGGCATCATCACCCGAACAATCCAAATGCCCAGACCGGGATTCGAACCACAGCGGTTATGGTCTAAGCGATTGTCAGTGGAAGACCATTGAGTCATGGACGAAAAACATGTTACATCGTTTATTCGTATTCATGTGAACTTTTTCAAACCTTATTTCGTCATGCGTTGCGTTTCGTGCGTCACATTTGATATTGAAGAAAAGCTATGACGTAAGAATACAGTAGAACCTGTCTAAAGCGGACAACCATTTATTGAACATAGGAGTGTTAAAAAGCATGTGGTTGCTTATTGCATGTCAAACGTAATGCAGAAAGCTCATATATGAGATGTCTGCAATGCTTTTGACCTGCATTAAGCTGCCATCTGCCTTACAAACTCATATTTTTTATGACCACTTAAGACAGGTTCTACTGTATGCATACACATGCTGATACCACTTAATGTACAGCTTGATGATTACACTTACACCGAAAATATTATATAGACACACATTGGCGGGATCATGCATATCGTACACCTATAGACAGGTGACCGCAAAGGCGTTATCTGTAGTTTCATCTGCTTTAATGTAGATAATTATTAATTATTGCGTACCTTGGTAAGTGTCCAGAAGAGTCGATATATTAGATTGAGAACTATTCATTTAAAACTTTTTCAAATGCCAGTTCTTTAATCATTGACATGCTCTGAAAGAATGCATACATTACGTTTTGAAACTGTGGCGAAATATTCGATATGCTATATCCTTTGAAAATGTTAGAAACTCATTGCACAATTATAGGTATCACCCAATACCAATAACGATTTATTTTACTAAACAAAGACAATAAAAATGATATTCCCTGAAAATCATTTTGTATTATTTAATGTATGTTTTCACTTAATGCACGAAATCCATTTTGATTTTAAAAATAGATACATTTTCAGACACGCCTTTTGAAGTAATGTGACACAAACATAACAGTACATTGATGCCACACACACACATGTACATGTAGTTGTTACAAGGAAATCAAAGTATCCATCTTCCTTGTAAACGGAAGACAACAATGAAACAGCGTGTACATGCAAAAAAGAAACAACATGATACTAATCCGCACCAAATTGATTTCTTCTTGTTTAAAATGAACACTAACTGTTCAAACTAAACACGTATTTGGTGGGCTTTGCGTCTTAATGATTCTTCCATTTGCTGATATAACCTTGAAATGAAGTCATTAGAATGCTGATCCGCACTGAATATGGGGATTTATACCATACCGCTGTTGTAATAGAGTTTAACTGCTATTGTGGATGGTTTTGTTCTATTTGTGAATATTATCATGTTTGATAGAAACTTAGAAGATCGGGGCAGGTTGTTATTAAATCACATTCCTCGTATCGTCAAAATGAATCCTTGTCTTACAAATTATTCCCTTCTTCAGTCCTGTTCTTTCTTTCAGAGATACTATATGACCTATATAGAGTCAACATATACTGTATGTAACTAGTTTTAAATAAGACACAATAATAAATGCAACGGTTCTAAGTAAAATCATATTTGATTGTTAACGAGATAGCATTAATCTTAAGTATTATGGTTTATATTGTAAGATTCATATCTACTTAAATCTAGTGTTGTTCTAATAACTGTGTGGTTTATTAAGGACTAAGGCGTGTATGGTTTAAAATACACGTTTACTTATCGTTCTATGCGTAGCTCGCCTAATACTGACACTGTAAATAAATATTGCGTTGGTAAGGAGAATTGAAGTTGCATCTTAACCTGAAGGTGACAAAAACTGACAGCTATAGCCTGCTGATAATTGTCTCGTTGTATGACACAAAACAACATTGACGCGTAAAGATAATGAAATGCGTCGTAGCCAACATGATGGCGATATTTATAAGGACAGTGTTCTTGGTTGAAACCAAGACAAACATATATTTATTAACACTGGTTGTTTGCTGTCTCTGTTCTTTGATATGAACGAGGCGCCGTAATGGCAGCACAGAATGCTATTTCAAAACAAAGTTAATTTTCTTTAAATTTGTGTAGCCATTTCCCTCATATGAACGTGTTTTCACACTTTTTTAAACTGAGCAGACCCAGATCAAACGGCTCCTATAGGATGATGTCTTCTTCAATATTGAACCATACTCTGTACACATGTCATTATAAACATCTAGTTTATAAATATTTATGATGTAATTTTTTACATATAATGTTCGTCCTGCAGGAAGCTATACCTAGTTTTGGTGGTCTCATTGGAGCTGTGTTTCTATATCTATAAATAAACATCCAATGATACACTTAAGGATACCACCACTGTGGGTTCGAATCCCGGCATGTGGATATTTCACGTAAGGAAGTCCTCCAGTTGGCTTAAGGTAGATCGGTGGTTCTATCTGGATGTTCTTCTGTGCACGAAACAGTGCAATTTGTCCCGTGTACAGAGGAACCTCTGGGGTCTTCATCCGCCTGTAATTAGCTGGCATGACTGAAATACTGTAAAACAACGTTAAACCTGATAAAAAACGAACCAAACTTACAGTCAATGTGTATTCATTATTTTCACCAGCCTGTAAAGTACGTTTCATAGATATTTATGTTCAGATATAAGTTGCAAATGATAAAAATGGATATAAGCAACGATTCATTAGTGGAATACATTTTGTAGTGTTCTGATAGTTTGTGTCTTGGTATATGGATCTAACATGTGTCCTAAAAGTTGCCCAAGTGTGCCATAGAATAAAAGCTATGCTTGTCATACAAGACAGACCGTGATCAGTCAACATACTTTGCACATAGTAAGGGTCTGCGATATTTACTAACTTCGTATAGATGTCAATGCAAGCTGCAAAGCAAATCTGTCAGACCAAAGATCATACAAATCACTGAGGTACGAATGTATAATTATTCGCAGACGTATCGATTGCTCCCTTGAGAGATTATTCATGACATGTAATCATAACTAGATGATTGTTGGTACTTTAGACGATCCATATGCATCAGCGATGTCTGAAGCTTAAAAGGACGTCGTCTGTACATTTGAAACGGGCAAATGATATGTTTTGTATTAAACGCTGTAGATAATGTACTTGACAATTATAACCAAATACAGTATATGTAATACAGTTAATAAAACACAATGATTTTGAGATGCACTAGTTGGTAAGTATCAATATAAGGCAGCCATGAGTGATGATAAAAGTCATGAGGTAGATAGTGTACACCATAATATGTTCTATCTGCATGCATGTAACTGCCAGGCAGCTGTCCTAACAGAAATGTATTCAAACATAGACGGTATAACAATATAATTATAAAAGAGCAAAGACAGTATACAGTAAAACCCCTCTAAATCGGACGTTAAAGTTCATATAAATATCGGTCTGTGAGACAGGTGGCAGCTTAATGCAGGGTAAAAGCCATACAGAAAGCTCATCTAGGAGATTTAGGCATGAATTTCACCCTGCATTAAGCAGCCACCTGTCTAAAATATCTAAATTCTTCTCTACTAGAATTCCGGTTTACAGGAATTTTACTGTAAATATTAAAAACCCCGGGCTAAATGCAGTAAATAGTGATTAGTCAGATATGCATCCCATGATTACATACCAAATGAAATACTTGTCAGAATGACATTTTACCACTTCATTGACGTACGTGTACCTTATGTTTGGTATAAGAAAACATGGTCTAATTATCGTGGTAAGCTAGGTATTTCAGCTACTAAATATGGTTGTCAAATGCCCACATCCCATTTGTAATGAGAAACTAAAACATCCATCATAGTATAGTTCAGCATTGGAAAATAGGTATATATTCATGATTTACAATAAACGGCTTTGCAACGATAGGTACAATTGTTTCTACGTATAAAGTACAAACTGAAATGAATTATACGGTAAAATTGCATTTTAATTCCTTAGAAAATTAGTTGAGACATGGGTTAATTTATCGAGAATATTATATATTGGTCTCTAGCATTTCTATAAGGTAACAATAATGTTCATCTCATTTGTATCTAACCTGCCTGTGTGTTGTCACATTGCTTTTTTAATAATCTTAATTTCATAACTTGTGTAATATACCTAATATTCACTCTCTAGTTTCACATAACATATTTACCAAGAACAGATGGAAATTGTTATGTTTAATCATTCTACAGTAAATTTACTAAATTGATATAAAGTGATATATTTATATATATCCCTTGAATTATATTTCATTGAATTACATCCTTATTTGAGTATACACGGGTGCCGTCATCCACATATGACATGTAAGAATAGAGGGCTAATACACGTTTATATTCGTACAATAACATCTGCAGTGTCCCGAGGGACTGTTGTTGTCCCGAGCCCGATGGGTACAGTACCAAGGAACACTACAGATGTTATTGCCCGAAACTAACGTGTATTATCGCAATTCTTGCATAAAGCATGTTTCTGTTTTCCTGAAAGTTTCCTCTGTTCATTTAATTGTTCAAAACATATTTTAAAGTATACGCTATTTCTTTGACGGTTCATTCGATTTATTCTGTTACCGTGGTACTGTTAAAACGCTGTAATACTCGCGTCTACTGTTGACGTTAGGTCCTGCAAAGGTATAATTAAAACCGGTCAACAACAACGCGCAAGCACGAGAATCGCCTATTTAATACATGGGCAATCGGGACTACAACAACACGTTTTATACAAGAATATAATTTATAGTAACCCTTAGAATATGAATGAGATTAGATATTTGTTCAGTCATTGTGATGGTAATTAATATTACATTGATTACCACACGCATAACACGTTTACAGTATCGCTACCATGCCCTATGTGGTAAAGTGTTATTAACACAAGTAAACGGATACTGGTATACAATACTTTTAGTACGGCATTTTGTGACGTTTTGTCTTAACCCTTTCCTTCATATAAATACCTTTTCACGAATTTGAAAACAGAAAAGACCCAACTCAGACGACTCAGACGGCTCCTATAGGAGCCGTCTGATCAGGGTCTGCTCTGTTTGCTAATTGAAGTTGATAGATCTGTTTCTATACTTTTTAAAATGGCTAATTACAACGTCCCATCGTCCGTATGTTAATTATAACTATTTTGTCCATGAATATTTAGTACGTATTGAATCTTTAATAACAAAATAACTTGGAAAGGGTTAAATTATTCTGGTGTGAGGTATGGCGTCACATCTCGTATTTTTATTCAATCTCGTTACGACACATAATCGTCAGATAGAGCTGGTATGTTTTCGATTAGCGGGCATGGGATACGTATGCCGAGATTCGTTTTTGTTTTGTGTTTGACTCATAAAGAGTTTACCAGATATTATCACATAATCTGCCAAAACGGTGTGCCGTAAATCGCGGAAATGCACTAGTGCTTTTTATGCAAATGAGCAGTTAGAATCCAGCTGTACTATGCTGTAAACAATGGCCGAAACAGCCATCATATATTCATGCAGTATGTTTCACTTTCTAATGCACTTTTGATAAAATGAATCTTATATTTGTGTTAATTACAAATTGTTTTCATGGAACTCGTTTACTATAATAAAGCTCGTGTTATATTATTATAGTTAACTCGTTTCATTAAAACAATTTGTAATGAACACTCATGTAAGAACCTCTATTGTTCGTCATTTCTGCATGATGCCAGTGTTTTAGTTAAGTCTGAAATATTAAACAAATGCATATATTGCAGATGAAATGTGTTTGCAAAGATGACATGAATCAGTACAGTTCACAGAAAGTAGACTATATATGTAAAGAATCACGCATTGTCCGTCGTCATCAATATGTAACAAATAATTAATATCGTATCAAACTGGTGTGGCCCGCCGTTATCTTAATGTAATTGATGTGTGCAGTGCCAAAGATCAAACACATAATCATTTGTCACTGGCGTGGTGCAATATATGATATAACAGATTCTGGCAAGTGTGAAATAATGAACATGTGGAGTCTTGGGTATGCTTGTATTCGCGGTCGTTATATAAACTTTTCTAATTTGATAGTCCGTTCTCCTAGATTCACACCAGTGTACTAGATACCAAATATTCTGAGGGCATGAGGTTTTACAATAATATAGACAAATGTGCATATGCACAACACCAGCCTGTCTTTTCATCAATCGAAGAACACCAGCTAAGCATTTCCTTTTGTATAAATATAAAAATAGGCCGAATAAGTGTCATAGCATCGATGTTCAAGATATCATCTCGATTGAATCCGTCAACGAAAACTTACCACAACATGTATGCATAGTGTGTCGCCGCTGTCGCGTTATCTCATACGAGACTGTGTAATTTATATAAGGCTGTTAAACAGATACATTGTATTCTTAATGTGTGTTAATAAAGACTTTAACCTTTCGCTTGCTATTCACGTCAATATACCTACCTGTAAATAGTGAAGACCCAGATGAGACAGCTCCTGCAGGAGCTGTCTCATCAGGGTCTGCACTATTTACAAGTTGATTGTGCAACCAGTGCACTCCACAGCAGTGATTGCACAGCGAAATACTTGTACACATTGAAGATATATGTAATTATACAACAGGACATGGGTAAAGAAGGAGAAATGTATTTTAAAATTCAGCAAGCGAAGGGTTAAGAGCAAAACTAAGATATACTATTTGGGCGCCAAATACATTTCATCTCCAATGTCGTCTGTTTCAAGTCTCAGGGTAGAATTTCCTTCAATTTTGTATCCGAAGCGTATGTTGTTATCCGGCAGAGTTATCCGGCGTTTCATCTGGATCCAAGATGTTTGCAAAGGTAATCACAGATTTGTCCACTGTAACAAACTATGTGTGACCTCGGCGGCGAAAGAGTCAATCGAATGATAACAAGTAGCATTTAAACCCATTCAAGTTGCTAATGGTATTGTCGTCTTCAATTTATTGTTCTCTTGGATTTATTTCTATCTCATGTCCTTACGAGACGCCGAGTCTATCAGCGCTACGGTTGAATGCAAACTGTATGCAAAGGTAATCTAAGATTCGCCATTGATGTCGTTGGCATTTGTACACGTCTTGGAAATCCAATGTCTACAATTCTGGATTCAGTGAATGGTGTGTTAAAATTGTTTAGATATATAATAAACTGAAATGGTTAATTATAAACAGGATATAACCTGTTTGCTATGTAATTGTCACTTGGAGTCGATGACTGACAAATTACGGATGCACAAGGAAATGAGTGTCTGTGGTTGCCAAATATCGTTATGTTTCAAGCACTGATTGTATCCAATTTTAATGTAATGGATGGTATAAAGCCATTCGGATTTTTCATCTAGGTATCGTTCATTACCTCTGTTTGATCTGGTTAGTGTAAACATATTGTTATCGCTTTGAACGCTGAATTATCAAATGGGCTATTCCAAAATTCGAAGAGGTCAGGCTCACCGTAAATATTTTAGGATATGTTTTTTATTTTAGGATATGTTTTAAAGAAAAGAGAAACAACACGAACGATGCAGACCCTGAATGGACTGTTCTATTAGTATCAATCTCAACAACTGGATCTACCTTGTTATCAAATTACATTAATGATTCGATAGCTGCACTAAAACGGTTAACCATATTTCCTTACTTTGTTATGTTGGCTGATGTATGTCCCCGTATCACACATTTCAATGATTTATCAGACAAACGATTTGGACGAAAGAGTGACGGTACACCACCCCCCCCCCCCCCACACCCCCACCCCCACACGCGCGCACTTTATTTGAACTAGAAACAAAACCGAATGACCGATAACTCTAAATATTTGCATAATTTCGTTCTTCTACGAATTGCATAAATCAGCTGCTTACGATAGATGTTTTTATATTTTCTGGTCCTTCGGGGTCATTAGTTTTGATGTTATTAGTTTTGAAAATTGAATACTGCTTAAGCCGGTGCTACGAGCATGAGTAGTGTTGCACTTTTAATTACTACTCATGAACAGACTCAACAAAACTGAGTCTGCAATTATCTCGTTTTGCATTTCTACCTTTGCTTTCGAAGGATCACCCATTTTCAGAATATATATTAAATATATGTTCGGAATAAATTCGGCTAGAAATTTTAAATCGTGGGAATACCGGGTATCACCAGACTTGTGAAACCAAGCTCATCGACTCACTCACTGAACGATGGCATGCATCCACATCCATACATCAAGCACAACTAGAGTATGTTTATCTAGACCTAATAACCGTGTTCTAGGATAAGGCTTCTTGTCACTTTTACGATGATTTGCCTACATTTGACATGTCTTTATGTTATCAAATTATTCCTGCAGAATTAAAATCAATAATATGGTCTATATAAAGTTAGTGCGTCGTGGCATCCCAGCTGGTCTACGCATAAGAAGTAAGGGATGTTAATCTAAAGTTTAATTAATAATCACTAATACTATATAAATTGTAGGTGGTGGTGGTTTAGTGGTAACGCTCTTGACTATCAGTCCGGAGGTCCGGGGTTTATATCCCGGTCCCTCCCGTAAATTTCAGAGACGCTTTTCCGTGTCTCCCACCCGCACATCCTCTCCACCCAGGGGGTTAAAATGGATACCTGTGAGGGTCACTCGCTGGTACTGCGGCTGCATGATTGCGCCATATGTTAGCAGTGCTCAATATTGTAGGCCAATGACTCAATGGTCAGGGGAGTAAATGTACAGTCGGCTAAGCGGTCATTCGGACTGAAAGTAGACTATAACTAGGTAATTTACTCTTTTTTTAATACAATATGTACCTGCTTGGAGCTTGGGGATGAGGTCAAGTGTGTAAATGTAAAAAGAAAACGAACTATGGCTATGTTTGAATAAACTGAAATAACTGGACACAGAGAGTCGCCTATACATATAAATTCATCTGCAGGCAATAGGTAAATCAAACATTGTGGCAGAACATAGTGAAGATTCCAAACAGTAATTTATAAACAATATTGCTCCTTAGAAGGAGAATAATATCCTTTGGTCTCAAATACTCCAAATAAATGTTTAAAAGGCCAATAATAATTAAATTGTTGCTCCGTCATTTGAATCCGATTACAGTGCGTTCTTGGAGTCTGTTCACAACTAACATTGTCTCTTCCAATCTCAATTGTGGTTGGACATTCATTTGTCTAAACACCTTGTTCTCTTTTAAACAAAATAATTTCTTTCTAATTAAGATACATGGAATCAGTTTCCTCAAGCTGCATTGGTTAATCGGTTCACCCGAATGGGTTCTGTTCACACAGAAGGTATTGGAATTATTTTGCGACTGAGTTCGTTTGTTTGGTAAAGACACACCTTAACATTTTGAATAACACATACGTTATTTCCAAGTAAGTGACACGTTTACTATTTACGTAAACATTACATCGCATGCTACAACAGAAACTGAAGTAACATAAACATGTTTTAAGGCTTTTGACCAAGCGTCTTTTAAGTAATTCCATGATTGTGTTATCAACTTATCACTACCATCAAACACAGTATTCTTAAACAGGTTATTATATATAATGAGTGCATATACAGAGCGACAGATAACGATACGTACTCAAATACTAAAACTGTTATTTCTCAACCAAAGTCTATATTGTGACCACTCTTTAGAATCGTCTCTTCGAGACGATTCTAAAGAGCGGTCACGGTATAGGCTTTGGTGGAGAAATAAAGGAGCTATGCTTAAAAATGTTTAAATTTACGCATCTTATATGGAGCTCTGCATATATCATTCAAACCAACACTAAATTGTACCCTATGTTTCACTAGTGTATCATTTACTAAAACAGTGTACACCCACATTACCTAAGCCAGGTTACTAACAATATGATGCCTAAGAGTGCTTACTCGAGAATTCGGTGTATATCACGGACAGTGTAATTTGTCGTGTTTTGAAAACTGCAGTTTACTTTATCTTTGACGCAGAATTAGATAAAAATGCCATTCACGGACTTGAAGCCCGATCAGCTACGGATACAATCCGGCAATATTCGTGGTAGTCTGTATTGGTCCGTAGCTTTCCGGATTTTAGCTGTAGTCATACGTAGATTTACTTGTATATCCGTGACAAATTTGAAGCATGTTTAAAACTTGACCAACGATCAAACAACCGTAGTGCATCCTTACTAAACCGTATTAGAACGTACGGATCCGTTTTAGTCCGCACTAAAACCGTATTACTCCGTACTTATTACAGTGCACAGGCCCTGACAAGTTTCGTTCCGTATTAAACCGTGTCATTTCCGTATTTGACCATGTCGTACCGTAAAAACCGTATCCCTCATGACCCTTTCCTACATTATCTTACCATAGGTACGTTAATACCCGTAGTCACACCTTTCTGTGCATCCGTATCGGACTACGGAAATTGGCATTTCTGTGGTCATCCGTAAGATTTAATCAAAAGTGGTTTAATACGGATATAACACGGTTTAATCCGGAACGACACGTGTCGGAGCGTGTGCACTGCGGATAAACAACAGTTTGCTGCGGTATACGTAAGAGTTAGTACGAATAAGAACGGTCTAATATGGTATAGCACGGATGCACTACGGTTGTTTGTTCAGTAGTCAAATTTTGAACTTGTTCAAAAATTGTCACGGATATACAAGTACTACTACGTATGACAACGGCTAAAATACAAAAAGCTACGGACCAATACAGATTGCCACGAATGATGCCAGATCAAATACGAACCTAATCCGGCGTCAAAACCCTGAATGTGTGACCTAGGCATACATTGTAACACATGTGACAGTTTAATGCAGGTCGAAATTAATGCTGATAGCGCCTACAAGAGCTTTCAGCATTATTTAGACATACACATAAGTGAGGAATTGCCAAGATAACAACTCGAACTTCTGTTATCCCGATGTAATTTGTATGGTCCCTTGATATTTGATATATTAAAGTTCGAATGTAGTTTAAATCACAGTGAAAGTGTCTAGCCTTACATATACAGTAAACCCCCGGTAATGCTACCACCTGAAAGAGGCATAGTTCTGGGTGCTAAATGCATCATGTGGTAGCTTAATGCAGGGTAAATGTAATGCAGAAAAGCTCCTAGAGGTGCTGTCTGCATTACTTTTGTCCTGCATTAAGCAACCACCTGCTTTTTAAGACGCCCATATTCCATTAATTGGTCGCAATAGAGGGGTTCTACTGTAAATATAAATGCAAATTAAGGCAAACGTTTGCGTGTCTAATTTTATTTCTTATGCTATTTTCTCAGATTGTCTCATACTGCTTAATTAGTACGTGTGTTTGTTTGTGCTAATTAAACGTCTGTTTCTGCCAACTATGGTTTTGTTGAACGTTCTTTCTATCATGTGTCTATGGTATTTTTGTCAATTGCCAATCAGATCTCCCTATGTAGCTTACTAATTTAATTAGATTTCTCGTCCTTTTCCATTTGAGTCAGTACCCAAAGATTAACTTCTAAATTGACATGACGCGGATGTTCAGTTGATGTATAATCTGCTGATCATACTCTGGTGTAGGTCATTTGTTTACATCAATATATTAACGCTACTGTATCCACGTCCCTTCTGCTGGTGTTAGTAATATCTCGCCAACCTATTGTATTGATCTGAGGGAGATAATCATTCTCACTACAGAAGTCAATGATGCATTATACGTTATCGAGTATTTTTTTCAGATTGATAACTAGCAAACGATACGCAAATATATCACCACGGTAACACTCACACCATTTTAAACAATCGCTGTAAGACATCTAGTATAAGCCGTGTAATATGTGTGCTGCAAAGTAAGACAAAAAACTTAATAGGCCTGAGATGAACCACAACAGACTCACAACTAAGAGCACATACAGTCACACACATGCGCATGGTACACATATAAGCACATAACATACCACACCACATGTAAATACAAACACACATACATCACACATACATGTACCACAACCAGACCACACATACATACACACTCGCATGCATGTACGCGACCACGCACTCACACACACAACTCATACTCAACTCACTTACACACACATGCATTTGCGTAAACACGCGCACGCACACACACACACACACACACATATATATACTCAACATACACATACGACATCCAAACTACACACACGAAAGGACGCAAAATAGCATCCACACACACACACACACATATAAACACTCACGCATGCACACACACACACACACACACACACACATACACGGCACAAACATACATACACACAGACACACACATGTGGGTACAGACAGACACATACATACGCAGACACATACACATACATGTACAAGCACAGACACATAGACACAGACACACATACACAGACACACAGACACGCACGCGCGCGCGCACGGACGCAGGCAAGCACACACACACACACACACACACACACACACACACACACACACACACACACACACACACACACAAGCACGCACACACACATCATCACTCATCACCCACACCCACACCCACACCCACACCCACACCCACACCCACACCCACACCCACCCACCCACACACACACACACACACACACACACACACACACACACACACACACACACACACACACACACACACACACACACACACACACACACACACACACACACACACACACACACACCCCACACCACACCACACCACACCACACCACACCACACCACACCACACCACACCACACCACACCACACCACACCACACCACACCACACCACACCACACCACACCACACCACACCACACCACACCACACCACACCACACCACACCACACCACACCACACCACACATAACAAACACATCTTTAAAATACAGCAACTATGACATGTTATAAATAGAACACTAAGGTACATATAGGAATATCGCCTTAGACCTACTAGTGGCTATAACACGACCAATGGGGTTTCAAATCATGTTTATGTTGGCGTGTTCAATCTCAAACTAATCCTATCTTCATCCTATCAGACGAATGTTGTAAATAGATATAATCCTTCGATCGGCTGCACAAAAACTCTCTATAAGAAGATATTTATCATCAACGAATGCCGGATTTGAAAGATTTTGAGTTTTCAGATGTAATAAGCATAATGTACGTACGCGTATGCAGCGTGTACGATGTCACGTAATAGCTAAGATTGAATAGGGTGAAATGCGTTTTGAGTATTCAATAGCAGTTTAATGAAACACATCGTACCGAGTAAACACATTTCCTCCCAGTGACGCATTTTGGCGCTACTGTAAAAGTCACATTTAGAAACCATTGTAATAAATAGAGCATTTTCTCTATAAAAGCAAATGCTCTATTTATCACAGTGGTTTCAAAACTACACAATTGTGAAAATTAACTTTTCTCTAGTACATGCTCCTTTTCGGTAGACTTATTAAAAAAGACTGGATCTAAAAACAGCCAATAAGGGAATGGGTTAAACAACGTTTGAATTGAATTACTTCTCGCTATAATCACTTCTCGCATGATTAACCCATTTTCCTAATATGTACGCCTTTTGACACATTCTTTCATATTGACACCTTTGTAAAATCACTTAAAATGGAGCAAATGCTCTATTTATCACAATGGTATAAAATCTGCTCAGTTCTATATTTTTCATTTTCTCTAGTAAGTGGACTTTTTCGGTAGATTTACTCACAGAAGTTGCTTCTAAAAATAGCCAATGAGGGAATGGGTTAAGATACAATAGAAATGACATTCACAAGCGATTGCTGTACAACGTTACACCCTCAAGAAGAAGGTCGATCAATGACCATTTTAATTCGTACGACGCATTCAATATCCCACATCGCATAGTTATGCGTTCTTTATGATCCACACAATATTGCCGTCCTGTAAATAAATATAACATTTGCATAGATATCATACGTGGCCTCATACATATGTCAAATGTGATTGTCGTCTAGACGCAATAGTTTTATTTAAACCAGTCTGAAGTCTTACAGTTAGATATGACATGCTTTGGTAGACACAGAATGCAGTCAATTTAACCCTTACAACGCTGAATGTTCAAAAAAACTATTCCAAAACTCAAACAGGTCAGGCTTACGGTGAATATTAAGGATTTGTTTAAAGAAAATTGTAACATGACAAACAGTGCAGACGCCCTGTTTGCAAATTATATAAGTTACTCATGTTAAGGTTAAATAATCCCTGGACAACACGTGGTGGATCTGAATGAGTTTGATCACATACTGCCCACATTACAGATGGTTGCCAATGATGTACAACGCCTAGCGTTCCCATACATACTACATGCCATATCACAGCCGAAAGTGTTCAGCGTGTGATTAAAATTTAAATGTGCATCCAACATTAATATTCTAATCATTAATGTCGCTGTTTTCAAACTCCTATTAGAACGTTTAACAAACATAGATTTGGATTCAAAGTATCTTGAATTGCTTGATCATGGTCTACATTGTTTGCTATTATTTCAGTTTAATTTAAAGTAAAAAGAATGGTGCAACAAGGACATACTTTTCAAACACATGGAGAGGGGATATTTATTTGGCACCCGACTGCTTATGACACTTAGGGTATTGAGTGTATCATTATAATATAATATAATATAGAGGTCGAATGAATATTATTAACGAGAAGTCGAGTGAGCAATTTCAACGAGAGTTTGAAGGGACATTATCAACGAGAGGTCGAAGGCACATTATCACCGAGAGGTCGAGGGGACATTATTAACGAGAAGTCGAGGGGACATTATTAACGAGAAGTTGAAGGAACATTATTAACCACAGGGGTAAGACACGTTTGAGTCAGTATATGTATATATAGAAAGAAGGGATCCGACTTCAAAAGATCCAAATTACCCACTCCTCTACTTTAAACCCTTCGTTCTGCGAGAAATGCACAGATTTCGATCAGATAAAAAGCTATTCCGTAAGCAAAGACAACATTATTTTATTCGAATATGCAAAGATTTTCACGGTCAAATTTGGAAAAAACTTAACACGGCATCAGAAACATGAGCAAAATGGCCAAAATAAGTTAGTCGGACACGACCGCATCCCCGAGTGCGAACCGCTGACAGCCTTGAAACGATTACTTATACGTCAAACACGATAACATTTGGCGTTCATATCAGCATTATATTCAATAAAAAGAACTTTCTTACTGCGATCTTACATGAAAATGAGGTTTATTGACCTTTCTGTGTGTTTACACGTTCCTCTCATGTCAGCAACTTTTACTTTCATTTTCAAGTCGCCGAAGTCATGTCACGTGACTTCTTGTTATGCACGTTTTGATTGGCCGTTGACGAAAGCGAACTATTCAAACTTGTTCGTGATCCATCGGAAAACCATCGCCATTTTCCGCCCGTCCAATGAAATAACGCAGCTGTTGTATAGTAACGTGACCAAAGTTTGACTTCTTGAAAACGATGTCAGCTGCAAACGTTGCAAATCGCAAGAAGGACGATAAAACCACGTTGTCGTGTAAGATCGCTGTAGGAAAGTTTTTTCATTGAATATATTGCTGATATGAACGCCATATTTTACTGTGTTTGACGTATAAGCAATCGTTTCAAGGCTGTCAGCGGTTCGCACTCGGGGACGCGGTCGTGTCCGACTAACTTATTTTGGCCATTGTTCTCATGTTTCTGGTGCCGTGTTAAATTTATCCTTTATTTGCATATTCGAATAAGATAATGTCTTTGTTTACGAAATAGCTTTTTATCTGATCGAAATCGGTGCATTTCTTGCAATGCGAAGGGTTTGAAGTAGAGGAGTAGGTAATTTGGATCGTTTGAAGTCGGACCCCTTCTTTCTATCTATACATATGCTGACTCAAACGTGTCTTACCCCTGTGTTATTAACGAGAGGTCGAAGGGATATTATTAACGAGAGAGGTCGAATGGACATTATTAGCGAGAGGTTGAAGGGACATTATTAACGACAGGTCGAACGGACATTACCCCTTATCGTGCTGAAAAATATGTCTGCCAAAACTCTGATCTATTGTATGCTGTACTTATATACGACTCGTACATGCGATTGAGAAACTGTTGACCGAATGTCAAACAGCGTGGATCTTGATGAGACGCCGAGTTACTCGGCGTCTCATCTGGATCCAAGCTGTTTGCAAATGCAACTGAGGTTGTGCTTAGCATGATAATGATAGTTTTACCACTGACCGTTCCAGGGCAGGTCTCTCTTTGGTATCATTACCTTTATGTTTGTCTTGTGCCTTTGTGTATTTGTACTTGTACGTTTGTGAGTGTTTGAAATTTTCAAATTGCGCGCGCGTGCAAGCGTGTGTGCGTGCGTGATATATATATATATATGTGTGTGTGTGTGTGTGTGTGTGTGTGTGTGTGTGTGTGTGTGTGTGTGTGTGTGTGTGTGTGTGGGGGGTGATGAGTGATGATGTGTGTGTGTGTGTGCGTGCTTGTGTGTGTGTGTGTGTGTGTGTGTGTGTGTGTGTGTGTGTGTGTGTGTGTGTGTGTGTGTGTGTGTGTGTGTGTGTGTGTGTGTGTGTGTGTGTGTGTGTGTGTGTGTGTGTGTGTGTGTGTGTGTGTGTGTGTGTGTGTGTGTGTGTGGGGGGGGGGGTGATGAGTGATGATGTGTGTGTGCGTGCTTGTGTGTGTCACTTATTTTCTATCGGTGTTTTGGTAATTAATGTGTATTGTATGTGACTTTATCTATATTTTCATTAATTTTAAATCGTATCCGAACATTGCAGAGGTTATAAGGATACATGTAACTCGTGTATATTCGACCCATTTAACCATTTCACCGCCAATGTCTCAAAACAAACCACGACAAATAATGCAGTCCTAGATCAGACGCCGCCTTTTCAGGGCAGCGTCTGATCAGGAACTTCACTTTTTATCTCAAACTCTATTTCTATATATGTGATTTATTCCTTTGAATGTTGCATTTATCTATCTCATGTCCTTATTTTACCGAATGATTTGAAAAACAATGTTTGCAGACGATAATTAGAAATTTGGCGCCGAAAGGGTTAAGTCAACTACATGGATATGTTGAATGTGTATCATATTAGACGTCCTTTCCTTGTTTAACCTTTTATCTGATGAATATTCATTTACAAGTAATGGCATCATGACTATTTGCGTTTGGATTATACTCGTATAATGACATTATCCAATTGAGCAGACTATGACCTGACGGTTCCCTGGGGACCGTCTGAGTTTTGGTCGACTCTGTTTGCAATTACATCAAAGGGTGGCTCTCCCAGGTGAAGGGTTACAGTTATCAACATATCGGATACAGTTGAACTTCGATTGCTCGAACTTCAAGGGACTATATAAATTAGTTCGAGATAACAGAAGTTCGAGTTATCCGATTTGTAATCTGGACAATTTCTCAAGTTCATAGCTTAATGCAGGTCTACAGTAATGCTGAAAGCTCCTACAGGAGCTTTCATCATTACTGTAGACCTGCATTAAGCTGTGAAATGTGTTTCTAGATATGCGTAGTGATATATTTTAGAGCAATTCTGTATTGTAAGATTTTGGAAGGACCGAACTTTTAGTTCGAGTTATCCGGAGGTCGAGGTATCCGAGTTCCGAGATATCGAAGTTCAATTGTACCTATCATAGCTGGAGCAGTTCCGACTTTCGATTGAATTTGTCTTACACTGAAGCTATGGGCACACAAGCAACGATCTGTGTTCAACTAGATAAATATTTGCAGACTGTTTGATTACAGCGATCATTGCTGTTGCTCTACCAGTCAACAATGAGTAACAGGTCTGGTTATAGCCTCTCAGATATTATTTGATTTCCAGAATAAATACGGTTTACGGAAATTAATTTGAATATTTGCCAACTAACAGAAAATATAGAGATTCAGTTTAGATACCGTCTCCTAAACTAATCTTTAGACAGATACAAGGAAACGAGAAAGTCGCTGCTGTTTAAAATAAAATAAATGCATGTAGGATTTTCTTACACGAAAATTCATCGATTTTTGACTTCAAATTCGAATTACTTTGAAAGTAACACACCGTGAATCAGTAACGCTGGCGTCATGCCCTTCAATATGGTAGTTGGCCATACCGTAAACCCCCTATAAATCGGACTTTCAATTTAGTATAAATATCGTTCTTTGAGACAGCTTAATGCTGGGTGAAAGTCGTACAGAAAGCTCCTCTAGGAGCTTTATGCATCACATTGACCTACCTCAAAGTATGTAAATGCCTCAATTAGATTTCCGGTTTAGAGGGGTTTCACTGTACATATACATTATCCTAAAGTATGTTTGAAAAACAAGGCAAAATTTTTATCGAAGTGAAATGCAATGATCGTTATACTTTCTTTAAGAAATAAGACTCGCATTTGCCCACCATATCTTGGATGTAAACACGTCTTAATTTTTACTATTTCCATTTAACAATTAAAAGGTTTCTGAAAGTTGAACTGTTTAACTCTTCCGGCGCCAATGTCGCATGTTGGCACCATCGAAAACAGCGCAGTTCAAGGTCAGATGCCGCCTTGAAAAGGCGGCATCTGACCTTGGACTTCACTGTTTTCTGTATTATTTTAGCCCAAGCATACAGGTTTTTAAAAACAAATGCTTTACTAATATATCTTTATTATTTAGTTTAGGATTATATTTAATATGAAATTATTACTGCAGACGACACTTTTGAATTTGGCGCCAAAAGAGTTAAAAAAAATGCTGGTAATGGGTGACATACAGATTGTTGCTGCACATAATGTGTTTATCATGAAGACGATTGTAGAAAAGAACGGTGGTAGTATTATCCTAATATTTCATCGCAACTAGGGATCCTTACGGGGTTGTTTTATTATCTTTACTTTTATTTTTATTACTATTACTACCACTACTACTAACTACTACTTCTATTACTACTACTACTCATACTACTACTACTACTACTACTACTACTACTACTATTACTACTACTACTACAACAACAACTACTACTACTACTACTAGAACAACAACAACAACTACTACTACAACAACAACAACTACTACTTCTACTACGACTATTTCTACTACACGTACTACTACGACTATTACTACTACGACTACTACTATACTACTACTACTACTGCCTACTACTAGAACTATCGTCACTTTTATTACTACTACTGTTACCACTACTACTACTGCTAATACTACTTCTACTACTAGCTACTACTTCTACTAGAACAACTTCTACCTACCGCGACGTTTTCTTCTTCTTCTTCGTATACTACTACTACTACACTACTACTACTACTTCGACTACTACTACTACTACGACGACGACTACTACTACGACTACTACTACTATTTCTAGGACTACTGCTACTATAAGTAGTACCACTACTTATTACTATTACAGTCACCATTACTGTTACGACGAATAATAACATTGCAACTGCATCTACCTCTACTGCCACCACTATTACTTCTGGTAATACTATTATTATTGCTACGTCTAGCACTACTGATACTCATGCTACTACAAGCATTACTACTACGTCTACTGGAAGCTCTTATCAAAGAGTACAGTGGCACTTTAGATACCATCATGGGGTAATAGCTAGGACTGATGTACTCGTAATTGCCCGGATTATGTGAATGGATGGTTATTGGACCCTTGTGTATCATCATATTGCACAGATAGGTCAGAGAACCAGACATCCTAGATAATCCCTCTGTTGTGTTTGCATTGCACTTTCCTCATCTTCTCCAAGGTCATGCCTAGCCATTATTAAATGGTTTAATTATGACGCGATACGCTGGTGGTATTTCTGTGGGAAAATGTAATGAGACGATGAGAGAACGGTGATGATAGCTTGCACTTCCTATGTAGTCTTAAACACAACCCGAAAACAAATATGTAATTATAAATACTAAAGCAATAGTTGAAACAATAATATGTCTTTAAGTATAATTACTATTAAATTGGATACATTCTTCGTCTCCAACATAACAACATAATTGTCCGTACTTTTGTCAATCGACCATATCCTACTCTGCCACAACTTGACATTCAATTATCTGAGAACAATATGAGAATGATCTGCATTGACAAGTACGAAATGTTATTCCTTCATGTCAATCTTAACGCGAAATGTGTTGCAATTACGTCTTACAGAAAACCTTTTTGAAACTGTCTACATCAGTCGTAACTCTATGGATATAAATACCAAGGGACAATAACAAGAAATATATTTTAAATAAACAAAATCCGAAAACGATGTGTCTTATTGAATTGTTGGCAAAATGACATTAGACGGTATGTACGGATAAGTTTTTCTCGCCTTTGCTCCGGGATCCATATAGAAATGTTTAAACAATTTAGTGAGTTTAAACAATACATGCGTTGCTTATAATTCATGGATGTGGTTCCAATTATATAACCGTGATCTGCTTAATAGGTTTGACAGACTTGTCCAACTGGTCTATCCATCTGTAATGGAATTTGGACGAATGCGACCTGTGTAGTGTAGTATATGTTGTGTCATCTGTCTGCGTACTTTGATTCCATTCTGTACTTATCGTGCATATATGCACATTCACATAATAACATTATATGGTTTGTCGTGTGGGAACAATCCCTAATCAATATCCCACCGTCTGTGCAGTGAGAACATCCTCAATACAATATATCACCGTCTGTAGAACGGTCCCAATTAATACCCTACCATCTGTCGCGGCGGAACGGCCCAAAATAAGAAACGGCCAGTCGCAGGGACGTAGCCCAAAAAACGAAATCCCACTGTCTTCCGCAAGGAACGGCCTAGAAATGTCAGGAGAGAACGATCCCGAATTAAGATCCAACCGCCAGTCGCAGCAAACAGTCCTAAAACAAGAGTATATGCATTATTGTATAATCAGACCATGTATAATGTGACATACTCGTATGTGCAGTCGAACGAGTCATATACAGTGCTCCCTCCCTACAACGACCCTCTCAATAACGATTCCCTCCTTACAACAACGCATGTCACTGTTTCCGAAACAACAAGGCTCCAGAAACAACTTTTTCCATCGTATTTTCTTTATGCCTCCATCAAACCCTATGTTGTGACCACTCTTTAGAATCGTCACTTTGTGACGATTCTAAAGAGTGGTCACAACATAGGGTTTGATTGAGGCATAATGGTTTTAGTTCTCGAAATACACATTATCTGGTGATCTGCAAACAAGCTAATTATGTTTGATTTTCCCTCCCTATAACAACTCCCTCTGAACAACACATACAACCTTCGTATCCCAAAGGGTGTCGTTGTAGAGAGGGAGCACTGTAGTCACTGAGCTGAATATATGTGTGTGTGTGTGTGTGTTTGTAGGGGGTAATGTTACAACGACAGTGGTTCAGTTACATGGAGACGGTATATCTAACTTTGACAAATAAACTGATGGCACATTATAAAAACCTTAAGTTAAAATCATGGTTATACTTAAAAGACATCATGGTCTGTGTAGACGTTTATATAAAGTAATACTTATTATATGTCAAGGCATATTAATGTTTATACTTATTTCTACTTAAAGTGCTTGGATTATTGTTATATTCATCCAGTTAAGTGTTCACTCATAATTTGCCTACATATAAAATTTAACACTTAGTCTAATAATATGCTAAACACCAGCCCATTGCGTTTGTATACCAGCATATATCTAGTAGTCAGCGATGGTGCGCTTATGAACGACCTTTACTGTTTCAAGAAATTGTAGAAAGATATTCCCTCGTATTTGGGATAATTAGTTTCGTATATCAGCAATTGCAATGTATATTGTTTTAGTGGTTTGTTAGTGAATACAAAGTGATAGCTAATTGCCAAAAAATGCTACGAAGTAATAATTGTATTTTTGTACAGCATTGCAATCTGAAATGTCAGTCTTTGTTAAATGACTTCATACATAAAGAGTGCCGATATTACGTATCATCAAAAGGTACACTTTAGTCAGAAGTTCAATTTCTCCAGCTACTGTACTGACATTAATGCCGTTATAGAGTTGAACTATTACGCAATGATTGTTCTACCCCATTAATTGTTTATCATTGATGAAATACTTCGTGCACGAACTGTAATTCACTCCTATCTGAATAATACAATAACCGCTCGGTTGTTTCACGTTGAAGAAATCAATCGAATGTTTTACAGTGAATTGATAATACACTTGGTCCTGCAAATCATATAGTAAATCTAAACCAAAGACATAGGATGGTATGTGAGGCCGTGCACAAAAATATAGTTATTGTAGACGGCTCTAGGCTGGTCCCCTGTATACGAACAAGCTAACGATAACGTCAAATATATATGTCTTGTCAAAACCAATGCCCATTGTCATGCAGACATTTTCAACATTGACGATGAATGAAGTGTCCAGCACGGCATTTCATCTACATCTATACCGTTCTCCGTGGGTGTGTAAAAATTAGTCACTACATTACATAATATAAGACTGCTTAATCAAATTAATCGGACAACACATACATGAAACGGCAAATATTGCATATATGTGCCGTATGAATATCAGGATAAGAGTCATATTACCGTAAATATCTAATTATGTTATTAGATGGCTTTCTGTACTATGCGTATTTAACTAAAAGACGAATAAAACGTTTTCGAAGTACACTTGACGCACACCACCCTATTTAGTGTGGCAATGCCATAGGCCTAGTCAAACTGATAATATAATGTTAGTAAGGCGCTCTTATCTAACATTGCATGTGTACGTAAGTATGTGTTAGTATGTGGGTGGGCCTTACTGTATTTAATCTTTTAATATTAATATGGTCTAAGTAGTACTATTTCCTTTTGGATTTTCCAAAACCCGGTCATGCGTCATTAATCTATCTTAACATTTAACATGTAGTAATTTACAAAAATACAACATCGCCGAAGCAGGGGTTTGGTGCTTTCTTAAACAGTATTACAGTCTGTCGTTACTTCAGAAAGTTTTCCCACACAAACATTATTTCGTTAAGTAAGGACTGCTAGTTTGTTTCCTTAACAAAGGTTTACTGTCACCAACATTTGAATGTCGACCAAAATCCAGATGGAGGATTTGATGCAGCAGCTCGTCATAAAAACGCCATGATTCGTTAACCGTTGTCACACTTTGAAAAAGATGATGATAACACAAACATATCAAATCCAAATATAACTCTACTTCTCATCGAAATCTAAGTAATTTTGTACCTTGAAAATGACATGGAAGAAGGATGCTTCTTAATCATTTCCTTCATATAAGCATTTACAAACAAAATAGACCGATACCAGACAACCCCTATAGGAGCCGTCTTATAAGGATGCACTTTGTTTGCTAATGAAATAATATAGATCCGATTCCACGGTAATTAATCGTATGTCATTATAAATGTTTAGGAAATGAAATTTCATGGTGCTCATGTCATTATTCCTTACACAAAAATGCAAAATTTAGAAGTTTAAAATACGTAAAATCATTTTCGATCGACGACAATTTACTAAGCATGCTATGCTTAGCATACCGTTGGATCCATCGATACTGTGTCATGACTGTTATATGCCGTACCAACCATCTGCCAACAGGAAAAGGTCAACAAGCCCAAGTTCGTAAACGCTAAGATAATTAAATTATTTCTATTTGTATCTGGAAGCGAACATGTGTTGACGCTATGTTAGTTATTGCCATCAAACGAGGTTTGGACAGGTGTACTCCATTGCTGCAAAACTTAAGTCACACAAGTGGACATTTGATTTGACTATTGGTATAACATCACTATAATAAATATGCATGAACGCAATGCATACTTTCATTTTAACCCTTCGCTTGCTATTCACGTCAATATACCTACCTGTAAATAGTGAAGACCCAGATGAGACAGCCCCTGCAGGAGCTGTCCCATCAGGGTCTGCACTATTTACAAATTGATTGTGCAACCAGTGCACTCCTCAGCAGTGATTGCACAGAGAAATAAGTGTACACAGTGAAGATATATGTAATTGTACCACAGGGCATGGGTAAAGAAGAAGAAATGTATTTTAAAATTCAGCATGAGAAGGGTTAAATATATATATGAAAGGTGACTCAAATAAGTTTGTTATTCACCCTTTGTTCGTTCCCGGGGTCTTTTTCGTATAAGTATGACGGAAAATATCTAAGTCTTAGGTAAAAGTCCGAAACTACCGTCTACTTGAATTGGTATATACAAAACCGTAACGCTAACAAATCAACACTAACGGATACTGAAGTCTCGTTTTGTAGCTCAAGATAATAATGAAATACAGTTTAAACTGTCCAGACCAAAAGGTGCGAAAAATGCCAGAAGATTAATTGAATCGTTAAAAGAGACACAAACTGGTTCATACAGAAAATTCATTTCACTAGAGTGTTTAAAGTAATTCCTGTCGTTGTTAAATTGAAGCACGGCGTTCTTAATCTTCTAAACAATCACTTCGACAGATTAAAACTATCTGCACCCAGACTTTAACTCATTTACAACTGAACGCCAATGCATTTGATACGGAAACAATTAGTGCAATTTCTAGGGAAGACGTGTATTGATTGGGCAAATTTGCATAAGCAGGCAAAACTACAAAGTCATAAATATGATATTCCCCTCATGCTAAAGAGATACAGCCATGCATGCGCGGACATAAATTTTAGTCACATCAAAGGAACAGTGAACATTTCAACTTTTGTTGTTCATATAGATATGACATATTTGTGACAAAGTAGGTCCACCATAAAATAACATTGTTCAAAGACACTCCACCATAACTGATTACAACCGTTTCCCGACCGTTTTCTATGCTTGTATTAGATTTACAGAATATATATTTACCTAAAACGTCACTGAAAAGCGCCAATGTTTATTGCAAAGTACAACTCCAATATCGATAAATCATTAATCATGATCATAACTTAGATTTCCGATGGCCCAAACGACATAAAGCCATGTTATAAATAAACGCACAATCAAAGACTTTACCGTCCTTAAATATAAATACCATCGCTTATTTAAAGGTAGTTTGAAAAAAGACTACTTTATGAAATATTTACAAAAACTGCAGCATTCAAATGTTTAATGCTGATAGTATATAGCATATTACGTTATACATCAATTAAGTTGTATTTATGCTTTTCATTGCCTCTTTTGACATACGGTGATAACCATTAGTTTGAAGTCACTGTGCCCTTGGCCGGAGGTAGATTGAGTATCTCACATTTACTTTGATGTGGTTTTTTTTCAATTTCTGTCGGCTTTCCTCGGTGTCTTATACAAGGTGTTACATACACATCCGAATTCACCATCTATTTATACGGAATTCTGGTCTACATGGTTAGTGTTTGATTCATTGACAGTCACACACCAGGTGGTATATTGTCTTCAATGAAACTTAAAGTCGTACTAGGCCAGAAAGTAAATTGTTCGAAAAAACGAATATACACGGTCTCAATATAATTACAAGTGAATCTTACACACTTCCTTGTTTCTGTTTTCATGGTCTTTTATGCTTTAGTTTATTTGAATATTATTGATCTTGACAGCGTTATTCATGCTTTTGAATTTTCCGGGGAAGGACTTTTACTATACATGTGTGACGGTGGGGTACGCGTGAAATTGAGCACTCACAAATCTGGTTTAAGTATCATGTAGCCTGTTTTGGCTAATGATCGTTCCAGAGCGTTACCCCTGCTTTCACCAACTGGTCTACTTATGACAGTAGTAAGGTTAGTTCAATCCTTATGACAGTAGTGAAGCTAGTTCAATCCTTATGAAAGGCGTATGTATGGTGTTTTTTCTACTGTAACTGTATTATGTCATTTTATGCGTTTTACCACGTTTTGTCTTGTGTGTTATTTCATGCTTGATGATGTTGTGGTGCCGTGCCCTTTTGTATGTGGTGCTTTCAAGACTTTATTTGTTTTTCCGACAAAATGCTAAACATGTAGTGAAGTTTTAATTACGTGTTATTTCTTGAAAAAGGCTATGGCGGAAAAAGACTATGGCCGAATTATTTGTGTATAATGTATTCGTACATTGTTGCCAAAGGCTCAAATCAGACCAATCAAAAACGTGAGAACGAACTCAGACTCAACTAAAAAGTTTTATAAGCATGGACACTGTTCTGTTTACTGATGTTATCAAATAAGTACGATTCCGCCTTTTTGCCAAGACCAAGCTGTTTTGTTCATATAGGATTATATCAAAACAGCTGATATATCTTCATCGAGTCGCCATTTCATGTAGATAGTATAGTATCCAAAATACTCCATGCTTTGCAGGGCAGTATCGACACGAAAGGATCGGGAGGCGCTTATGGCCATATTCCCATTGTTCCATATGACAAATAATATTTCTTTACGTTTGCTTTTACCATTCACCATTTTACCAATCGATTTACCCTTCTCTGGAGTTGCAACATGTGTCATTGATCACTCTCTAATTGTATGATACAGTATAAATATCTGCTAGACGTACATTGACACATTTTATATAATAAAGACGCATCTATTTTAATAAATAAATAATGTTAACACTTACTGTGCGGGACAGGAATCACTAATTTCATTTGCAAACAGTGTAGACCAAGATGAGAGGGCTCCTAGAGGAGCCCTCTCATCAGGGCCTGCACTTTTTGTCATGTTACACTTTTCTTTAGAAAAAAACCCTAAATACCCACTATAAGCTTGACCTGTTTGAAATTTTGGAATAATCCATTTGACAACTCATCGTTATAAGGGTTAACCTACAACAATAACTTACGATCCAGACTATACGTACATACTTAACCGTATAAATATGCTATACATTTAATCAAACCGTAAAGCGTCATCATATATACAGATATAAATATACATACAGATTTTATGAAAATCTACAAAAATCGGTGATGCTGAAATACCGTATAATGTAATGCAGTAGTTTTCTTTGCATCAGGAAACAATACAGTTAAATATAGGTTATTCGAAAAACCAAATAAGTAAGTATATATATTATATATAATGGTCTTTTGAGATAGAGACAGCAGCGTAGCTGAATCCAAATAGTATGTTCGCACCGTGGCTACAGGGATTCGGAGGCATCCTCCCTGGGAAAATTTAGTATATTGTAATCATTGTGATAAATAAAGCATTCTCTCCTATAGGAGCAAATGCTCTATTTATCACAATGATTTCAAAAGATAGTTTTACAGAGGCACCAAAAGGCGTCAGTATTAGAGCATAAGTTAAAATTTACATGACAAGATAGAACATTTATCAAAGTCTACCCCTTTAGCCATCGACGATTGCTCCATTTTGGCCATACTACTATTTTATTCTTTCAGATTGATGTTACAAACGTGCGTAAGAGCGTATCACTAGCTACGCGCCCTGGTTTAATGTGAAGTGAAGAGTCTTCTTGGGGCACTCTTCATGGATTGGATATGAAAGGTGGAACATTGTAGCCATGTTTGAAAGTAAAGAAACAGATAATTCAAATGTCATTAGCAAGCAGAGCAGACCCGGATTAGGCGGCTCTTGTAGGAGCCATCTAGAGGGGCCGTTTGATCTGGGTCTATGCTGTTTGCAAATGTATTGTATAAAGGAAATGTTAAGCGGCCAACTGATAAATTGTCAGTTTTTCTTCACTTCATGTACGAATAAGGGTGAGAAGTTTTATTGTTTACTTTTTCAAACAAAAACTGATCCGGGCACTGAGCAGTTGACTAGATATCTGTCACATTTATCTTGATTGTTACGGGCCTAGTCGTTAAAATGCTAAAACCTAGTGACACAATAAAAATACAAATTAATCAGTCGTGCTATTCCTGTTTGTTAAGTAAAATGTGTATGAACTTTCATTTCTGCTTCTTGGGTCGCCGCGAACGTTCCAATGTCATACCTTGCCTGACGTATGTTCTAGTTTCTTTCAGCTCAATGGTTAGAATATGGACTGTTTGATTTGTATGATCGATGAATATCTAGTCTATAGCTAACATATACGTGCTATATATACTATCGAATCGCCCCATACAGTCTTATAACTAAGCAATCGTACGTCATTGCTGGTTGACTTGAGTAAGACAAATTCGAAGTTAATACATATCATGTTTGTACAAACTGGTCGATTAGTCCTAATAGCTTTCGTCTGGCAAACAAACTGCGTAGCAAGTTGCGTCCCATTGACCACCGTCTTCAGTAGATCAATCTATAAACACAGTCGAATTAACTAAAATTCCACCCTTTCTTACAAAACAAACTATTCGAAATCCACTGACAGAGCTACAGAGAGCTGTAGAATTAGAAACAATACGTTATCCATGTATAAAATCATATAGACATAGACATATTTTATTTTCCGTCGGATACAGCAAACAACACAACATAGGTCCTGTAGGGCTTTTATTCCGACAAAACAAATGTTTATCAACAATTAACATATAAGACGTGTATAAACAGTACACACAATTAGGACTACAAATAAAAGCACAATTGCAAGTAATTACTAAAACAAACACGAAGCACGGCTTGTGCTATTTAAACAAGCAACGCAGACTAAAATGCATACAAAGCAGACCTTGGGATCAAAAGGATAACACACCTGCTGAATCAAAAGATAAAAACAACAGCGTTACAGCCTATATTCAAATAAGTGTAAGATAGGCTCTATGTCTTATAAGGATACACTCACTGTCAGGCTGTTGCAACTGGGCCTGATACCCCGGTGTACTGGAGTCCAGAAATATAGGCAATCACATACTTTAAATTTAAATAAAGTAAGATTTGTAAAATAACTATACAACTCGATTTTAACTACATGTATTAGAACATGAAAAAAAATAATAATATGCAATTAATAAGATATAGCAGCCAAATAAAAACGGAAATTGTAAGGCAAACTAATACTACTTTAGGTTGAACAGAACGAGCATTCACACATAGGGCGAACCAAGATCTTCAACATTCTCCCGAACCTTAGATAGCTCTCTACAGGCCGTACGTCATTTGGGAGATTCGGGCCACCTCATACCTAAATGATCAAAGTCCGTACCTGGTATTTTTAACTCTCGGTAGAACAGCTAGAATTTATTACCTGAGATGTTTTAAAATTTACTAAATCGTTCAAGTAGGATGAAGAATAATCATGCAATATCTTGAAAACAGAATCTAGAGGTACATAAAATATAGGGTTAATCCTACTGTAATTTGAAATTTGCGACGGTATATGAGGTTTTTAACGGTCGCAAATTATTTTAATGGCGACGCCAAAGCGGAGCAGTTAAAATAATTTAAGACCGTTAAAAACCTCATATACCGTCGCAAATTTCAAATTACAGTAGGATTAACCCTATTCTAACGCAATCTTAACACGAAAAATGCCAAATTGTTGTTATATCCTATGCGCGCAGGTGATTGGATGAGTGATGAGGCGAGAAATAGTGCCCAGTTTCTCTCAGATTTCTTAAAATAACTGGATTTTTTCACCCTGGTTAACACAGTCAAAACACCTGCCCAGTTGTAAGTTCACTATTACATTTGTCATGAATCATTATGCGACAGCTATTTTACATTTCAATCCACTTTCAATACACATGTCAGGAAACGTAACGTTATCTTAGTCTTTGGCGCCGTACGCAAAAACGTCGTCTGTAACAATGACGTCACGTTATAACGTTATGTTTGAATAGTATGATAAATAAGATTGAATCTGAATCACAACGCTTTGAGTATATCAATAATTCTCCACATGACATATAAAAGACCGGTCAAGTCGTGACAAAGAATGGAAATTAATAACTTTCAAAATACCGGACTGAACTTGAATATATGTCAGTGTATGCATACGAATTTATCAGTAGATCTAAGTGTTTGATAAACAAAGCGCATTAATATATTTACAGGCTAATGCTGTTATTCGGCCGTTTTTGATTGGTTGAATTTGCGACATATAAAACAGTTTTATATGCCGCAAATTTAGTCACATGAGCCAATCAGATTGCAGAAAATTGACAGATTGCGTTAGAATGTTCTTTTATTTGCAGCTAGAAGGTCTGGTAGAGGAGACAATAATTCATCATTCTAACGCAATCTGTCAATTTCCTGCAATCTGATTGGCTCATGTGACCGAATTTGCGGCATATAAAAAGTGTTTTATATGTCGCAAATTCAACCAATCGAAAACGGCCGAATTACAGCATTAGCCTGTAAATATATTAATGCGCTTTGTTTATCTAACATTCTAACGCAATCTGTCAATTTTCTGCAATCTGATTGGCTCATGTGACTAAATTTGCGGCATATAAAAACTGTTTTATATGTCGCAAATTCAACCAATCGAAAACGGCCGAATAACAGCATTAGCCTGTATATATATTAATGCGCTTTGTTTATCAAACACTTAGATCTACTGATAAATTCGTATGCATACACTGACATATATTCAAGTTCAGTCCGGTATTTTGAAAGTTATTAATTTCCATTCCTTGTCACGACTTGACCGGTCTTTTATATGTCATGTGGAGAATTATTGATATACTCAAAGCGTTGTGATTCAGATTAAACCTTATTTATCATACTATTCAAACATAACGTTATAACGTGACGTCATTGTTACAGACGACGTTTTTGCGTACGGCGCCAAAGACTAAGATAACGTTACGTTTCCTGACATGTGTATTGAAAGTGTATTGAAATGTAAAATAGCTGTCGCATAATGATTCATGACAAATGTAATAGTGAACTTACAACTTGGCCGGTGTTTTGACTGTTTAAACCAGGGTGAAAAAATCCAGTTATTTTAAGAAATCTGAGAGAAACTGGGCACTATTTCTCGCCTCATCACTCATTCAATCACCTGCGCGCATAGGATATAACAACAATTTGGCATTTTTCGTGTTAAGATTGCGTTAGAATAGGGTTAACCCTACTGTAATTTGAAAATTGCGACGGTATATGAGGTTTTTAACGGTCTTAAATTATTTTAACGGCTCCGCCTTCGGCGTCGCCATTAAAATAATTTGCGACCATTAAAAACTTCATATACCGTCGCAAATTTCAAATTACAGTAGGATTAACCCTATACTTAGATCTACTAATAAATCTGTATGCATACAATGATATATATTCAAGTTCAGTCCGATATTTTGAAAGTTATTAGTTTTCATTGTTTGTCACGACTTGACCGGTCTCTTATATGTCATGTGGTGAATTACTGAGATACTCGAAGCGTTGTGATCCAGATTCAACGATATTTATCATACTATTCAAACATAACGTTATAACGTGACGTCATTGTTACAGACGACGTATTTGCGTATGGCGCCAAAGACTAAGATAACGTTACTTTTCCTGACATGTGTATTGAATCTGTATTGAACATGTGAAATAGCTGTCGCATAATTATTCATGACAAATGTAATAGTGAACTTACAACTGGCCCGGTGTTTTGACTTTGTGTAAACCAGGGTGAAAAAAAATCCAGTGATTTTAGGAAATCTGAGAGAAACTGGGCACTATTTCTCGCCTCATCACTCATTTTTTAATCACCTGCGCGCATGGGACATAACACCAATTTGGCATTTTCGAGTTAAGATTACGTTAGAATAGGGTTAACCCTACTGTAATTTGAAATTTGCGACGGTATATGAGGTTGTTAACGGTCTTAAATTATTTTAATGACCCCCCCTTCGGCGTCGCCATTAAAATAATTTGCGACCGTTAAAAATCTCATATACCGTCGCAAATTTCAAATTACAGTAGGATTAACCCTATATTGATACATCTTAGTGCCCTCTCCTGGATCTTTTCCATTTTGTTGGTGCTAGCTTGACTGCAAAAAAGCCACGCAATTGGGAAGTAATTAGAATTAGAAAGACTGAAAGAATTAATCACCGTCATCTTTGCTTTTTAGAAGTTTGCCTAGTCTTTTAAGAACAGCAAGTTTTTCTGATGCCTTTTTGCAGATACCAGATACAGTAAACCCTTATTATACCGGCATTCGTTACAATGGCACCCTCGTTATATCGGCAGTATGCAATCAAACAAAATTACCGTTAAGTCTTTGAAACAACCACTGAATAAATAGGTGTAATGCCAATAAGACAGGTAAGACAGGTGATCGCTTAATGCAGAACACGACAAGTGCAAAAAGCTCCCTTTGGGAGCTTTTTGCACTTGTTGTGTTCTGCATTAAGCGTTCACCTTTTGGTACTAGTTTAAAATTGGCCATATGGTTCCTTTCATATTTAAACTCGTTATAACGGCAACCTCGTTATACCAGCAAAATATCCGGAAACAAACATCTCCGTTGTAACGAGGGTTTACTGTACATGCTTACTTAAACGCAGCATAACATCAATATGTATACCTAAAAGTGTAATGATGATTAATTTATTACAGTGTCATTTATTTGAAAATTGAAGATACACTCTTGAGTTGTTCTTCCTAGTAAGCAAATAGCCTGAAACTTGTCAGGATTGGCTTGCATCATATTATGATCAAACATCATATAAATCTAGTATTTGCATTACATCTAGATGATAGAACTTACGTTGCCATATTTGCTATTCGTGATACGCATTTGTAATCGTATCATATCTTATGCATACATTTAATCCATTCAACCAGTCTATAAAACCTTATAAAATTCATTAAAACCTCTGTTGACCGGAATTCTGGTTGAGAAGATTTTAGATACGTTAAGGCAGATGACTGCTCAATTCAGAGTGAACGTCATACAGAAAGCTCCTCTATGAGCTTTCTGTATGCCCTTCATCCTGCATTAACCTGCCATCTGTCTACAATACTATTAGTTATGCAGTGCTTAGTGTCCCTAATATGGACTATACACTGCCAGCAAATATTTATATGGGACGAGGCGAAGCCGAGTCCCATATTAATATTTGCTGGCAGTGTATAGTCCATATTAGGGACACTAAGCACTGCATAACGAATTTATCTTACCGACTACCTTTAATTTCATGTATTTACACGCATGTTTGCATCATAGGCCTACGTGTATGGCTTGCCGTAGGGAAGCAAGGGAATTACCTCCCTTTAATAGAATTAAATAAAATATTTTGTATTTGCCTCAAATCTCGTTTATATATTTTGATTTTTCTTTTTTATCATTGTAAAACTAATAAATGTTTATATTTCAACTCCAATCAAAGCATAAATTATATGTATGCATTTTTTAAAACTGTAGTGATAAACATAAAATATTATTATAAGTAACAGAAAAATATATGGCTGTCAAATAAGGGAAGTAACTCTTGTAAAGCCATGATAAGGATTTTAGGATCCCCATAAGGAATCTATGGAGGTTTCTCGTGACCTCTATTGACCAATGGAATGACAAGAATTTTGTAGGAGGTAAGATAACGATACTTATACCCTATTGAACGTCCGATTTAGAGGTTATTTACTGTATCATTCCACTAGCTGCTACCCAAAAACGCATCAGCCAACATATTGTTTCCATCTGAAACGCCGAATATCTCGGCATCTCCTTAGGATCATTGCTGTTTGACAATCACTAGTTTTTCAGTTGGACCAGTCCCATGTGCACACTGTTGCTGTTGGACCGTGTACACAACTCATATGCATATCTAGTGCAGTGTTTCTATGTTGAACATTTTTTTGTTTATCATGCGCCATATGGAGCATAAAGTTTCACTTCAGGCTTATAACCCGAGCCATAAGCATCGATTTGTTCATAGTGTTGATATAAATCAGTAATAAACTCATTTAGGCTGCTCTCTTGTTCAGTCTTTCAATCTAGATGTACTTCAAATGATAAAACCACAGTTGAGCTTCCGATATCTCGAAGTCGGATAACGCGAACTTCGAAACAACTCGAAATAAAAAAAAATCGGCTCTTTCAAAATCTGCAATACATAGTTGTTCAAAAATGTTTTCTCCGCATATCTAGAAACGCCTGTGACAGCCTAATGTAGGTCTAAAGTAATGCTGAAAGTTCCTATAGAAACTTGAAAACTTGTTCAGATCAGAAATCGGATAACTCTAACCTCGGGAATCTTGAAGTAATGTGTTTGGTCCCTTGAAGTTCGAGATATCGAAGTTCAACTGTATTTAGAAACACATAATTATGTGCAGATTCAAATATGTGCATGATCTGTATCTATACTGCTTACAACAATATACTGATTAGTTGCAAACAGTGCTGAGTCACGTCAGAAAATGCAATACAACCAGAGTGTTTCTTTATGTATACAGTTGAACCTTGCTATCTCGAAATTCAAGGGACCATGCAAATAACTTCGATATAACAAAATTCGAATTTCTTGACAATATCTCAAGTTTACAGCTTAATGTAGAACTCCTGTAGGAGTTTTCAGCATTACTTCAAACCTGCATTAAGCGTGTTTCTAGATGTGCGCAGTGATACATTTTAGAGCAATCTTGTATTGTATATTTTAAAAGAACCGAACAAGTTATCCGTTATCCCGAAGTTCGGTTTATGCGAGTTCGATATATCGAGGTTCCACTCTGTCGTTTGCAAATGACTGCGTATTAGTATTACAGTAATGTACTCGTATGTCATATATTTGTATAATTCCCGATTTTGCCTTACAAGAATGATTCAGACTTGTCAACAATGTTGCTTGTATATAGCTTTCAGCGTGAAATATTGAGAGTTTAGAACAGTATGCCTTAATTCATTCTCTCATAGTGGCGCCTCTTAACCACTTTAAAAGTCATTTTTGTAACCATTGTGATAAACAGAGCACTTGCTCCATTGGAGCAAAAGCTCTTTTTATCACAATGGTTTCAAATTACACATCTGCTATTTTCGGTAGAGTTATTTAAAGATTTCGCGTCTAAATAGCCTATGAGGGAATGAGTTAATGAACTAAGCAACGCTGTTGCTTGTATATAGCTTTAAACGGGAATTATTGAGAGTTTAGAACAGTATGCCTCAACCCATTCCCTCATATTGATGTCTCTTGACGCCTCTGTAAAAGTCACTTTTTGAAACCATTGTGATAATTAGAGCATTTGCTCCATATGAGCAAATGCTCTATTTATCACATTGGTTTCAAAGCTACACAACCGCTCATTTTCGGTAAATATAAAAGAGAATGGGTCTAAAAATAGTCTTATGTGAGGGAATGGGTTAGTGGAATGTATGTTTTCTTGGTGAACTGGTAAAGCATCATAATGACTCGAATTATTAATCATGTTGATCAGAATTCAAACTGCTTGTTACTATGGAAAATATGACTGCTCACATTATTATTTACGGCTGATTCGTTTCAGCTTTTGTGACACAATCGGCTAAGTTTTAAACATCTTTAATCATAAGTTACTGTGGATCTTTTCAGGAACCATACTGTTTGAAATGTGAGAATTGTAGCGATTAGAAATATAAGGACTGGTATATCGTAATCACGTGAACGGTTTGTTGTATCACTATTTTATACGAAAGGCCGGTGGTGACATTTCATTATACACGCTTCATACTTCATGAATAAATGCTTTTAAAGTATTATAGAATATTCATACTTAAAACTTCATAGTTAACACTTCGCACTTCACCCTTCATACTTCAAACTTCAAACTTCAGACTTCAAACTTCAAACACTAGCATCCCAAAGGGGATCAGCTACCTTTCGGCTTGACATGAATCTGTTACGTCGAGGAAAAGATCTTCTCGCGACATTGCTTAAATTACGGAGCCTGCCTGGTCTGGAATGGTCAGTAACATACCCTGTTTGCTGAAGTCTGTTCCTCGGCCGGCTTATTGTGAATTCATGTCGATTGAAATGCTGAGCGACGTCCCTATCTAACATGCCAGCCATGAGCATATCAACGACTCTCTGACGCTGCTCTAACGTCATAACTGGGCGACGTCCCGATGGTGATTTTAAGGATTTTATTTGCTTATGCTTAATAAGCAGTGCGATAGCATGCAATTTAACTAGCTACATGATATAGACTTAGCTGTGCACAAGCCTCACGTGATTTTCGTTTATCTTACATTTCACTGATTTGCCAACCGTGGTGTGTACAGAAATAAGTCAATTCGCGATTTACACCACGAACAGGTGTATAGGAGAATTATAAATGAGTAAAAACCGTATTAAACGTTTTTCCATCAGTATATTTAAAGCTTTGTGTGTAGTCAGCGTGGTATGTATTTATTAGAATTATACGGGGATGGACAGTCATGCATTGTAAGTTGTCTGGGATTGGACCAGAATTAGATGACTGTAAGTTGTATTTTATATGGCACACTGAAATGACTGAACTGCTTTGTAGTTTGTATGCTGCATTTAAAATTTGTTACATTTTGGACTGTCTGCTCAAAACAAGTTAAATTCTATATTTTAGGTGGCTTTTAGGCATCGGTGTGGTCAGCAATGAGGCTCGTACATAATTGATTGGTCCCGAGTCCCGAGAAGTTCAGCAGACATAGATGGCGTCACTTAGACGTAGACGAGACTGGGTTGTCAGGTAAGTGCTGAATTGATTAGCTAGAGATAAATAACCCTTTCCTTGAGTTCATAACTACGCATTTCTACGCCTTTGAAACCATTGTGATAAATACATGTAGAGCATTTGCTCCATAGGAGCAAATGCTCTATTTATCACAATGGTTTCAAAACTAGAGAATTCTAAAATTTTCCTTTTCTCTAGTAAATGCTCCTTTGTGGTATACCTTTTCAAAGAGGATGGGTCTACAAATAGCCTATGGGGGAATGGTTTAACACGGTGGAAGCTAATTGCTTATCCTACGTGTTTACTAACTGAGTGCTTTACTATATTAAGCTTGTGCTTTAAAACTGTGTGCTTTATTCAGATTGCTTTATGCAATTAAAACTGTGTGGTTTACTATATTTATATGCATGTAATGACTGTGGCCTGAGTGATACTTAGATTGCTACATGCTTTAAACTTAGATAGTTGTGTTTTTAAAACTGGTATAGCTTAGTGATTTTAGTAATTACACTTTGTGAATGGAAGCAGCGTAGACATATGTTCTTGTATACGTAGCTTACTACAGACTTTCAGTGACTTATGTTCTGTGTACAATGGCTCAGTGATAATGCCTCAGTCACATTTGCCACGTCGGTCGGTGGTACGGTCTAAAATGTCTACCATTCTATGAGCACCGCAGAATTCCTTTGACCATAAATTGCTGTGGTCACATATACTACGGCCAACGTACGGAGCATTTTGAATTTTTGGAGACAAAAAACATACGGCTGCGGTATAGCCTTTGAAGCGATAACCCACGGTCACGGTACGGCGTTCGTTCGGTCACTGTGCTGCCGCCGTGTGGCCGTCGTAGTTTTGATAAAAGTCCACGGCAGCCGCCAGGAAGCTGCACGGAGCCGGCACGGACGCCGTGTGGTCAGCCTGGCGCTACCGCTACACAACTTAGTTTTTAAAAAGCTACGGCATATAGACATATAGACATTATAATTCCTCGCTTAAAAGTCTACGGCAACCGTACGGCACGTAAAAAACGACACGCTGAACGGCGGCCGTGCTGGAGCCGCATAATTTTTACGGCTGCCGCAGAAATCTCTCGATTTCAACGATCTACAGTCGCCGTACGGCCGCGGAAAAGCAAATATGACTGGGCGTTTAATGAGAATGTGACGTCGAATTACCAGTAATAGCTGTGTGCTTAAGTAGTTAATGTTGAGTGCATTGAGACAAGTGCACTGGGGATTTAATTTACCAAGTTTAAGTTTGAATGCAGAGCGTCTTAACCCTTTCCGTGATGAATATTCATACAGGAAATGATGCCGTCATAAATATTAATAAGATTACTTTTTATAATGGCATATGAACACAGGACATTTTGGCTCAGACAGAAGCTGTAGAATCAGATCTATGTTACACCATAAGTAAACACAGCAGACCCGGATCAGACAGATCCTATAGGAGCCGTCTGATATGGGTCTACTCTGTTTGCAGATGCGCGAAAATGCGCTTACCTAAGGGAAAGGGTTAATACTTACAATTATGTATAGCATTATAATAGCAAATGTGTACTTGTAAAAAAGGGTTTCATATTGAAGCTTGTATAGTATGGTCCTGATAAACATGTAAATGTGACCTGACAATTTGTTGGAATTTCTGACAGTGCTCATAAATGTATATAGCAATTTTTTTACATAGACTATCTTGCTTTCTTAAACATGGAACACTATATACATCAACGAGTGTATTGTATTTAAACGTATAGCTATTAATCACATAACTTCTCTTGCATTCGATTTAATATAGCCATCACAACTTTCTCTATATTAAGCAAGTTTAATATAAACTCTGGCGTCATGTAGAAACACCACTCGCTAGTGTGTATTCTATAAATGTATTACGATATTTATAGTCGCAATAAGTTATTTGATAATGTGATAGTATGATGCTCGAAACAACTTTGTACAAACTGAAATTAACTTCGTCTTGAAAAATGCTATTAAGTGAGCCTCTGGCGAAATATTCCAAATTGAGTTTAATATTAGTTTGCGCAAAATGTCTACTCGCAACATATCAGTTTTCAAGCTTTTGATTGGTCAGATTTGAGTTCTCAAGCTTTTGATTGGTCAGATTTGAGCCAAAGGCTCAAATTTGACCAATCAAAAACTTGAGAACGAACTCAGACTCAACTAAAATATATAATAATAATCTCTGATTTATTCATATACGACTACAGACAGTTGCCTGCAAAGTCCTCGACTGTAGTCGCACATGTCTAAAGTATAAATCATACTGTACTATCACGTTGTTTGAAAATGGCCCAGTAAGGTCGATACAGTAGATGATGATCTATACATATGAACGTGATATCAATGTATTATTGGAATGTTACTGTGATCCCGTGTATATAATTAGGATTTGAGGACCTGGACAATATAACGCAGAAAATCAAGATTTGTCAATTGTTTTGATCTTAACCAATTTTGTTCCCACGACATAGGCAAACAGTGTAGAAAATCAAGATTTTGTTTCGATTTAACCCATTTTTTCCCACGGTCCCAAGTATAGGACATAGGCAAACAGTTTAGACTCTGATCAGACGCCAATAATGCAGCGTCTGATCAGAATCTACTATGTTTGCTGATAGGAATTTCAATAGAAAACAAAACGAAATTGAAAATTTAGGCCAGGCATCCCTTAGATTAAAAAATAGACCAATCGAAAATATAAACATGGAATAATCCACTGGGCGCAAAAGGGTTAACATTGACTATACTAATATTAATGCAAACATCTATTTGCTCATACTCCTCCTTGATACGCATCATCTGTGTCACCAGCCGCGTGTCTCAGTGGTAGAGCGTCCGCCTGCGGTACGGAAGGTCGTGGATTCGATCCCCGGCTGCGACAGACCAAAAGTCGTTAAAAGTTTTTACTAGTAGCTCCCTTGTCTACGCTCGACATTAAACGGGTAGTTCTAGGACTGGTCGGCCCGGTGTCGGATAATGTGACTGGGTGGGGTGTTCTTGCCATGTGCTCGTGGCAGGGGCATTCCAGTGAGGCAGCACTATAACTTGTCTCAAGCGGGTGCCGTCTGCAAATAACTGAAATACTGTTGGTCGGACGTAAAACTCAACTAACTCACTCATCCGTGTCAAGGTTACTAATCAACTTGAAATATATTGTACAGATACAAAGAAGGCACATACATTGTTGTACGGGTTGCTTTTATTTGCACAATAAGTATGTGTATAAAATGTGATCTCCGATTTATTGTTAAGTTTCAGATATCGTGACTCTTTTGTCGTATTTTCACATGCTCTACACTAAATTTTATTATTTTAAATAACGTATATGCAATGACGCTATTCAGCTGAACGTGTGCAGACGTTTGTATCTGAATCATTGTCATCCATATTAATATTTCATATATATGATGTTGCTTTAATAAATATAGCTGGTATTTGAAGAAAAAAACAACTAATTATTCGTGGATTTATGTCTATAATTTGTCATCCCAACGTACATATATAATTCCGTAGGAGTTACTCTGTAGACGTTGAATATTAACCCTTTCGCAGTCAAATTCTGTCGTCTGCTAACTTTGTCGTCTGCTACAAAATTTCATTCTTTTGATTTTCTTCATTTTTGTTTCAAAAACATACTTAACAGTAACAAACAGTTTGGATCCTGATGAGATGCCGAGTTACTCGGCGTCTCGTCTGGATCCAAACTTTGTGCATAGGTAATCACAGATCCGGCATTGGCAGCAAAAGGGTTAATATAAGAATAAATGACATCTTGGATAGCGATTCATTGAACAAAAATAGTAGGGTCTGGTCAGATAACAGCTACAGGAGCTGAATTGTCAGGGTCTACTCTGTTTGCAAGAACAAAGTAATGGGTATACAAATACTAGATACAGGTCCCGATGTTATAAAACGACCTGCTTGAGAATATTCTGAAGCATCTGATCTGTCATATTCTGAGCTTGAGAATGATCTCAGATACTTGAGAATGATCTCAGATTCAGACTCAGAATATTTATATTTTATGTCCCAGTTTATGTAAACTAGACAGGATACCCGTGTGCAGTGTATACCATCACCAAATATAGAACCATAACTCTTGATTTCAAAATTTTGGAGTTATGGCCTTTTATAAAAAAAAATTCAAATTTAGCTGGACAAACACCAAATCAGTCGAGCTTTGGCGCCGCACGCGACTCTTGTTTGCTTTTAAAATGTTACATGGTAACCGAAGGGTGGACTCTGATTGGTCGGAATTTAGATAGTGTTCGATATTACTGAAAATTGATATGGCGGGGTTTTTGGGTACTCCGAACTCAATCGTAGGTGTTTTGAAAGAGTTTGTTATCATGGTAATGGAGTGGTTGCCTCTGATTCGTCAAAATCTAGATATTATTATTGGGCTGCGAAAGCAGCCCAAACTTATACAGCTTTGAATTTTGACCATGCGTTTCTGCGTTCCTGTGTTTCTATAAAAGCCATTGTTTTTTAATAACTATGGGTTACTGTGAGACAAGCTTTTATTTATATACATTTATTTATTTTACTTATTTTGATTCATACATTTTTCTTAGCGGGGACAAATATTTTTGTCGAGGTTATTTGCTTCTTTTCTGCCAGTGAAAATGCTAGTGTATTAGGTATATATGATTTAAAAGCACGTCCCCAATTATAGCAGTCAGCGTGGTCGAAGGGTTGTAACGGTGGCCTAGGAAATGTGAGGTCGTGGGTTCGATCCTCGGCGGAAGCTTATTTTTTTTTCTCTCATTTTTTTTGTTAGCACCCTTAGTTTACGTACTTTTGGTTTAAAAACAATTTTGTACAAAAATATTGTAAAATTATAAGTCCTTTGTTTGAATTTTGTCTTTGGTAAAGTTATTTAACTCGTGGTTTTGTTGACCGTTTTGAATATTTCACCATTGTGCATGAATACCATTGATCTGTGACGTAATGTGTATTATTGGTGTCATACACAGGTATTATGCATCATGGCTCATTAAAACATTCCCCCGTTTCTGCTGTTAATTTAAACATTACAGTCATGTTTTCCCAATGTATCTGTTAATTAAAACTACTAAACAATATTGCCCCCTCTTTTTCTTCTATCCTGCTTAAAGACGTTACGCAGCCATTTTACGCTTGCGTAAAACCTTGCTTGTATTTTAATGAAACCGATAAGTAGGGGTACATGGGTACCCTAAATTTGATGGCGGGTGTTTCAAAAGTATTGGTTGCAATCGTAACCCGGTAATGGCTTGTAATGGGTGAAAGTTTAGATATCTTGCTGATCAATACCAAAACCAATTGTCTGTTTCGATTAGTGGACATTCTGTAACGGGTTCCGTTATACTCAGGTCTTGGTACAAAATAATTGTTTTGTTTTGTATGAAGCATAGTGGCTAATCAATCGTTCGCATTTGGCTCAGGCAAAACTGTTGTTTTAAACCGTAGACTATGTTTAACTTGTGTGATTTTATTATGCTAGTTTACCTGTTTTTATTTGGGTTTTAACTCGCTTTAACTGTAGTACAGTCATATCTACATTACTTTTACCCTGTATTAAGCTGCCAACTGTCTCTCTAAACTAGAATTATACCTATTTAGGTGCTCGCATTAGATGGGTTTTACTGTATTTCGTTCATGGACACACCAGTGCAATTCCTTTAGCAACGTGTAATACACACATACACTCGGAGTTAGCGTAAAATGTTAATATATAGCTGTGATTCGTAAATAAACCATTGTAATCACTGAGTATTCCCAGTGTAACTAATACGTGGGCTTCTTTTGTATAATGTATATGCCTTTATATAAGAATGCCAATGATCCAGTCATATGTTTGTTTTCTAACATGCATACGTTTACATTAACAGTTATCAATATCATACTCTGGTGGTGCGGTGGTCCAGTGGTAACACACTTGTCTACCAATCCGGAGGTCCGGAATTCAAATCCCGGTCCCTCCCGGAAAATTCAGATATGCTTTTCAATGTCTCCCATCCGCGCTGGGTTGCCTCCTCTCCACTCAGGGGTTTAAATGGGTACATGTTAGGGTCACTAGCCGGTACTACGGCTGCATGATTGCGCTATATGTCTTAAATATTGTAGGCGAAGGCTCCATTACCCGGAAAGTAGATGTACAGTCGGTTGAGCGGTCATTCTGGCTGAAAGTAGACTATAACTTTACCTTTTTAGCTCACCTGGCACAAAGTGCCAGGTGAGGTATTGTGAGGGGGCAGTGTCCGGCGTCCGGCGTCGTGCGTATGTGCGTCGTCAACAATTTACTTAAACATCTTCTCTGAAACCACAAAGCCTAGAGCTTTGATATTTGGTATGTGGAATCATCTAATGGTCCTCTACAAAGATTGTTCAAATTATGTCCCCCGGACCAAAAAATGGCTCCGCCCTGGGGCTTATCAGTTTTTCTTAGGAAAATCTTTAAAACTCTTCTCCTCTGAAACCGTAAGGCCTAGACCTTTGATATTTGGTATGTAGCATCATCTAATAGTCCTCTACAAAGATTGTTCAAAATATGACCCCGGGCCAAAAACGGCCCCGCCCCGGGGCTTATCAGTTTTTCATAGGAAAATCTTTAAAAATCCTCTTCTCTGAAAGCGTAAGGCCTAGACCTTTGGTATTTAGTATGTAGCATCATCTAATGGTCCTCTACAAAGATTGTTCAAATTATGACCCCGGACCAAAAATGACCCCGTCCCGGGGCTGATCAGTTTTTCATAGGAAAATCTTTAAAAATCTTCTTCTCTGAAAGCGTAAGGCCTACACCATTGATATTTGGTATGTAGCATTATCTAATGATTCTCTACTAAGATTGTTCAAATTATGACCCCTGGACCAAATATGGCCCCGCCCCGGGGCTTATCAGTTTTTCATAAGAAAATCTTTAAAAATCTTCTTCTCTGAAACCGTAAGGCCTAGACATTTGATATTTGGTATGTAGCATCATCTATTGGTCCTCTACAAAGATTGTTCAAATTATGTCCCCCGATCTAAAAATGGCCCCACCCTAGGGCTTATCAGTTTTTCATAGGAAAATCTTTAAAAATCTTCTCATCTGAAACCGTAAGCCCTAGACCTTTGATATTTGATATGCAGCATCATCTAACGGTCTTCTACAAAGATTGTTCAAATTATGACCCCGGACCAAAATTGGCCCCGCCCCGGGGCTTATCAGTTTTTCATAGGAAAATCTTTAACAATCTTCTTCTCTGAAACCGTAAGGCCTAGACCTTTGGTATTTAGTATGTATCATTATCTAATAGTCCTCTACAAAGATTGTTCAAATTATGACCCCTGGACCAAATATGGCCCGCCCCGGGGCTTATCAGTTTTTCATAGGAAAATCTTTAAAAATCTTCTCCTCTGAAACCGTAAGCCCTAGACATTTGATATTTGGTATGTAGCATCATCTATTGGTCCCCTACAAAGATTGTTCAAATTATGACCCCTTGACCAAAAATGGCCCCATCCCGGGGCTTATTAATTTTTCATAAAAAGCTTCTTCTCTGAAACCGTAAGGCCTAGACCTTTGATATTTGGTATGTAGCATCATCTAATAGTCCTCTACAAAGATTGTTCAAACTATGACCTTTGGACCAAAAATGGCCCCGGTCCGAGGCTTATCAGTTTTTCATAGGAAAATCTTTGAAAATCTTCTCCTAAACTGTAAGGCCTAGACCTTTGAAATTTGGTATGTATTATCATCTGATGGTTTTCTACCAAGATTGTTCAAATTATGACTCCTGGACCAAAATGGCCCCGCCCCTGGCTTATCAGTTTTTCATAGGAAAATCTTTAAAATCTCCTTCTGTGAAATCGTAAGGCCCGGAACTTTGAAACTTATATGAAGCATCATCTAATGTTCCTTTATTTAGATTGTTGAAATTTGAAACTCAAGGCCTAAAATTATGGCCCTTGGTTTCATATTGGCCCCAATCTGAAGCTTACTTATTTTTACATAGAAATACAGTGTATGCATATGTCTATAGTAACCAGGTGAACGATTTAGGGCCATCACTAACAGTCTCTGCTCTCTTTACGCGGAAAATAACTTGTTATTTTGGGCATATATTTTTGTACAGACTCGACTACCAATACCCATGAGTTAGAACTCAATGGATTAGTGCAATGTATGTGTATATATGATTATTTATATTACTCAACATCGATAACGGTTAGATTGGATGCTGTGTAGTTTGTTTATAATGTTTGCAGTTCCTCCGAATATTGCGATTCATAAATGAATCATAATGCGTGTTTCGAATTGAATATTCCAGATTATTGCAAATTAGAACCGGTGCTTAAATTGGACATATATGCAAAATAATACTTGCGCTATAGTATAATTAAATGCAAGCGTAGCAATAGAGTAATTAAGAATGTGCAAGTGTTGGTTGAACTCGCACCTTAGTGTACTTACATGTTTTACTGTTAAGTAATAATTATAAGATAAAACAACACGAGCTGATCATCGCTAAATACTCCATTGATGAACGCCTTTCCGATTTTTTATCTCTTCATGTGTCTCGCATAATATATGTATTGTAAGTGTTGACAATGGATGTGAAATATTAAGCGCAAGACGCACATCCAAAACTATATGCTTTATGCATCCTAAAATCTCGTCTTCAAAAAGGGAATTACATTAATTTCTCGCCGTTGGCATATAATAGTGAGCTGCAGTTTGTAATGAAATAACACCTGAATGTGTTTTATGTTTCAACTCAAATTAGGTAAATGACAAAAATCAAGACAAATTCACTATGGCGTATGGTGGTGATTGCGATATTCCAATGACAATTATTTGAATGTCTTTTCGGACAAAGCCGGGCGACAAGTCTTGCATATTTAATGCAATTTGAGTTTTAAATAAACAATACAGTTTTTATGCGATCGAATCATCTGTGTAAATGTGCTCAAATTAAGATTGAGGGGAAGATGTGCAGAGTAAATTCAGTTTCCAAAAGCGTCAGTTTCAGACTATCATACGCGGAGTAAATCCTGGAAACTGATATGTCACGGAAACACGAAGTATAAAAATGAGTTTAGGTCAATATCCAACATAAGAAATACGTGCCCATAGTACTTGCAAATGTAGTCAAGATGTTGAATTTGATTGGAAATTCATATAATTAGGTATGCATGGAGGAAAAGAATAGCAATTGCAGTAGAAGCATTTGGTCATTTCCGGGGGATTTTATTTACATGTTTCCTCACTGGGCACAACTACATTTCAGTATTGGTAGATTATTTTAGAAAATAAGGAAGGGAACATTCTATTTTCAGTTCACACCTTAATTTCTCCAATACTTTTGAATCAATACATTAGTTTAAAGTTCAATGACTACTATGTTAGCAAATGGAATTAACATAAATCTACTACTTTTTAATATGATCAGGTTAACTTCCTCTCTCATATGAACTAGAATAAATAACCATGCAGAACAACATATAAAGGTGCGTACCCAAGTTCTAAAATTGTAATTTCTTCACCAAACCCTATGTTGTGACGACTCTTTAAAATCCTCTCAAAGAGACGAGTCCAAAGAATCGTCACAGCAAAGGGATTCCTAGAAATATAAAGAAGCTATTCTTGAAAATGTTTTAATTATTTAAATTATCTGGAGCTCTGCAGCAATTATTTACGACAACCACTACAACATATAAAATCATCCCATACTCTAGCGTGCAACAAGCATGGTTAATTTCGTATGACAGAAATTATATATCGTCAGTTCTCACACGACAATCGCAACTTTGTATACGTTCAGTCGTACGACCTTTCATAAAACGAGCCCCAGTATTGTCCATATATACACAAACCAATTTCACTTATTGGACAATTTCAGTTACATAATGCTTGCGTTTTATGTTGATCTGAACTGACGCATGTACAGATATTTGCAAACAGTGTAGATCCAGAACTATATTTGCAGTTGGCTCACAGAAGGCACAATGACTAGAGTCACAATATTTGTCATTCAAACCCATCTAGACAATTTAATATTTTTCTGATTGAGAAAAACTCAACAGATAAACAATGATGGGTTAATCAATTCTGAAAAAGAAATCCAGCGATTGAATGGTGTGAACAGTTCTTCTGCACTTTATACATACTGGCCATTTATTATACTCTGGATTAGCCTTGGTTGACTTTATATATAAACAATGGCTATTGAAGTCTAATTTTCTCTTAGAGTCAAATGGTTGCATGCTATTGGGAAAAACGTAAAGGAAGACATATAGTAAGACAAACATATAAGACAATCACAGTGGAGCATATGAATAGGTATAAAACATTTGATGTTTTGCTACGAATGGCGAAAATAGCATATAAGCCCTTTACTCAATAACTATGCCTTTCTATGCCTTTCCAAACGCAGTAGACCTAGATCAGACGACTCATATAGGAGCTGTCTGACCAGGGTCTGTTGCGTTTGTTTATGACTTGATTTAGATCTGATTCTACAGTATCTGCCATGTGCTATCATAACAATCAATCTAATTAATATTCATGCCATTGTTTCGCACATGAGTAAAAGGTTATATGTAAAGCAGTTCATTACAGTTAGTCCCTTTGTATATGTATACGTACAATGTGTACAGAGGTCGATGCTTACAGTGCTCCCTCTCTTCAAACGACACCCTTTGGGATACGAAGATTGTATGTGTTGTCAGAGGGAGTTGTTATTGGGAGGGAAAATCAAACATAATTAGCTTGTTTGCAGATCCCCAGATAAGGTGTATTTCGAGAACTAAAACCGTTATGCCTCTATCATACCCTATGTTGTGACCACTCGTTAGAATCGTCACAAGGTGACGATTCTAAAGAGTGGTCACAACATAGGGTTTGATGGCGGCATAACAAATACGATGGAAAAAGGTTGTTTCTGGAGCCGTGTTGTTTCGGAAACAGTGACATTCGTTGTTGTAAGGAGGGAATCGTTATTGAGAGGGCCGTTGTAGGGAGGGAGCACTGTATTTGTACTTATTCTGTAATAATATCTATTCAATACTCAAACAAGTCATTTAGACAGTCAGGAAGAACCGGTAGATATCCACTTTAATTAATTGAAGAAGTGACAAATCTAATCGTCTAACCTCTTTACATAGACAGAGAGTGCTATTACAGGATTACGAAAGCACCACCGTGTATGCCTTCGTTCCAATAACGTTAAATATCAATGTTGTGTTTCAGTTGTAAATGCTCTCTGTGACGGAACGTATTGGTTACAGTGCGCATTAAGACTACACAATAATTATGTCGTCTGTTATAATTTTCGTTGCTTAATTTTCTCTTCTTTCCTTTCAAACAATTACCCAAATAAAATTTTATAACACAAATAGGCGATTTTTTTAAATAGTTTGAATGTATTATTAGTTGACTCATCGGGACCACAGTGCATCCGCGTTTAACCCATTCCCTGATATTGACGACTTTTGACAACTCTGTATAAGTCACTTTGTGAAACCATTGTGAAAAATTTATCACAATGGTTTCAAACTACAAAATTCTAAAAAATTCCTTTTCTCTAGTTAATGCTCCTTTTCGGTAGATTTATTCAAAAAGGTTGTATCTAAAAATAGCCTATGAGGTAATGGGTTAATCTTAGGTGACGAAGGAGATTATACTCAGTTACAAATTGAAATGAAAAAAAATATTTGAGAAAAAATATTTCGTTCCTCATGTTGTTGAGTTATCTGGAGGGGAGTTGTACTTCAAAATTTGACTTAGGTGAAGGTGAAATAAGCATTAGGTTGGGTACCTCTCACCTGGTTTAAAATCCATGTCATCATTCCTTTTATCCTATAGTCTGCTTTGTTTCTACATGGTGAATGGTTTTGTCTTGTGCGTTTGATCACGGTGTCTTGTAATTGTGCTGTTTTTTCTTTGATGATGCTACGGTACCGTGTCCATTGTGTGTCTTACTATTCCTGTAGGACTGATTTCACATACTCGTATATAGATGAACGTGTAGGCCTATTCTCTGCGGAATGTGGGACAAGCGAAATTGGGATTTAGTTCATTGAAAATGATGTAAATAATGTACACTGATTTCAATGCATTAACTCTTTCGCTGCCAATGTCGAATCTGTTAATATATGTACATATGCAAACAGTTTGGATCCAGACGGGACGCTGAGTAATTCGGCGTTACATTAGAATCCGAACTGTTGTTACTGTAACTGTTTGTGTGAAACAAAAATGAAGAAAAATGAATTTGAAAATTGTAGCAGACGACAAAGTTTGCAGACGACAAAATGTGGCAACGAAAGAGTCGGATCTCTGATTGGCCATCTAATATTCCATCAATCCTGGCGTATATTACGTTTTATTATTTTCAGTACAGTTTTAACAAATAAAACCAGGCAAAACATATACATGTACAGTCAAATACTAATGTACGCGACCAACTAATTTTACAAATGTCTACATGTACAACATGTTTACTCGACAATGCGTCTGCCCAAATACGAAGTTAGTTTCTAAACAAGTTTATTTGAAATCTTTATTAAATATAGTTATCCGTATATATGTTTGGGGAAATTATTCTTATTCCATGAAAATACAATGCTTTTTCCAGTGATTCAGTAAGAGTAAGGGTGTAAAACGGTTCTATACACAGCACTTTCAACTGTATCTGTAGTACTGTGTGTGTACTATTATGCAGTAGGTTATGCAGTGTTAGCAGTTTCAAATATAGAACGAAATGATTTTGAAAATTACGTGACTAATTCTATTAAACTTGACATCTAAATCTGTATTTCACGTTGTACATATCATCATGTTTGCATAGATATAATCATATGGAAGTACAGCAAACACCCTTTAATGCGATCATCTAAAAGTGGTAAAATTATGTGTGGTAGATGCAGGTTGTAGCTAAATGCAGGACAAACGTAATGCAGAAAGCTCCTAGAAGAGCTTTCTGCATTACTTTTGTCCTGCATTACGCAACCAACTGCTAATAAAAGCTTCCATGTTTATTCATTAAGTAGTTGCATTAGAGTGGTTCTACTGTATTGCGTATTTGACCAAAGTCTGAAAACTTATAAGAGAGCATCTCAGCGAGAAACGGGCTTTTATGTGACTTTGGTTTCAAAGTGCACCAACGGATATTGCTCCCATGTAGCAAATTAAAACGCCCCAGCCGTGATAAATGGGAGTTCGATTAAGAACTGGTGATGTTGACTGACAGATACGGAATTAAGGCACACTTCGATAGCAGTTTATAATTGGACTTAAATGCAAATCGATATTTCGCCATGTCCCAACAGAGAAAGTGAACGAATTTACTAATTAGACTTTCACCTTGGATAGCATGTGATGTTTTGTATAATTAGATATCTGTTTTTATCTCTACGATAAATACCAAAACAAGTGTTCTTGACGAACATTTTTTTAAAGCGTTTCCTGTAGATACATGTTGTATGCTGAGTCAATGCGTAGGGGAATCGAACCTTGTCGTTCAGTTGGATGAATTTGACCGAGGTTACGTAATCAGATAATTCAGGTTTGTCTGGGTAATCGGACATACACTTGAACTTAAAATACATTTTACACGCTTCTTTCGTTTTTACAATTCTAATTTTCGACCAGGACATGATGTCATGTATTAAATGTAGACAGCGAGATCTGCCAAACAAAATATTGCATGCGAATCACCGAGGTGAATATTATTAGTATTCAGAAACGTAGCGATCCCCCCTATGATATATTTATTTTGACATGTACAAATACTATTCTTATCCTTAAGGCAAATTTGCAATAATATTGCGTTTTAAAAATGTTAGTATCAATGACTCGCGATAAATTGTATTAAAGCTGATACGATACAGACAAGTTCCGCCATAAATGAGCAATATTTATACATTTCAGACGGTGATCGAGACAGGAACTTATTGGCGCTGTAACGAAGTATGTCAATGAGCCAAGACAGTACAGTAAAACAGTAAAAACCCTCTAAACTGGACGTTCAATTTAACCCTTCACTTGCTATTCACGTCAATATACCTACCTGTAAATAGTGAAAACCCAGATGAGACAGCTCCTGCAGGAGCTGTCTCATCAGGGTCTGCACTATTTACAAGTTGACTATGCAACCAGTGCACTCCACAGCAGTGATTGCACAGCGAAATATTTGTACACAGTGAATATATAATTATGTAATTATACAACAGGGCATGGGTAAAGAAGAAGAAATGTGTTTTAAAATTCAGCAAGCGAAGGGTTAATATAAATATCGGGTTTGCAGAAAAGTGTAGCTAAATGCAGAGCGAAAGTCATGCAAAAGGCTCCTTTAGGATGACTTCCATCCTGCATAAAGCAGCAACCTGCCTAAATGTATCTGAATTCTCCCCTACTAGAATTCCAGTTTAGAGGGATTTTACTGTACATACGTTAGAGATCACGACTGTTAGCATCTGAAACTGGTTCGCCGATTATAATTAGATATACACTTATCTGATACGTTTTAATTTGCCCATATGACATAGTGGATGAAGATGATAACCAATTTCGTCCATTTATATCATTCTATTTCGATATTCCAACTGAAGTGGAAGTGTATCGAATTTTGGTGTCGTTTGTACTAACCCTTTCTTTCATATGAACGCCTTTCTCACATTTGCAAAAAGAGTAGAGCAAGAACAGACTGCTCCTTTTGGAAATGCCTAATCAGGGTCCGCTCTGTGTGCTTATGGTAGAAAAAAATCTCACCATAAACGTTCTGCATGAGCCACTATTTCGGGTGTTCATATGTTTTATAAAAAAATAAACCAATTCATGTTAGTGACGTCATTAGTTTCAACAGGAAACGGTTTAATATAATGTGCATATCCATACTATAGCTTTCAACACGTACATGTAACATGTATAAGTTTGCATTTTCAGCTAAACACTTTCGATACCTCTGAACAACACTTTGTTTTCACTGATATCAGCGTGTCATGAATACGACATATACATGTACACTTCAACATTCACAACCACTAATATGCTACTACCACACCTATCACTGGTATGATATCTTCTACTATTCTTAGAACAACTAAAAACTCGACTATTCTTAACCCTTTCCTCCATAAATATGCCTTTCTATGCCTTTGCAAACAGAGCAGACCCAGATCAGACGGCTCCTAAAGGAGCATGGTAAGCCAGAGGCCCTGGGTTCGAGTCCCAGTCCAGTCACAACTTTTTCACCATGTTACATTTGGCGCCCAACATAAATAACGCACGGGGTGATTTATATGAAGATAATATGGAAATTATATGAAGATAATTTGTAATAATAAGAAACTCGTGGAGTGTTCTTTGAGTTAGAATTCGGGACGAATTATTGTGTAGAAGGGGTGTGTGTAGCCGGGTAGAGATTATGGTGAAATAAGTTGATAGGCTTTACTGTGTGGCTTGGTAGCTCAGTCGGTAGAGTGTTGGCATTGTAAGCCAGAGGCCTTGGGTTCGAGTTCCAGTCGAGTCACAACTTGTTCACCATGTTACATTATGGCATCTTGTATACTACTTCGGCCAACATTCATATCCGTATTGTGTTGCCGTATTTGCAGTATCTCAAAGACAAATATATCGGGGGCTTAATTATTATATGGAGATACGCACATCTTTACAATGCATAACTTCCTTTAAATAATTTAATAAATTAATGGTATGGACAACTGGTTAAGCTCATTTATGATGATTAGTTATATTACGTTTCTCATGCTGGTGTTCATTCTTAAACATACATATACAATCTGAAACACTTTACTGTGCATTTGAAATCAATCAGAAATTAACATTTCAAATGCAGATTCTGAATTGGTGAAGTAAAAGAACGAATTTTGTAGTTATGGTTTTATGTAGAATGCCACTATATTCATACTTACATTGTCCGTTTTTAATTCAAACGTCCTAATCAACATTGCATCGATTATGGAGTCAATATACGCGTTTGTTTGCATTTAAATTGCTTATAAAGTTATTTGTCTACAGCATTGGTAAATACGTTTAGAGTAGTATATTGTGTTTCCTGATATTTGCGTAAAATGCAGCGGATAGGCTACTTGGTACGTTCTCATTCATAGACTGACATTGCCACGATTTAGAAAAGAATTGCTGACAAATTAACAAACATGTTAACATGTGAATGGCTGATGCCCCACCACTTACATAGGGGATAGATATGCATTCGTCCGTACGTTCGTATGTACCAACGTACGTCCGGCCCGAATGTTTTGGCATGCGGTAGGTTGTTGATTCTACTCGGATGCTCTTCCGTGCACGAACCAATGCAATTTGTGCCATGCACAGAAGAGCCTCTGTGGTCTTCCTCCACCTGTAATCAGCGGGACATCGTGATATGACTAGAATACTGTTAAAGCGACGTAAAACCTTATAAGAAGCAACCTCTGAAGTTATTTGTCCTAAAAATATGGAACGTCAATAAAATATCATCAGGATGTGAACGAGCGCGCCTTGGTATTTTCAAAATGCAATCGCTATTAACCCTCTGCCTTTTTTATCATTCTACCCTTTATGAATATTAATTAGGCAAATCTTTACAAACATAATTATACGCGGTTATATTGAAATGATTTCCCGGATAGAGCATGCAGGAATGGATTTTCCATGGCAAACAGTGCAGACCCAGATGAGAGAGCTCTTATAGGAGCTCTCTCATCTGGGTGTACACTGTTTGTAGATGCAACAACAGTTGTGACTGGGTTAACATTGATTGAGGTATTAACCTTGAGCTGGTAAAAATATGGACTTTTAGGATTGTGTTTTTGGTTACGCTGGAGCTATTTGTGCTAATAAAATGACACTTTGGATACTTACTAATAAATCACCTGGGTATATTCATTCATCCGCAAGGAACATTGACGGAATTATGGGCTTTAATGATGTGACCGTTGGCAATTTTAGATTTGTGGACCGTACTTATCAGCATGTAAAATTGAAAATACCCGGGTACTTTCACCTTACTACGATGAAGATTATTTGAGTTATGGGCCTTGGTGTTGTGAAAAGATTCTATTTGAAGTCTGTGTCGCATGCATTTCTGTAACAGTTGTTTCTAGAATGATATAACTTCAATCAGCATGAATACTTGTGCTTCTGCATATTTTCGTCCAACCACAATTAGCATGGGCTTTATTTGTAAAACATGTCATTTTTAATTGTGTGTCGCATAAAAGATTGAAAGTATTATTACTGGAATCTAAAACCTAGGGAATGTGTTGGTCAGCATATAAATGCGCGCACCCGGACATTTTTTCCAATTGCAATACATGTTGATGGAGTTATGGGCCTTGGTACTGTGGACATTGATGATTTGTATTTTAGCTAGAATAAAGCTGCACACATTTTTTTGTTTTAATGTCAGTAAAATTTAAAACGCACTACCTCGCGTGCATGTACATTAAATATTAATCTGAATAATATTCATGTTTCTTTGAACCCAGAATGCAACGCAGTTGCAGTTGGGAAAATCCATGTCCTCTTGACACAGTTCTGGGTAATCATTAAAATGCCATGACATATTGTGTATTGACACATGGCATTACACCTTTAAACTAACTTGATGATAAGTCGAGTCTTCAATATCAGACTTACAACAATAGCACATGTACTACTTTTACAATTTGTCTAGCCATAAACGCACATGGATCCAACTACTGCTGTGGTATATTTGGTTCATGTTTGTTAAATGTTCAAGTACGGGCCATGCAGGAAACACCACATACAAAATACACAGCTGCCCGAGCAGCCCCGCAACAAGAAAACACAGCAAATGTACGTATCTATTAAAACACAAAGAGGCGCACAAAGACAAAACAAAGACACTACATGGGAAATTGAAAGTACCGCCTAGGAACGGTCACTAACAATAGTCACTAGGGGTTTAAACCGGTTTCGGGGCGACACACCTCACACATACTTCATCACCGCCCAAAGACAAACACTGTAAATAAATATATCCCGTCTCTCTTACAACAACGGAGATGACAAACACAATGGTAAATTGCATCTAGAACAGAAACAGATTTAAGTGGAATAAACTGGATCCACCTATCACTAGTGTACTCAATTATTGATCTTCAACCAGAGTAAGTGTAGAAAAGTAATTACGACAAAAACGAGTACAAAGATCTGACGTCCTCCTTTCATTTCTAGATTTTAGAGGGCGTCTTCTTCATATAGTGTTAAGCCTTTCCTGTCGGCGTACATGCCAGCTGTAAAAGGGTTGACAACTAGACATCTAGTATGAATATATTTAAGATTCACTTCCAAATCAAGTGTCTATGGCTGTTCAGAGACGAATAATTACCGTAAATCGACAGACAATCGTAATACTATGAGAACTGGGTACTTCCAACCCTTGGTGTCGGTTGGTTGTGCGATATATAAATAGAATTTCAATACTGATCAATTTAATAGTTCTGCAGATTACAATGGTACTTGATCTTGCAAAATATTATTTTATTTGGAAATACATAATTGAATTTCGTTTAGACTTACATAATCGTATTTTCGTTTAAATGAAATATAATAGACATTTATATAAATGTCTGCTTATACTGAATTTTCTGAAAGATAATTGCCACAAATGTTCCTTTGTGTAATCAGTATATACTGTTGTATGTACTACAAATAATTCAGAGTAGAAATGATTGTATGACTAATATATTCGGGATATATATGACTATATAAGATGTTTGTTTTGTTTTTTAAAAAAAAATCATATTTTGTAGTTGTCCGTTTTCTATTTTGGCGGATCTGGATAAACATTTTCAAATTATACAGCACAGCATATGTTTACACCATAAAGTGTAAACCGCTGACATCGATCAATCATATACGGAACAAAACTGCTAAGGAATGCCAAACTCGATTGCATGTAGCAGACTGGTAAGACGATATTCTATGTGCGTTATGTACATATGGTCTACATAGTGTCTGCTTTCAGTGTATATGTTTGATAATATGAGACATCCATGATACATCACCAGAAACGCTGGCGTATCCGACTACTAAAGATTTGCTCCTTTATCCTTGGAAATTGAATATTTAGAAACAATACAGATGAAAAGTACTTCAAATTGATATTGAATGTTGTTATGGTTGTATATAATCATGCGTTGTTATTTCAAAGATCAGTAAGCGAATAATCGAATTTGCAGGTGGCGGTGGTCTAGTGGTAACGCGTTTGACTATAAGGCCGGAGGTCCGGGGTTCAAATTCCGGTCCCTCCCAGACATTTCAGAGACGCTTTTCCGTGTCTCCCACCCGCACACCCTCTCCACCCAGGGGTTAAAATGGGTACCTGTGAGGGTCACTCGCCGGTACTGCGGCTGCATGATTGCGCCATATGTTAGCAGTGCTCAGTATTGTAGGCCAATGACTCAATGACCAGGGGAGTAAATGTACAGTCGGCTGAGCGGTCATTCGGACTGAAAGTAGACTATAACTAGGTACTTTACTTTTTTAATGTATCATTACGATGCACAAAATAAACAATAATACAACATAAGTTTATTAAATGAGCAAAACTAATGTTTAGAACCTGCGAGAGAGTTATGAGATAATGACTGGTCTGGTTATTCAATTAGCAGCTTAATTCAAATGTTCATATCACGTTTGTAATTGACGGAAATATATTTTATCAAATAAGTAAATCTCTCCATTTAAATACACACTCATATTTAACACAGAAATAAATGCACAAATACAGTTGAACTTCGATAACTCGAACTTAAAGGGGCCATACAAATTAGATCGAGATAGCAGGAGTTCGGGTCATCCGATTTCTAATCTGAACGATTTATCAATGCTACAGCTTAATACAGGTCTAAAATAATATTAAGCTGCCACCTGGTTTTTCTAGATATATGTACCGATACATTTTAGAGCAATTCTGTATTGTAAGTTTTGGAAGGACGAAACTTTTTGTTCGAGTTATCCCGAAGTTCGAGATATCGAAGTTCAACTGTACATATGTAAAACTTATTTTGTAACCGTAGTCACTAACTCTATTGTCAATAGCAATAGATTCGGGCAAAATCAAACATTCGGACAATAGTTGATAGCTTTTGTTGTAAAAAGTCCAAATCCAAATGGCATGCTGAAGCAGTGTTCATCTTGTTAGTACTCAAACTCTTTGACACTGTGACTGCAATTGGTAGAGAGGCATTACACACGTGATGTGTTTCGAACATATAAAGTTGCCAATCTGTGCACAGTTCGTCGTCATGTCTAAAAGGGGTCACGTGAAGACAATGTGACTGTATATAGTTCTGCAGTCAGGCTTATACACTTTGAAAAAACTAGTGTGATTGTTATGGACGTTACGATTAATTACACATACGGTATTGCTAACACATTTACTGGTAAGTCATAAACTACAAGCATCCATATTACATAAGTAATCAGAAAAAAAACAGATGTATATGCGTACTCACATACGAAAATCGTCATTTCTTCACCTGACCCTACTCGAAGAGACGACTATAAAAGATTGGTCACAACGCAGGGTTTGATGGAAAAATAATGGAGTTGTTCTTGAAATTGTTTTAATTTACGCATCTTATCTGGACCTCTGTATAACAATAGCTTTAGCATGTGCAGCCGTTTATCTAAGGCTACCGCTAATACAGATACAATTTGGAGTCGGAGTGCGTCACAGATAGAACAACACAGGACAAAAAAGTATGCAAAACTCCCATAGGAACATTCTACAGTACGTGCATTAATCAGCGATCTGATGTTAACCTTTACAATGCGGGACACCAGTCACTAAAGTCCTTTGGAAACAATGTAGCCCCAGAGGAGCCCTCTCCTCAGGGTTTGCAATGTTTGTCATGCTACACATTTCTTTAGAACACTCCCTACATATTTCACTATAAGCTTGACCTGTTTGAACTTTGGAATAGTCCATTTTGAAATTCAGCGTTGTAATGGTTAAACACAACCATGCTTATTCTTGAAGTGGGCATGTTTTACAAACGTCCAGAAGCTCTCTGCATGACCATTAAATAATGGCAACGACAATAAAACAACACTAAAACATGTTGACGTATTTATGCATTATTCCTATGCAAAGTAGCTTTGATACTGGTGTGGTAAAATGTACAGTTAGGTACACAGTGTTTATGGCTGTTATCGCCGGGCGCTACAGGACCACCTGGAATACTCTTTTACTTAAATTATTTGAAAGGTTTCTGTTTTACAGCAAAACAAATATCAGGATGTGCAGCATTGCACATTAAACACTCGTTAAAGAAATGTAATATACACCCGTTGTATAATGTAGTCGTTTGGTCTCCCAGTGTCTATTAAACTGAAACTATATTACCATATAGATGTTATATATTCAAGAAACAGACATGAATATATGAATTTAGCACACATAACAGTAATTCACGATACATAAATAGGTATTAACCAGAATATATTCATCATTCTTGCAATTCTTTTATTTCGTTTTATACGTCTGAATATGCATATCCCCTAAGTATAGAATCTAAGTATAGTTGATATGCATATGATAGAAAATATAAACTAACATAGAATTGGGGGTTATTTCGTAATTCGCTGAGCAAAGCAAAACGACGAATATAGGCTACAGCTGTTAGTACATGCCGGTAAACGTTAATGTTGGTCAGTCTATGAACGATAACGTTTAACAGTCTAACACCATCAAATCTAAATGACATGTGTCACATTAAGATGCCTAGATATGTGTTTTCCATTTATGTTCAAAAAGTTGTGTCAGCGTTTTAACCCTTTTCCTGTTCTATATTTATTTCCGATTTCAATACCTACTGAATATTCCTTGACAAAAAAGAAATATGGACGGTTGAACATTGTAGCTCTTTAAGAAAGTAAAGAAACATATCTATCAACTTCCATTGGCAAACATAGAAGATCCTGGGTCTACTCTGTTTGCAAATGCGTTAAAACACGTTTATATGAGGGAAAGGGTTACAGAGTGTGGACATATACTAGTGAGCTGCTAAATAACAATGGTTGCAAGCAATCGCAGATTATCTCATCATATGAAACGAAGTACAGATTATCCGAAGTAGAAAGCAGTTCATTATAATTGCATAAAGGGTGAGTTGACACTAGAGTGGAACATGTTTGTGAGGGATTGCAATAGATGAACTCACCAGCATATATTTGGTGACGAACAGAATATTCCAAGATGACAGGCAAGGTGAAAGTATACATCTAAGTTAAATTCATTTCTTCACTCATTAGTAATGTCCAGTATATAACTTTATATTTAGGTCAATGCGAAGTCAAATCTAAGCCAAAATGTCTGAATTTTGGAACATGATATACTTACATTGTACATGTATTCAGCATTACATCTTGAATTTAAAGACAGACATCACAATGTGAATTTGCATTTACATGCCAAAACATTCTATTATTATGATATTGTTTTTGCGTAAATGATCTATGAAAGTATTCATTGGACGAACAGTCCATGGTAAACTTGTACGTTTCGTGTAGTGCTATCAGATTGTCAAACCTCAAAGATGCCAAGTTAATATACTCTTGTTGACTCATGTATTAACCCTTCTCTTGCTGAATTTTGAAATACATTTCTTCTTCTTTACCCATGCCCTGTTGTATAATTACATATATATTCACTGTGTACAAGTAGTTCGCTGTGCAATCATTGCTGTGGAGTACACTGGTTGCACAATCAATTTGTAAATAGTGCAGACCCTGCTGAGACAGCTCCTGCAGGAGCTGTCTCATCTGGGTCTTCACTATTTACAGGTATGTATATTGTCGTGAATAGCAAGCGAAGGGTTACAGGAATGCCCATATTATACCTTGTCCAATTATCAATTGACTATATAAGGGCACCCATAACCCGTGTCAGTAGGTGGGTTTATGTCTATGTGGTAACATTCTAAAGAAAACAGGACCAGTTATCTTTGCCAATTGGCCAAAAGTGTATGAACGAGAAAATATTCAATATTTGCATGAATAGCGTCTAGCACCAAAGGCTATCCATGGTGACACATGGTAGCAGCACTGAGAAATGATGCGCCATCATATGCCATCCTTACAAATTAGGGTCGCAAAATTAAAGCTCGGCATGGAGAGCTTTGAGGAACACCCCGTCATGGAAGGCATGTCGCCATGTCAACTCCCGAAATAGTCAATTCCTTAGTATGGGTATAGGTGACAGACGAGTTACTGGGATAATCGCTAGTACTGTCGGTATGTCTCCGGAAATAATTCACATCAGAAGTCTGAAAATTTATTAAAAACCCCAAAGGACTGAATATGTGGCGTGCTAAACTTTGAGACAAACTGAGGTTTGTGACTCTGGATGAAATATTGGTCCATCATTTCACCCCAGTAAAACCTTCAGTAAAACATTAAAAGATCCATGCTGAGTTTATTTAGGTATATCATTGTTTAGTTGTAGGCAGTTACTCGGCGTCTCATCGAGATTCAAGATGTTTGTAAATTAGATCCGGGTCCCGGATAACCGTGTAAGTTTATCAATAATAATAATTAAAACATTTGAATCCACTATATTACATGCCGAAAGGTGCGTAATTACATCCTAACGTCCAATTTCATCTCTTCCAATTTCAAGTTTTGTTGGACATACATGTATCTAATTATCGTGTTCTCTCATTAGACAAAGCAATGCGTTTGTAATTAATATAAATGAGTACCAGGTTCCCAAAATTGCATTAGTTAATCGGTCCGAGTGGTACTATTATGTTGTGCCTGAGCGTGTAGTACTCGTAAGGATATTCTGTAATACTTAACCCTTTCCCTGTTGAATATTTATATCGGAAAAAAATACGTCATAAATATTAATTAGATTTATTTTGGCTTATGGAAACATGACATTTTGGCTCAGGAAGAAGCTGTAAAATGAGTTCTATATTACACAATAAACAAACAGAGCAGACCCTGATCAGACGGCTCCTATAGGAGCCGTCTGATCCGGGTCTAGTCTGTTTGCCGATGCGTCAAAATTAGTTTATATAAGGGAAAGGGTTAAAATAACACTATGAATATATACGGACTATTTATGATTACGATTTTTCGCTACATGAACAATATTATAAGGTATAGGGTGACCTTTATAATCCAAATTGAAATGAACTGTATATATGACAGTTTTGCTGACCGTTTAATTTCGTCTTTATGTTACACAAATGACGCTATTATATGTAATAACATGATATTATAATTATTATTTAGAATGACAAATCAATATATTTTGCAAGTCAAAATAACTTTTCCATTAGCTCATGAAATACCAAATGGCTTTCGTATGTAAAGTGACGTCGGCTGTATGTCTAAATTTCATTCCATTGTTTCGAGCGTTAATTTCTCGGTCTCCAACAATGTAAATTCTGAACGACATCTCACAAGTCAACACTATTTGAACATATCAATAAATATGATCAATCGCATGATTCTAGATAACATGATGTTGTCATCTGTATGTAGAAGATAGACGTATGCACTTACTTTTTACAATTTTGATTTATATTGAAATTAGTATTATATATTTCTGTCATACGTTTCAAACACAAATTCACATTTCTGCATGTTCATATTGATTAAACCCTTTCCTCCATAAATACGCCTTTCTACTTTTCTGTAAAATTCGCTTTTTGAAACCATTGTGATAAGTAGAGCGTTTGTTCCTAAGGAGCAAATGCTCTATTTATCACAATGGTTTCAGGACTACAAAATTCTAAAAAAATCCTTTTCTCCACTTAATGCTCCTTTTCGGTAGATTTATTCAAAGAGGTTGAATCTAAAATTAGCATATGAGGGAATGGGTTTAAGAAAAAGCGATTGGGCAGTTAATCACCCATCTGAATCACGATTACTACACGCTGTGTGCATTACATTCAGACAATGAATTGAGCAGATATGTACAAATAAATATCCACACAGGTCTGCAATACACACAATGGCTTTATAAATTTGAGCGCATATTATGTCCGACACATAACTGTGAAATCCGCTTGGTTTCAGTAGACCTGTGAAATATTCCTTTAACCACAAAAATGACATGTCCATACCTGTTACTCTATGTATTTACAAAACCCAACAATACAGCAAATCCCTCTAAACCGGGCGTTAAACTTGGCACCAATGGTTTGGTTTAGACAGGAGGCAGCTTAATGCAGGAGCTTTCTGCATGACTTTCATCCTGCATTAAGCAGCAACCTGCCTAAAACAACTTGATATTTATCAACATTCCGGTTGAAAGGGGTTTGACTGTAACTTGGAAATAATTGGTAGTGTGTCACCGGACTTCTTTTAAAAATGTGGCCAACAACTCAACCTGTTTCATGTAGTGACTTTAATCAGTGTATGTTACCAATTTATATAATTAGGGCCCCTATAGTAATTAGTTCCTATAGTAATTAGATTGCCCGCATGTCCGCCTTTCCGTCCGTCCATCTGTCCGTTCGTCTTTCCATCTGTCCGGTTTTGGTTTCCACACAATATCTCCTCAAGGAATGGTCCAATTTTCCAAAGAACCTCACCTGTGTTCGTCAATTTCCGCACAGCTTTGTTTACAATTATGGGTGTTTCACTTAGGCTGCTGCAATCTGATCAGCCGATTTGTATCCGTGCAAATATCTCCTCAAGTAATGGTCCAATTTTCATCAAACGTGCTTGGTGCATGGGTACTGTGGTCGGCAATGTCCACGTGTTGTTTTTTTAGCCGATTGGTTTTCGTGCAGTATCTCATACAATCTGATTTGCTCAAAGATTTTCTGAAAGATTTGTCCGATTTCTATCAAACTTGCTCACTATATGCGTATTATTCAAGTACTTAGCAAGAGTACTCAGTTAATCAAAGTACATGCATATTTAATTATGCCGCTGCAGTTCCGCATTCAGAAAATGCTTACAATATGCAGGCGTATGCGATGGTTACTTCTAGTACAAGACTACGCGGGGCCCTTCTTCGACAGTAGTCTAGTTGGACCTTGAAATAAACCGAACAGTCTGATGTTTTTTTTTCAATAATTAAAACAGAGCAAATTCAGGTCCGGTGACTAATGAATGCATTGTTTAATCGAGATCTACTGTGTTTATCAGGTAAAGGAGTAAGTGATGCTTTTCTAAAAGTATTGTACAGTAAAACCTCTCTATAACGACCACTAGATTACATCAAGTATTTTGTGTTAAAGGCAGATGTATGCTTAAAGTAAGGTGAAAGTAAAACAGAACGCTCCTATAGGAGCGTTCTGTTTTACTTTCATTTTGCTTTAAGCAACCACCTATCAAAAATACCATCTAATTAACATAATTTAGTGGTCGTTATAGAGAGGTTTTACTGTATATCCAACATTGTCTTTACAGTGTTCATTATAACTGGCCCCAATGCAAGCTACACTGTTATAAAGTATTTACGTAAATTGGAAAGATATCATTTAGCAATATATCTTGAATTGATCGGTTGTTCTATAAGTTAAAACGATTTGACCAATTTACTAAAAGGTAGAACATGTACACTTCTACTGCGATAACAGTTTCTATATGTTTGATTGTTAAGTATGAATGATCTATAATTAAAGGTGATTTCATAATGGTACCTTGGACTATAATCAGTGTTCCTGTCTTCAAGCGCACAATAACGCAGCCGTTTCACCATTTAAATACGCGAAATTTGTTTATTAAATTGATATGAATTCAATACGAATTAGTCTAGACCAATTTCATTTTCATCAGGTTAAAAAGTAATAATACTAATATAACATTCGACGAGTCTCCAAAGCTTTAGAAGTACAATTGACATCTGGCTTTATTTGCAATGCTACGAAGCTTATGTCGAGACAACAACGTAAATGTGGAACCTAGAAACCTAGATGCAGTTGACATTGCCTTAAGCAACCACCTGCCTTTAACACAAAGTACTTGATGTAATTTAGCGGCTGTTAGGGAAAGGTTTTACTGTACATGATAATTTTCCAAGTGTGAAAAAAGTTGTATGAGTTTTATGTGATAATGTAAGCACAAAATTACATGTACCATGTTCCATTCTACTTAAAATGCACATACATGCTTTTGTGGGTTCTAGTGGATAGTAATCTTGAAAATTCTATATATTTGTTATTTTATTACATATATTTTTAGTTAATATGATATACTATTCCAAAAATGCACATATATGTTTGTTCTTACACGTGCGTCACCACATTGGCTAAACCTAGAAGAATTCCGTCATGCAAATTTGGGTTGTTGGATATTATCATGTGTGCATTATCAAGCAAGATACTATTTTTGACATTTGCTTGACTACATGAACTAAGTCTCGGAAAATGTATGTATGTAGAGTAGGGAGTTGGTCATTTATACGTAGATTATGCATTTTCAGAACTTTGCTAACGATGCTACAAAGCCGAATATCCGAAAAAACAGCTTCCTATAAATGTATTACCGTCTGTAGCAACTGGAATGACATCTATTATGTTTGTTCAAGCCCTACTGTTGAAATCATGTACTTCCATCTCTCCCCTACTTTTCGTTTGTTATGTCTTTGTGCGTTTCGTTTTGTCGTTTGATAGGCATGTGCATTTGCTGTACATGTACATAGGCATGTTCGTTTGACTTGTACATGTATGTTTTACATGATCTTACATAACTTACCTGAATCTCCAGTCATAACTGTCATGAAACTTAGTATAATCAAAACGGGATTTGGTAGGCCTTCTACATTATTTATTTAGAACTACAGTCTCTTACGGCAAGCCCACGTTTACTTCTAGAGATACAGTGAACATTCAGATATGTCTTCAGTCGTTACAAATTGTGAAACATTTTGTAATTGTTAGACATGTTTTTTGTGACCCTGGTTTGAAAATTAGAACCGTCAGTGCCCTTTTCAAAGATGTATTTCTTTGTATACGCCCATTAACTGTATTGTACTTTATTTGCTAAATTAAATTGTGAAACGACCCGTAGCAATGATTGCAATCATTATTTATCTTAATTGTTGGCGATTATTGTTTTCAAAATTAAAGGATTTGTTCAGTTGTGTTAGGTCGCTAAAATTGAATCAATATGATTGCTATTTGTCAAATGAGGGTATTTGTACCATGCTGACATTTAGGTATATTTCGCACATTTATATAAATAAAGCGATTCATTTTCCTCATTTATTAATTGTATGTCTAGGATACTCTAGTTCGAGTGCCACAAAGGAAAAAAAACCTTGTTTGATTGCATTTTTCGAATTATGCGATGGTATGGGACACAACTTTAACATACTATTTAGCGTTTTTGAGTATGTCTAATGTTGTATAACGATAGATTACTGTTATTATTATCTATTTTCATCAACAACTGTTACTGACAAAAGTTGATTCAGAAAGGAAGGAAACGCATGGCTTATACAAACCGTTTTCAAACAACACTACAGTGATTTAAAAACACGATCGATAAAAGCTATTGTTCAATTTCAAATTTAAGTATTTTTTATTTTCTTAATTGCCATCGTCCTGAATTGACAAACCGTCTTTATTAACATCGTACTGTTTGCAATTTTTAGATGTACCTGTAGAGTGATACCTTTTGTTTTGGTTCTAAGAACCTATATTAAAGTCTCGTTCAGGTCCAAAATTACGACTGCTACGAATAATAAAACATATTTTAATAAGTTCCACTATATTTGTACCACATAGAAACAATCCGATGTATCTGAATAATGATGGTTTGATACTTCCCCAAACATACCCAGATTTAAAATCGTTTCCTTTCACAATTAACCGTGTGTTGCATAATGTCGGATAATAATCTATGTGCATATATTTTTTTTTATCAGATTCCACATAAGATATGTTAATTTAAAAAAACAAATCAAAAATGACTTCTCCACCAAACCTATGTTGTGACCATTCTTCGAGACGATTCTAAAAAGTGGTCACAACATAGGGTTTAGTGGAGACATGATTATTTTAGTATAGTTCGATTTCGAGTGCTGAGCCGCAACCATTCTAATTTATGAGTAAGTGGACAATGGTTGTCACAAGAAGCTCGTAGTAATCGTGCAGTATAAGTATATACAGTAAAACCTCTCTATAACGGCCACTAAATTACGCCAAATATTTTATGATAAAGGCATGTGGCTGCATAACGCAATTTGAAAGTAAAACAGAACGCTCCTATCGGAGCGTTCTGTTTTACTCTCACCTTGCTTTTAGCAGCCACCTGCCCTAAATACCAACTAATTAACACAACTTATACATGGTTTGTGACGCGTTTTACATTATAGAATAAATACGTTTCCTATCTGTTGAAACGAAACTGCAATTAATTTGGCTACACATGAATCAACAGATAAGATCATGAAAGCAATAAATTACACAGTACACAAGCCTAGCCAGACTGAAGGCTGAGACGTTTAATTACAGGAAAATATTAAAGGCGCTCGTTCAGCTAACAGCTAACGATATCAGGACAATGAGACATTTTAAAATTGTTTATTGTGTTCTTGTTTTATCAAATCTGAAAACATTAATGAGAGTTGTAAACAGCTGTAATAATGCATTTTATTATTATGAATGGCTAACATAAATCTCATCTTATATTAAACGACGTTCTCCCACCGCGATCTCACAAAACTGACTTGAAACTGAACTTCGACTGATTTTACAAATACAGCAAACCCAATCTAAACCGGAATTCCAGTAGAGAAGCCTTAACCCTTTCGCTGCCAAACTCTGTCGTCTGCTAACTTTGTCGTCTGCTACAAATTTTCATTCTTTTGATTTTCTTCATTTTAGTTTCAAAAACATAGTAACAGTAACAAACAGTTTGAATCCTGCTGAGACGCCCAGTTACTCGGCGTCTCATCTGGATACATATTGTTTGCATAGGTAATCACAGATCCGGCATTGGCAGCGAAACGGTTAAGATACGTTTAAGCAGATAGCCGCTTAACCCATTACCTCCTATTTTAAATAAAACCTCTTTGAACAAATCTACTGAAATGGAGCATTAACTAGAGAAAAGGAAACTGTTAGAATTTTGTAGTTTGAAACTATTGTGATAAACAAAGCATTTGCTACTATAGGAGCAAATTCTCTATTTATCACAATAGTTCAACAAATTGACTTTTACAGAATCGTCAAAAGTCGTCAACATGAGGGAATGGGTTAATGCAGGGTGAACGTCCTAGAACTCTTAGAGGAGATTTCTGCATGACTTTCACCATTCATTAAACTGCCACCTGTCTGCAAGGCCGATATTTATGCTTATTTGGACGTACGGTTTAGAGGGGTTTTACTGTATTAATATTTGTAAAACTGTTTAGTCTTTGTACTAGAATTAACCATCTGGTGTTGACACCATGACTTATTTTATGCGAGGTGTGAGTTTCCTATGGATTTGATGCGTGCATATAGCACTATGATTATCGTAAAACTTGATAAAAAAAACCATGCAAAGCGCATTGCATTGCAAACTTGAAATAACGCACAACTACAGTAAAACCCCTCTAAACCGGAATTCCAATAGAAAAGACTTTAGATACTTGTAGGTAGGTGGCTGCCAAATTCATGGTGAAAGTCCTCCTGGAGGAGCTTTCTGCATTATTTTCACCCATCTTTACGCTGCCACCTGTCTACCAGACCGAGGTTTATGTTTAATTGGATGTGTAGATTAGAGGGTTTTTACTGTACATATGTATTGAACCATTCGTACATTCAATCTACGACTTTACTGTTATAAAAACCTGCGATAATTCTGATATACATCTGTTCTGATTTATCGAGTTAAAAATAAACTTGACTGTAAAAAAAAACTGTTGGTGTGCATTTCTTTTTTATATGAACCAAGTCACATTTAACTATATGGACTTGCTCCGATGTTTGCGAATGACTAGCATTTCTTATTCGCATTATTTTTCGGGCGTTAAAGAAAATGCTTATTGTCGTCAAGTCATTGGAAAAATACCACACGCTATTCTTTGTTTTGTAGTTCATGCCAAGTAGTAATCGCGTGTGTGTTTATCCGTGTGTATGTATGGCCGTGTGTCCTTGTAGCCGGTACACCTTGTGCAGAGCATATATCATTTGTTACCAGAGGGTGGACTGCCAAATGAAGTATATAAGTACATCGTGAGACGGCGGAATGTCGCGTACCATCTTCAGGTCACTAATCGAGACATTGACATTTGACCTCAGTTATAGAAACATATTGCCAGGATCATAGTTCCTATATTACTTGAGGTAGGGATGCCACACATTGTATTGAGTACATTTTGTGGTTGAAGAGTGCCTCGCACTCTTTTCATGCCACTGTTAGCTTGGACTCCACATTTTACATCAGCTAAAGAAATGAAAGTCTGGAGCGTATCTCCCGTATTCCATGAGGTAGAAATGTTACAATTGGTGTTCGAGTGCATGGCGGAGTGTCGGGTAATATGTTCAGGTCACTGTGACATTTACCTTTGACCTCAATGATTCACATATACAGTTAAAAATTCGCATTTGACATTATACCCGCATGGTTGCTTAGCCGTTTCTTGTTTAAGGTAAGCATAGTTCAAATTCAGATCACACTATATACATCTGCCTGCAAAACACAACAATGTGAGTGCATAGATGTGGGGACATGTCTTACCTTACGTGACACAGGTTTTGTGTTCTGTGTTCGTGATGCTAACGTAGTTATAAAAGTACATTATGAACAAACTGGCCAGATATGATTGATCCCCGGCGACATGCGTGCTGAAGAAGAGATTCGGGCAAAGGTACATATATGTATACATAAATAGAAATGTGTAACCCTTGGTCTCTTTCTGAAATATTTATATATACCTGTATATTGGACGCCTGTATACCATTTACTATACATTCTTTCAATGGGTGTATACCGCAAATGTTCCATCGTAGCTGCCAGTGCATATACAATAACCAACTAACATGTGCTAGACATGTTAGGTTTATGGTCCTATGTACTTTACAATTAACATCCGTTAAATACCGTGCAGTTGCAGTTTATCTAGACATAAACATACACTGTTGCATCTAAAGGGTAACTATGCAATAGTTTATGGTGTATCCTAAAGTATGAGATAACACGACTTGTTCGTTCACCCCTTCCAATATTGATTATGCTGGCTGCAAATTAGTTTATTTCAAACAATATCATAGACATATGAATATGCTACAATACTGGAACACATCCTCTTATTTGGTTTGTGGAAATGTGACGCATTAATGAAAATACGCCAGTCAAATGAAAAAACATGTCGGCAAAATAAAGGCGATTCAGTCATGAAAGTGACACAGGATGTTAACTTAAATCAGTTTTTCAATTATCCTAGAAAATGTAATATCCTGACCGTTTTTTATTGATTTGAACTGTCACGCAATCAATTTCTTAGCAATCACATGTTTTAAACATTAACAGCTTAATGTATTAATTGTAATTTATTAGTTCATGGATAGGACGAAGATCAATTTGATGGTTGTCACTAAATAAGACCGTTCGCGTTCCAACACTGTATACATATACAAGGTATCATCTATGCCACCTGGTATACAATAACCCCCGCTAATGCGACCACCTAAAAGAGGTATGATTCTGGGTGTTAGATGCAGATGGTTGCTTAATACAGGGCAAAAGTAATGCAGAAAGCTCCTAGAGGAGCTTTCTGCATTATTTTTGTCCTGCATTAAACAACCACCTGCTTATAAATACAACCATGCTTATTCATTAAGTGGTCGCAATAGAAGGGTTCTACTGTATATTATATCGTGTAAACCAGAAACATAGCGATACTTACTCTGTATGGAGAGACAGACGCTTTGTATACTGTACAGGCCTATAGACGAAACTCTGGAAAAGCCACTCAAAACTCGTTACACCTGTGAGGACGGATGTTATTATTTTCCAAAATGTTAACAACATGTTTATACCATTAGCCGGAAAATGTTAAAAATCTCGGCTTATAGTTTGGCGAAAAATGGGCGGTTGGGCAGGCGGGCGGCGTGCCGTCGTTAACAAAACTTTAACATTGCCTATAACTTCGGAATCTCTTAAGCTAGATAATTCATAGTTGGTATGCAGATAACTTGGGTTAAGGCCTTTCACCTTATACAGGGATACATGAAATCAGGTCAAGGTCAAGGTCACTATTTCTAAAACTGCCATTTTTACAAACTTTAACATTGCTATAATTTCTGAACTACAAATGCTAGGCAATTCATCTATGGTATACAGATGGCTTTGGTAATGACCTTTCAGTTGATATAAAGATATTTGAAATTAGGTCAAGGTCAAGGTCACTAGTTTGACAAGTTAGCCATCATTTAAAAACTTCAATATTTTGTCTACACTTCTGAACCACATATGCTAAAAAATAATATATGATATGAAGATAGCGTTGGATGATACAAGGTTGGATGAAATTAGGTCAATGTCAAGGTCACTATTTTGAAAATTTGGCTGTTTTAACAAACTTTAACATTTTGCTATAATTTCCGATCTATGAACGCTAGGCAATTCACCTTTGGAATTCAGATTTGGTTAGGACCTTAGAGTTGACATAAAGAAATCTGAAATCAGGTCAAGGTCACTATTTTGAAAACTTGGCTGTCATAAATATTTTGTTATAACTTCTTAACTAAATATGATAGACAATTTATATTTGGTATGCAGATGGCTTGGGTTAAGGTATTTTTAGTTGATACAAGGATACATGAAATTTAATAAATTTCAAAATTTTGTTATAACTTATGATCTTCATAAGCTAGGCAATCGATTTTGGACATGCAGATAGAGTGGGTAAAGGCCTTTCAGTTGATACAAGTATACATGAAATCAGGTTAGGTCAATGTTAGTTTTGTGAAAAATTGGTCGCCTTTAACGGACTTTAACATTGCTTAAGAACTGTAAATGCAGGGAATTTATTTGTGGTATGTAGATGGCTTGGTTGAAGGCCTGTCATTTGATATGATATATGACATCAGGTCAAGGTCATTATCTTGAAAATACAGATAACTGTTTTTATGCCCCCAAAGGCGGGCATATAGTAATCGCATTGTCCGTCTGTCCGTCTGTCCGTCTGTCCGTCCGTCCGTCCGTCTGTCCGGCCGTCCGTCTGTCCTTCCATCTGTCTGTCCCAAATTCGTGTCCCTACTATAACTTCTTTATCTGTGGATGGATTTCAAAATAACCTTGCACAAATGCTCACCACACAAAGACGATGTGTCGCGTTCAACTCCCAGGTCCATGGGTCAAAGGTCAAGGTCACAGGGTACAATTACTTTGTAACAAATTTCGTGTCTGGCCTGTAACTTCTTTATCTATCAATGGATTTCAATATAACTTGGCACAAATACAAAGACAATGTGTCGAGTTTAACTCCCAGGTCCATAGGTTAAAGGTCAAGGTCACAGGGTACAATTACTTTGTAACAAATTTCGTGTCTGGCCTGTAACCTCTTTATCTATCGATGGATTCTTTATCTATCGATGTATTTCAATATAACTTGGCACAAATGTTCACCACACAAAGACGACGTGTCGCGTTCAACTCCCAGGTCCATGGGTCAAAGGTCAAGGTCACAGGGTAAAATGACTTTGTAACAAATTTCGTGTGCGGTCTGTAACTTCTTTATCTATCAATGGATTTCACTATACCTTGGCACAAATGTTCACCACACAAAGACGATGTGTCGCTTTTAACTCCCTGGTCCATAGGTCAAAGGTCAAGGTCACAGGGTACAATTACTTTGTCACAAATTTCGTGTCCGGTCTGTAACTTCTTTATATATCAATGAATTTCAATATGATTTGGCACAAACGTTCACCAAATATGATGTGTCGCTTTCAATTCCCTGGTCCATGGGTCAAATGTCAAGGTCACAGGGTACAATTACTTTGTCACAAATTTCGTGTCTATATGTCAAAGGTCAAGGTCACAGGGTACAATTACTTGTTTATCTGTTAATGGATTTCAAAGGAACCTGGCACAAATGTTCACCACACAAAGACGATGTGTCAACTCCCTGGTCCATGGGTCAAAGGTCAAGGTCACAGGGTACAATTTTGGGGGCATTTGTCACGTGACTGTGACATCTCTTGTTTTCATTGTGAATTTCACATCTGTGTACCTATAAATTCTAAATGCAGTCATCATCTGACGCAAAATCAGCATATTTCCCTAATCATTTGGTAAAATGTTAACACCAAAAAATCCGGCTTTAATACGGTTTCCGCATTTTTGCTTGTTTTCATTTATGGATGTGAATGAACAAGATTATCACCAGTATCTCTTAAGACTTTCTTTTCCTTACAGACGTTACCGTTCCCCCTCGAGCTGCTGGTATTAAGTTAATTTGATTAGATGTGTTATGATGAAACGTCATTATGACATGCCATTTGGCTTACTACCGAAACCTTTAATAATAATATAGTTTCATTGCTGCGCTATTATATGTTCCTGAAATGTACTGTAAACTGGTAGATAGCTTGAGGTTTATATAATATATGGTCTAAAATTGATTAATATTTTCGGGCAGGTTTCATTTTGTGTCACAGTCCTTTAACTTGAGTGTTTATAATCCGTAATATCGTGGTTAAACTGACAAACGACACACTCAATCCTATCAGAATCGTCTCAGACATTATTTCAAAACATAAGAATTTGGTTGCAACGAAACACTAAAAACGTTCAATACACTGGTCACAAGCGTGATTTTTTCCGTTAAGGCTTGTTGTCACATAATCTGCCGTGTGGGAGTGCCGTAAATCGCGGCATTACGATAGTGCGTTTTTATGCAAATTAGCAGTAGGAACCCGGCTATACTAAGCTGTAAACAATGGCCGAAACAGCCGTTAGAAATAGCATGTGTCACTTCTTATGGCACTTTTAAAGGTTAGGTAATATATAGAATCTTTCATTCGTATTCATTAAATAATTCATCATGAAACTCGTTTACCATAATGAATATTACACTCGTTAAGGCTCGTGTCATAGTATTATAGTAAACTCGTTTCATAAAAAAAGTAATTTGTAATGAACACTCATGTAAGAACCTCTATGTAATGACTGACTACAAGTGCGTGGTTTACACGGTACGGATGTCATTGTATTTGATAAACATGTCATGCCTACAATACACAGTCATTCGTACACGGGTGGTAACTCTTTCAATGCTGAATTTTCAGAGTGGAATAACCCATATGTGTTTAATTGTAGGATTCATTCAGTATTATCGGGTAAGACTTAACTCACTCTTTCAACTCTCGAATTTCGGAGTGGATTAATCCATCATTGCTTAACTATACAGTCAACTCAGTATAAAAGGCTTAAACTTGATTAAAGATTATAAATGACAAAACGTGCAGACTCTCGTACATGGATTCCTATTCTATGTACTCTCATACAATGTTTGCTAAAGCCAATGTTCAGCATTCACTGGGTTAAGGTTGGTCACATCAAAACAACTTCAGGGATTTTGTGTTGTTTAAGCTATGGACTGTCTGGCATCACTACTTTCTTTTGTTTTTGTTGCGTCTAGCTGAATACAATCACAATATTTCCTCCTATTTGAGCCGATACAATTTAGTAACAACGTTCTAGGGCACTTCAATTTACATGATTACAATAATTTTGCGACCGTTACTTTGTATTTTATTGGATTCCCAGAACAATAATTTACCACCAAATGTCACTGTAAAGCGCCAATCCGTAATATAAAACAAAATTACACTTCGAAGAAGACATCAGTCACAGTTTTTTCAGATGGACAGTTGGGACTTTCTCATGACTCCAGACGTTGACAACCAACGGGCAAAGAATGACTAAGAAAATAATAGCTGGTCTGCTCCGTCACATTTACCTTTTGAATCGGATAGGGAAGATGCTATCATCGATCAGCACATACTGATGTTAAACCATTTGCTCCCAGTTGAGTATTCCATGCTTATATATTGGATTAGTCCATTTTTTATCTAAGGAATGTTTGGTCTAAATTTTCAGTTTTGCTTTGTTTATATTGCATTTCCTATCAGCAAACAGTGTAGACTCTGATCACACGCTGCATAATGCGGCGTCTGGTCAGAGTCTATACTGTTTGCCTACGTCCCATATATGGGATCGTGGGCGCAAATGGGTTAATGCATTTTGTAACACAAATGCAGTCTATTCTGCGCATGTAACACATACCTGAAATAAAGCTTTATGCCAAAAGTAAGTATTGGCAACATAAAAGCACAAATATACATGTACCTATTTACTTTGGAACTTTCCGTTTACTTCAAGCGCAATACAGGTTACTTTAATGCATGGCGCGTTCTTCTCTAGGTTTCACAACGGTCCAAAATATATGACTTGAGAAAATATAGCTATTGGTCTGGTTGAAGTTCAAAGGAAATGTTTAAGAAAACAAATAAGACAATCCCTAATTCTTTATACCGTTTATATCATTTTTGACATTTCAATCATTGCTTACTCTTCGCCATTTAATCACTGAATTTTAGATAGAATATAGTAGTGCCCCCTCTTAAATGACAATTCAAACGTTATGTATTTCAACTCCATTATGAAGGCATATTTCAGAATTACTCTTATGTTGCATTAGGAAGTAATTGGTTTTTTTTTTATTTGACATCATTATTGATCAATTTGTGGACACTGTATAACAATTATATTTACACTTCAGTATAACGGAAATTCCGTAATATCATTTGTAAATAATCAATGATTTTAATTATGCAAACTCGGACAGAAATACTAGACTACCTCTTCTAAATAATTGACAAACACTTATAAATCTAATAATTAAAATTCAACTACATTGCCAAAGAGTACTATTACAGCATTAGGAAATAGCCATATTGCTTGTATTTGATCAAAATGTCTTAAATCTCAATTTATTTTGTTTCTCGTGAACATTGTTTGTGACGGATATGACCGCTACAATGGAGACTGGTGTCTTCCTACACTGAACACATTTGCTTCACTACGATTATCAATACTGACTGAAATAATCGAAGTGTTTGGTTTATGCACTTGACAATGGTAAACTATTTAACATTTGTAAATGTAAATATCTAACGACATATATACGACCAAACACGTGTTTTGTCATTTTAGATTTAAATTCATGCAAAGCTGTCCGTCAGCATTCCTGGGATAAATGTAATGTTTTGTTTAAACAACGTTACGGTTACGGTTGGATTTCTATAATTAATTTCCAATATGACAGTTGGAGACATCCAGCCGACACATTCATAATTTTGTAAATTATTTATACTACTAGATCGTTGATTATTTATTTCATATTAAGAACTATTTCTTAAAAGGCTTATTTATCATATTTGTTTCTAACAATATTCCGCACCAGTATGCATACAATGAATTTGAGAATAAAATGCTTAGTTACGAACTACATAACCCTTTCGCTGCCAAACTCTGTCGTCTGCTAACTTTGTCGTCTGCTACAAATTTTCATTTTTTTTATTTTCTTCATTTTGTTTTTAAAAAAACATAGCAACAGTAACAAACAGTTTGGATCCTGATGAGACACCGAGTTACTCGGCGTCTAATCTGGATCCAAACTGTTTGCATAGGTAACCACAGATCCGGCATTGGCAGCGAAAGGGTTAATATGCTATCCATTAGGATTGCATCTAGTGTTGTTAAAACAGTTGGAATTGGCGATGTATGCATTCGGTGGTATGTTTGAGATCATATGTATAAGTAAGTAATGCAGGGATTGGTCACTTCTATCACCCTGCTTACGTAGAATACACACATAGCTTATGCTCTCTTAATTTCTACATTTACCAACAGTGTCAATAATGTCTAGTTTCGCGATGTCTTTAAAATCATTTATGATGCCATTTGTATTTTGTATCCAAAAAATATGCCAAAAATGCTGACAAAACTTTCCCGAAGTTGTTTGAGAAATGCATGGTATATAACAAATCGGCAGAGATCTTACTGCCCAACAATGTAAGTCTAAATATGATAAGGATCGGGGGTTATAAAACGTCTGAGTCTGAGTTCATTCTCAAGCATCGGTTTGCTTAGTTGTTTTACTTGACTAAGTAGTAAATGTTTTACTACATACGACATTAACCTAATTTATGAAACTACACATAACGCTAAGGATATAAGAAAGCATAGCCGTGATAAAGTGTCAAATAGTATATGTTATGCTTGATACGTCAGAGGTGCAATACGCCACACTAGTACAGAGGTCCAGAAAAGATGCGTAAATTTAAATATTTTCAAAAATAACTCCTTTATTGCTCCACCAAACGCTATACTGTGGCCACACTTTTAAAATCGTCTCTTCGAGACAATTCTAAAGAGCTGTTACAGTATAGGGTTTGATGAAGAAATGACGATTTTAATATTTGGGTATGCGTCTTTACCTGTATCCGAATTATCCCATATTTCACCATAGCCAAGCTATGGCCATTATTTATAAAAGTGTCCACGTATTCTTGAGTGTGACCTTGTTAAAACATATACATGTATATCTAAGGCACATACATTGAGCCATTCTGATTCGGTTGTTTCATCATCGTTTTCAATACCATTTATTTCACATATGCTACTTAAATGAAATAATTGGTGTTCTATGGTGAATCCAATGGTGTAGAATTGTATTTGTCAAAAAAACATATAGACTGCCTGTTGCTATAATCACACATAATCAATGACAAATGAAAAATGTTAATTATGTCATGTTGATAAATCTAAGCATTCATTCAACATATCTTATAGCCATATACATTTGAACCACATCTTGTTCATTCAACATATATTAAATTTACCGAACGGACATTCAATTGCGATTGTCTAAAAGAGTATTGAATTTCGAAGGCGTGTTGTGTAGATAATGTTGAGGCATCAATCGTTTTGAAACTAAGTGTTGATCAAATATATCTTCAAAGTGGATCACACACCTGTCGTACCATGCTGAGCTTTTATTGTATTAATCGTATGCACATATGTCTGTTCATCCGTATTCTTAGGATGTTTGCTCTGTCCATATTATACAGGAAATAAATTTCCACTCCTGGCTAATCCAACGATCCATAAACATCAATTTGCTCAGCAAATGTTTGCCCACGAATCAAAGAAATGAGAGAGCTATTACTCCATATAGTTGATATATTGCGATAATCAAGTTCAGTTGGCTAGTTCTATGAACGGCGCCTGGCAAATGGGAGCCGTTACAAATATACCGTTCCATATCAATGTCTGAAAAGAAGACATGGATCACTTGATGAATTTTCTAGACTTTGTGCTTCTGTGTATCGGTATTTTACAGCATACTCAATATTGCCCGTTATTATTTGTTTTCGAGTTGGTTAAATGACTGTGTTGTGTGCTTGTGTGCGTTAGAACCTAGTTGCCGCTCCAAAGTAACTCCCATCAGTCGGCTGTATTCTTACAGTGTTTATTATATTGGGAATCATAATAATTATTTTGTGATTGCATACATAACATCCGCTTCTAGATTGTACTTTGAATAGTCTCAACGTTAACTGATATCCAGTACAGTTACACGCGGAGTAAGCAAAACCATTTTAACTGTTTCCCTTATGTAAGCGCATTTTGACGCATCTGCAAACAGAGTAGACCCAGATTAGACGGCTTCTATAGGAGCCGTCTGATCAGGGTCTGCTCTGTTTGCTAATTGGTGTAATATAGATATGGTTCTACAGCTTCTTCCTGAACCAAAATGTCTTGTGCTCATATGCCATTATAAAACAATATCTTGTTAATATTCTTGACGTCATTATTTCCCACATGAATATTCATCAGAGAGAGCAAACAATACGTAAATACTGAAACATTAACCATGATATCGTTATAAAGCAGGATATGGTTCACTGTTTCAATATTAAATATACCTTTGGATTCTAACATTAAGTGTCACTTAGAATTGATATAAAGACAAAGGAGACCTCTGTTTATCTGTCCAGGACCCGTATTCTTTTCCAAACCCATGGCTGTCACTGGCTTTAGCCTGAAATTATTATGTTGTTGTACTCCCCCGAAATGAGAAACATGTAATTGGTTCACGGATAAGATATGGACGTGTTTTTTTAGAACAATATGGGGATAAATGGGTAAATATATTATAATGCTACTATAAGTCTTATCTGTGCTTCTTAACCAATGAATGTAAACACTCATTCATTAATATACACTAATAATATTGGTATATATCAAGTCAAATATCCCTCGTGCTCTAAGAGACCAACTCCGTTTATTTCCATACAAGACAATAATTTTAATGCTACACTTGCAAGTATTTCAATTCATCGGAGAAAATATACGACAGCATGCCGTTCTTACAATAGGACTGAATAACGTGTATCAACTCTTAACAGCTAATCTTGGCTGTGAAAAATTCTGCCTGCTGAAACATGGATTTAACGCAAGTTTGATTGGTTCCGATACGATTTTCTATTGATAGGGTATTAGGTGATAATGTGACCTTTCGAAAGCAAAAACAGCAATGCAAACAGAGAAAATTGCAGAATCGGTTTTATTGAGTCTGTTCATGGGCAGTCATGAAAAGTGCAACACTACTCACGCCCCCTAGAAATAGCTTAAGGGGTATTCATTTTTCAGAACTAATAGCATCAAAACTAATAACCACGAAGGACCAGAACATATAACAACACCGAGAAGCTGATTTACTCGACGTTTTGTCCTTGATTCATCTGTTTGCAAATACTGATAGAATCGCTGTTTGTGTTATGCATTGCAATATTGTGCTGATAATAAAATGTGTGTTTATGTGCCTACACACATAATATGTTGTTTGTGTGTTTAACAAAGGTAGTGAAACCCATCAAGCACATTGTGGCACATTGTGGACATCATAACTCATTCAATTAGCATCGGTATGGCATACGAGCTGGTCATATATTTATTTTACGTTTTACAATCAAAACATGTCTTTTTCATCTTTAAAAACGTACCTAGCAATATTAAATGTCAACTTGTACATGATCAATGTAAGGAAAGTCGAGATTATTACGAATAATGTAAGCTAACTTATATAGTACGAAAATCCAGCACGGTTGAAAACTGTTGTGCCATAGACCATTACCTCATTTGGTCTCAAACTGCCATATTCCGGTGGCATGTCCAGAATCCTGTTATCTCCACGGATATATAAGAAGTACAGAAATGGGTAATGCAGGAAACACCACATACAGAACAAACAGTCGCCCGAACAGCAACACAAGGAAACAGCAAATGTACACAACTATAAAAACATCAAGAGACGCACAAAGACAAAACAAATATACAATAGGGGGAAGATGGAAGTACCGCCTTGGAACGGCCAGTGACAAAAGTCACTGGGGGGTTAAACCGGTTTATGGGCGCCCAACCTCACACTTATTCCATCCCCACCCTAAAAGACAAACAGTGTAAATAAACGTATCCCCTCTCCGACAAACTACAACAACCGCGATGGCAAATACAGTGGTAAAGTGCATGTATAACGAAAACATTTAAGTGAACAAACTGTATCCACCTATCGCTAGTGTACTCAGTGATTGAGCTGCAAACAGAATAACTGTAGAAAAGTAATAAAGGGTACGACAGACACGAAATAGTACAGATATCCGACGTTCTCCTTCCGTTTCTTGATTTAAGAGGTCGCCTTCATAGATTACTAAACCTTTCTTGTCGGCGTACATGCAAAGAGGCCAGCGTGATTGCCAACTGTAAAAGGGTTGACAACCAAACATGCAGTATGTTGTAGTACTACAAGATCATATCCATTTTAATGATTTTTTTAACATATTTGATGAACAAAGTGAGGAAATGGGTATGTCCAATAATTTTACGAAGTTTGTAAATCACATCACCATAACATTCAGGATGTGAAATACCGTGTCGCAGACTCAATATATCCTCCGTAACCAACAAAACTAGCATCTAAATAAATATTGTGGAATCAAACTACGAAATATTGCATACCTTTGTCTCTGCTATACATGTTACTCGCTTTTATCACAACAGTTGTCTGTTGTTTTGATTTTGTAACATAGAAAGGATCGCTGTTGCGCGATATGGATATGTGTGATAAATATTGCAGTGTGCATGTACTCAATAATTTTGAAAACTCCACATTTATACAGATTATAATCTCAGCAGGCTACCTTATATGTGGCGGTGAGAGGAATTATACTCGAGCACAACACGATTCCGCATCGGTTAACGTGGTCTTTGAAGAAGCAAGCCTCAGTGCGTCTTCATAATATTAAGAGATTAACAGTTATTTGTCCCATGTCGTAAATGTTTTACAACCATATTAAATAGGAGAGCACTTGAAAACTGGATTTGTTCGACAAAATGATCGTACGCTCTAACATACGGAGTTGCGATTGTTTTATGTTAGAACTTACGACACTTTCTATTGTACGATCTCGTAAGACCAACCCCAGCGGGGAAAAATGTTGTCTACTGTTGTTTTCAAACTTCATTTATATCGGAATTGTGCTAAAAACGACCAGATCCGCAAAATAGTTTTTCTACATACGGAAACACGATGTATAATCTTAAGACTATACAACAATTGACCGATGCATGCAGAACATAAATAAAACTACATGTAACCTCTCTAATCAGAATCTACGTGGTCTGGGCAATTTCTTCGATTGTTCTTGTTTAATTGTCCTGCACTTTTCATTCAAAATCAGGCGCGTAGCTAGCGATACGCACTTACGGACGTGCGTAACATTAATTTGAAAGGTGAAAACATTACTATGGCCAAAATGGAACAAAATTCGAAGGCTAAGGGGGTAGACTTTGATAAACGCTCTATCTTGTAAGGCAATGTTATCCCATTCCCTCATATTGACGCCTTTTAATATCTTTTGATACCTCTGTACAAGCCATCATGTGAAACCATTGTGATAAAAAGAGCATTTGCTCCTACAGGAGCAAAATTAATGCTCTATTTATCACAATGGTTTCAAAACTATGCAATTATAAATTTTCCCCAGACCCCTATAGCCACGGTGCGTACATTACATTTGGATTCGGCTACGCTACTAAAAATACATAGCCATGTACCAAACATATTTTCATAAGATACCACGTTATAAGACACGCTCTGGTCAGTGTGTACTATCCAACATGCAAATATACGTACAAATAGTTTTGTAGTGTAACATTATTTATTTTTATTTCAGTGATTGTGTTCTTTGCTGAACAAGGTCCCATTGTATAACAACACTCCAGACTTATTATGCGATTTTTACTGCGCCATTCATAGATATCTAGACGGGATATTTTGTATCAAACGCTGACAACCGACAGATGTCAGGTCTATCTGCGAAACAGATCTGCCAGACGAAAGATCACACGCATCACCAAGGCGCATATTGTTAGTCATAAAGGCATCCGTATTTGAAATGCATCAGGAAATGTTTGCATTTTATTTATTGTACATCATTTTGTATTAATTTTTATTCATGTTTCATCAATGATATCACCAGCTTGAAGGGTCCATATGCATGGCTGGTTATGCTTCAAGTTTTAAATGAGCGCAATTATTCTTACTCCTATATATACTTGAGTACAATCAACATCAGTTTTATAATAGCTAACATGACACAGACACCATTCGCCATAAACATGCAATCTGGATATATTCGTAGACATTGATCCAGACAAGACATGATTACTTCAAACGCCGACACCATAAATAATATATCAAAGAGGCAAGACAATATGCGGGCCAGACACCACGAGCTATTAGCAGTAGAAAGGGAGTCCCTAAATATAATATTGTATCCGTGTGATACTTTATGATTTGAACGTATCTTAAAACATATGTCTTATATCATAGCTTATTCACATTATGATTCGATAGTTGGTGTCTGTTTATTCTAAACAAGGCGGTGCATAAACCTAAACAAGAATTTGATAGCGTGCAATCGCCATTGTTCCCGTCAAATGGGTAAATCCACGTTTTGCATTAATAACGCATCAAACAACAATAACAACAACAAACACTAATCGATCAATACGAGCAATTATTATCAATATTAATAATGATAACAATACTAACGATATTCTGATATTGCCACTACAAGTGATTTTAACAAAACATTTAAAAATATCGGCTTATAGTTTGGCGAAAACCGGGTGGGCGGGCGGACTGTTGGGCGGCCGGGCGGCGTTCGGGTGGTTGGGGTAGGGGGGGGGGGGGTCGCACGAGCGGCGTGCCGTCTTTAACAAAACTTGCCGTCGGGGTTTTGTAGATTAGTCGGAGAGGGGATACGCTTATTTACACTGTTTGTCTTTTAGGGTGGGGATTGAATAAGTGTGTGGTTGGGCGCCCCTAAACCGGTTTAAACTCCCAGTGATTTTGTCACTGACCATTCCAATGCGGTACTTCCATCTTCCCCCCTAGTGTATGGATGTTTTGTCTTTGTGTGTCTCTTTATTTTTTTGATAGTTATGTACATTTGCTTGTTTTCTTGTGTTGCTGTTCCGGTGGCTGTTTGTTTAGTATGTGGTGTTTCCTGCATTACTCATATTTGTACTTTTTAACATTGCTTATAACTTCTGAATTACTTAAGCCAGACAATTTATATTTGGTATGCAGATAGCTGGGGGAAGGTCTTTCAGTTGATATAAAGATATTTGAAATTAGATTAAGGTCAAGGTTACTGTTTTGACAAGTTTGACATCATCGAAAAACTTCAACATTTTGTCTTAACTTCTGAACCACATAATATGCTAGACAATTCGCATATGGTATTGAGATAGCTTTAGTAAATGCCCTTCATTTGATACAAGGATACATGGAATTGGGTCACGGTCACTGTTTTGAAAACTTGGCTGTTTTTAACAAATTTTAACATTTTGCTATTAATTCTGATCTACGAATGCTAGGCAATTCACATTTTGTATTTAGAAAGCTTTGGTAGGGTCCTTACAGATGACATAAAGATACCTGAAATCAGGTCAAGGTTAAGTGATTTTTGAAAACTTGGCTGTCATTAAAAACAGTATAACTTCTGAACTACGAATGCTTCCGCCACCTGTAATTAGTTGGACGTCATGAATTTAACTGAAACTGTTGAAGCAACGTAAAAACCTATATCAATAAAAAGCATTAGGTAAATTGTTAACACAAAGAAATCTGGCTTAAATGCGATTTCCGCATTTTTTGCTTTTTCATAAATATATAGCTATTTTAGATATTGGTGTTTGCTTATACATGTAGTTTACATAGCGCTACATCAACCCGACTATCATTACTACTACTACTACTACTACTACTACTACTACTACTACTACTACTGCTGCTGCTGCTGCTGCTACTACTACTACTACTACTACTACTTCTACTACTGCTACTTTTATTACTACTATTACTACTAATACTAATACTTTTACAACTACTACTACAACAACAACAACAACTACTACTACTACTATCTTTACTTCTACTTCTATACTGACACGGAAATGAAAGTATGCACTGTTATACTGGGGACAGAATTGTTATTACCATTTTTAGAATAAGGGATGTTTCAGTATGAGTGAAAAAAAACCATTCACACATTGCACCCGTTGATTTTTAAGCCCAAATACGACATTCAAACTGACGGAAAGCTTTTATGCAACATTTCGCTCGTGCTATCCGTGCAAAGTATGTACATATAAGTGTTGGCCTGACCGATACATTTACCGACAGTGTAATAATAAATCAAAATTCACTTTTGAATTTCACTCGAAACGACGATGCCACCAATTCCAGAAAGCTAACAAATTCAAACACGTGTGCTGGACGGTTTAACATAGAAATGCAGTTATTAACCTCAGACAACGTTAAAATCAGAATGGAAACGTTAGGGATCGGGCACGATCCGGTAAACTGAAGGTGACAACGGCAGGTCAGGGCAGAGTTTTGACGTTGGCGCACTTACGTCATCGATTCGGAATTGCTACATGCACTGCAAGGGAGCTTGGCGTATCTAGAGATACTGTTCTGAGACGACTACGGGTCACTGCTTACCCGATACCCGATAAGGACTTGGAGATCTTATGTAGGTCAGATCATAATTAACAGACACCGCCTTCTCAGACTGGCTTGGGTCTGCCGTCAATTACGTTAGAAAAAGTGCAATGTGGTCTAGGGTGCTCGTTATTGATAAGTCGCGATTTAAACGTAGCACTGTTGCCGGTAGAGTTCGGGTATTTAGACATAGAGGTGAACGTTTTGACCAGAACTGTTTACTAGAGCAAGGTCGTTTTAGAGGGGGTAGTGTAAAGGTCTTGGGGGTATCATGGGTGGTAGGGAAACGGACCTTGGTAATTTAAATGCCCAAGATAACATTGACCAAAATTTACGCCCAGTTGTGTCCCTTTCCTGCAACAGACCCTGGTTGTCTAATACATGGTAATTCAAGGCCACATACTGCTGTACTTACCAAGTACTTTATCGCTACACATAACGTTAACGTCTTACCATGGCCGGCTTGCTCTCCAGACGTGAAACCCATAGCACATTTATTGGATTTACTTGGCCGGAGAGCAAGGAAAGCCATGTCTTCAGCCTTAGTAGTAGTTCATGAATGGATCCTTATTCCCGCCGACGTCATACGACATTACGTCAGTTCCATTTGGTCTAGAACACTTGCGTTGATGAACACTTGCGTTGATTCGCAGACGAGGTGGGCACATCAGATACTAATTAACTGTCACGTAACTAGACAAGTGTCCAGAGGCACATAAAATATTTGCAAATGTCACAAGTCTGCAACGTTTACTTTTCACCTGTCCGTTATTTACATGTAAAACAGACTCCTGATAATAATCAAATTCCAATCAAAGGTAAACCTACGTGTAGTCAATACAGTTTTGCACATTTTAATACAAAGTATGCCAACTACGAACATCACCGGCAGACTGAGATATTACTGGGGACTAACGCCGCTCGAGGAAGTCTGCATAGCCACCGTTGAGTCCCAATACAGCAAACAAACAACTGAAATTTCAGCATAATTATTATGTATATATGTCATCATCAGTTTTATTTCTATACAAACAGTACTGGTTATATATTATAATAACCAAACTTTAACGAAACCTATATCGATTTATGTATTTATGCAATATTCATCTTAATCATCTGAAAACCGAGTTTGCAATTTTCTCTTTTTGCATTTTTTTGTTGCTTTCGAAGGATCACTCTTTCAGAATATATGTACTTCACAACAGTACGTGTTAAGTGCTTGTGTGGCGGTCGTAAAATATCACCCCGTACTTCATTATCAGAGTTGTTATATTTTGTGAATACTGCTTAAGTCGGTGCTAGGGGGCGTGAGTAGTGTTGCACTTTTAATAACTACGCATGAACAGACTCGATAGAACCGAGTCTGCAATTTTCTCTTTTTGCATTGCTACTTTTGCTTTCAAAGGATCACCCACTTTCAGAATATATTTAGATATCTTAAAAAAGACAAACGACTTGATTACCGGTTTTCTGTGGGACTATTTCATCACTGATCCGTCGGTGAAATAAAACGAGTGCATGTTTTATTAATTCCGGTCAATTTCTACTGGATCAAGCTATATAACCAGTTTCTATGTAAACCATGACACCATACTGAGATGTCCCGTTGTTATGATAATATATAGAAGAGTGACGATATACCAAGCACCAAACGTTTCATAAACAAAGTGGCATACGTTTATTAACACAGAACAACGGAGTTGAGGAACTTGGAAGTTGCTATCAAAATCGAATTCTTATTTCATCAACAGTTTGAATACGTGATCAACGGTGATGAATACAATTGTTGATCTTAGCTGAAAGACAAAGTAACACCATTGCACTGCGATGGTTGATTCGACGAGTTGCTACCTTTGCGTTCGAAGGATATGCTATTTATCAGAAATTAAACAAAACGTTCGTCGAGTCCAATACAGGAATGGATTCCATATCATTTATACATCTGCGGATGATGGAGTTTGTCGTACTCTGCAGTTGGTATTGACAGTTGTTTAGGTTTTCTATGCACATCATCTTTGATAGCACTCAATTATTACTAGAGTGTTTGGCAGCATATGGGCAAGCTCTGACAGCACGTTTTAGCTGTGTATACAAACAGTTAATAAAATAATTAAAACAAACGCTTCTGTTTTTACTACGGCAGCATAATCTGTCCCTAACATAGTCATATTGCCATACAGAATACAGATGTTGAACATGCAGACATGCCTAATGATTTTTACATGGATTAAGATTATTTACAATTTATAAAATGCTTAATAAGCTTTTATTTGTGCAAAAATCGGCCGGTTTCTTTGACACTTAGCCTGGTATTGGAAAATGAGCAAATACATTTGCAAACAGTTTTGATCCAGATGTGACGTCGAGTAACTCGCGTCTCATCAGGGTCCAAACTGTTTGATGTCCTGATAACAATTTGGTCGAAAAATTGATCTTAGCTTGAAAATAAATATGTAGGTGAAATAAACGGCAACAATAATTTACTCAGCAGGCTAAAGGTTAATGATTCATATAGTAACCGGGAATGTGTATAACCACTCAACCCTTTCACCACCGAAGTCTCATTAATTCACTACGACAAATAGTGCAGTCCCAGATCAGACGCCGCCTTTTCAAGGCGGCGTCTGATCAGGGACTTCACTTTTTGTCTCATTCTCTATTTCTATATATGTGATTTATTATTTTGAAATTTGCATTGATTTATCCCAATTCCTTACTGTACCGCAATATGTAACAACATTTGGATTGCAGACGACAATTAGAATTTTTAGGTTAAAGGGTTTTTCTCTTTGTCACCCTTCCTTTTGTTTGCCTTGCGTCTTTGTGCTTGTTATTTGTTCATGTGTGGAACGTTTGTCCCTGGTTCTTGTGTGTCTTTTGGTGTTTTCTGTGTTCATTTCGTGTGTGTGTGTGTGTGTGTGTCTGTCTGTGTGCGTTTGGGTGTGTGGTTGTGTGTGTGTGTGTCATGCTGTCTATCGGTGTTTTGGTGGTGGTTGCGTCTTGCATGTGACTTTGCCTGCTTGACTTTACTACGTTTCCAATTAAAGAGAATTAAAGTGTAGTTTATATACAATTGATATAAAACGCCAAAACAACAGTTATACAATTATGTATGTCTTGCACTTGGATAAATAGTTTCGCGAATAAAGGACGGCTATAGAAACGGTGTTCTGGTTAATATTGGCATATAACGTTAAACGAATAATACCAACAGACCTTAACAATACATGGCTTTCCTATGCTAATAGTCAGTCGGGTTTCCTTTAAATTATGCGTTTATTCAGTTCTGTTCAAATATATCCACAGTTGCAGGTAATTTTGATTCCGAATGTCCCGTCATCTCGTCTCGATCTAAACTGCTTGGAATGTAATGAGGTATTCGTCCATAGTGTAGACAATGTTCCTCAGAAATTTGAAAGAGGGATTTATGAATGTGAAACACCAAACCAGTGTCTAGGAAAATCCAATCTATTTATATTTGCTTAAAAGGTTTAAAATTATTTCCAAATGATATCTACCAGCACGATACAATGCGTTTGTTATTTAAATGATAAAACGTCTCGACTCGGAAGCGACACAAATAAATGAATATCTGCTTTGCCTGATAGGTGACTCAATGATTTACGAGTCACGTATGTCTGACGATAGTGCGGCCTCATTATTCATTCAATGGTAAAGTAAGTACATGGAATATATAATTAAAATGCTAAATTGTTTCGAATATGTGAACACGTGAGTGATCTTTTTGCAGAAATAAAGTTATCTAAAAACGACAACAACAAAATATCTGACATCCAATACTGTCTGATCCTGAATGAAATTAATACGGTTTCTATTTTAACATAACACGAATCGCTAATGGAAACATGCACTACAAGCAGAACTAACACTGAGTGCAAAACCATTAGTTTAATTTGATCCATTTACGCACCAGTATGCTACATTTCCATTCGCAAATATCTCCGGAATATTTGCATTTAAAATCAAATAAATATATGCCAATTCGTTACGCTGATTGTATAGACCTTATTGAGAGACAACACACGTATTCATGGTTTTTATATATAAGTTCCAATATTATTCTTCCAGATAGAGTCAACGTATACTGGACCTTAGGCACATAAAGGGTTACACTTGTAAATGATTAAAATAGTTTAGCACGGATTTAGCACGGATTATCCATTCATAACGTCTGCAAACTGCAAATCGTATAATGTTTTTTTTCAAACTAGCTTCAAGTTGTTTTGGAAACTGTTACCGTTCATTGCATTGTGACGTGCGTGACAAGTCTATATAATATTATGTAATGCATTATATAGGCGTATTTAGTGTCATAACATTTTAAAACCTATACTTACTCACTTGTTTATATAACATTGTTCTGTGGTCCTTAAAAACACATTTGTAACAATCAAAACGTTGGTGTTAACATCTAATGGACCCATCATAAGGCATCAATATCGGCGATTGCTGTTCAGTTCACAGGGAACTCAACTGTGGTAATACAAAAACGCGCTTTTGATAGGTTTTAATATAATTACGTGTCATATCTTCAAAGTAATCGCCATTGCTTCGTACACAAAGTTTCGAACGCTTAAACAATTGTATTCAGGTATTCCCAGCATACTCGGATCACAGGACCTGGACCTATGATGTCTACCAACTAAATGATTTTCAGACTGAGAAACAATACATAGTCACATGGGGCTAGGTCTAGGCTACATGTGGAAGAACTCGAACCCTTTCATTCTTCAACCACGCGGTCACAGCAGCAGACTTATGCGCAGGGAAATTGTAATACTGCAGGAATAGGCGCTTAAAACCGTTGTGTGGATGATGTTCAAACATGTTGATTACTTTTCTTCAACGCTTTCTGTTTCACAGTCCTTCTAGGTCGTACAGCAAATTGCATAACTGGACCACGGGTATAAAAAAAAATCAAAAAAAAATCCGAGACACTTATAATTACTTTGGCAATTGAAGAACGGCAACAGTGTTTGGTAACCCATATATTGTTGTTAATTTTCTGGGTAGGCTATATAATACCCATTATGACGTCAATATCTTTAATTTGGTAATAGGGGCTAGCAGATTACGAATATTACTAAATATTGTTTAACAAAATTTCAAGGCCTAACTAAAAATTCCGAAAATTATTAAATATGATAGGCGAATGTGTATGTCAGCAGATGGCTAGTCAAAATATACACCATATGTATGCAAAGACCACTATTCAAGTTTCTATATTGTGTAAGAATGTAAACATACAGTAAACTCCCTCTAATGCGACCACCTAAAATAGGTATCATTCTGAATGGTAGAGGCAGGTGGTAGCTTTATGCATGACAAAAGTAATGCCGATAGCTCCTGGAGTAGCTTTCTGTATTACTTTTGCCATGCATTAAGCAACCACCTGATTATAAAGACACTTATTTTATTTATTAAGTGGTCGCATTAGAGGGGTTCTACTGTAATCAAGTTGATTTGACACATATCTATTTGTATGGGAAATGTATACCATGCTGTTTTCTTCCATGCTGTCAGTAATGTTTATGATATTGTGTCCACTTTAGGTCAGTGAATACATTTTACAGTAATATAATATTGGTTCAAATGTCATAATTCATCCGGCTCCTTCATAAAAATGTTTTTCTTTATTTTGCATTGTCAAGTCAAGCATTGGAATTGGGTTACACTAACGACACGTCCGAATAGATGTACATATACAAATTAGCCCGTCTCCTGTTCGGCATACATATTCACGTAATAAAGACCGGTTGCACAAGATAGATCAACAAGGAATAATCACATTAAGACAAACATAACCGTTCTTCGTTTACGTAAAGGAATCAGGATTTCGTTTTCTCGACTCTCCCCGTGTCTTATGGTAGATATATGAAGACAATTTACGCAATCGGTCGTGGAAGTTACCATTGATGAAACGCACCTCAGTCACTTGCAGCTGCTTTCGATGGGTTAAGGATGCCACCACTTCTGTTCAACTAGTGTCGGATTTTACTCTCTTTAGACAAATCAATCGTAAATGATAAATTGGTAAAACTGTTTTTAAGAGTTTGCATATGTATATGTGTACCTTCTACCATATTGATCAAATATTAACCATGGTACAAGGTTAAACAACTTCTGAATCTGAGTCTGAAATCATTCTCAAGTATTTGATCGGTCAGATTCTGAGCATTCTTGAGAATGAGCTCAGACTCAAGCAGAAAGTTTTATAACCATGGAGCAATGTCATGTGTTAACGAAACTGGGAATTTAAGGAAATTCGAATACTTCTACTATATAATGTTATCTTCCGGAAAGGTCTCTTTGGGCCTTAGACCGAAACCATATTCCATTTAGGATTCATAAGTTTAGAATGCAGACACGAAAATATGAATTTAAAACACGCTAGAATGATTCACGATCAATAAACAATATCTTTAAAACCTATATACATTCATGCTTCAGACAGTATAAAACATTTCTCTGAGCGTTTCCATAATAATCATAAATATGCATACCATCTGAAAGCGAAACGAGTAGTTTATATACAGCTGGCAAAATAAGATAAACATCATTGATATCATTTGAAACGTCTTATTTTACGTAAATACTTGACCTGGTTAACATTAGTATCGAATGTTAAAAAATGTATAAGAATTAAGATTGTTTCAACAATAAGTGACTTTCACATGCCAATGTTATTGTGCGCTCCCATTCTCAGAATATATTTTCTTCCATTTGCTTTACAATAAGCTACGGTGTCAAGTAGTAGTTTGGATCAAAGTAAACTGTCGAGTTTCTCTTAGACGCATCTTAAAGTCTGATAAGATATACGTTAGAACCTGCCTTAAACGGCCATCATAAAGGTCTAATTTTGAATATGTAAGGCAGGTGGCCGCTTAGACCAGAAGTAATGTTTAAAGTTCCAATAGGATATTGTTGCATTACTGTTGCCTGTATTAAACATCCACCTGCGTTTTTATGTTCAGCAAATGAATGGCCGATCAAGACAGGTGTCACTGCACATCCATGATGTATACACAAAACCAAACACAATTTCACAGAACGAACGTAAGGGGTTCCTGTATGTATGTGCAACGAAAAAGCAGTGTGATTTGAACTTTTACGTCTAGAAAAATCCCATTTTGTCATCTTTAGATACTTTTGAAACAGTTATTTCCAAATGTTATCTACAAAGCAGTTCTTTGGATGTTTTGATTGATTTATTTCCAAATGTTATATCTAAAAAAAAAGTTTGTGTTATTTAAATGATGAAACGACTCGATTCGGAATCGGCACAAAAAGAACAAACGTCTGCTTTGCCTGATAGGCGCTTCGCTGATTTATGGGAGAAACAATAAACATCTCGCAGAAATAAAGTTATCGTTCAGCACTGTTTGATCCGGAATAAACTTGAATATATTTTCTGTATTTACATAACATGAATCACTAATATAGGACTGCAAAAGAACACTAGTCTAAATACAGCGAGTAAGAACTATGAGGACAAAATATAATGAAGAGTGTTTAACTCTTACTATGCTGAGTTTTCAAATGAACTCTTTCTATACTGAATGACTGATGATCCCTAGGCATTTCTGGACGTGTAACTGTGCCCATTTATCAGTTTAAAAACAAACAAAACGAAAACGTCACACAGGGCTAGGTCTGAATTTTAAAGCCGTCTGGATTTCGTTAGAATCTGCATGTTTATGTCGCCGGCGAAGCATGGTAAACACAAAGGCATCACCTCTGTCGTTGTTGTCATTGTTGTCGTCGTCATTGAATTCAAACTTCAGTCATGGCACAGGATCGATAATAGAAAGTGTCATGCAAAATGTCCATAACTCTAGCTTCAGTATTTTTGGAGTTATTCCCCTTTTTAATTTATGTCTGTTCTACTGATGTCTTTGAATTCAAACTTCACATATGGAACAGGCCTGACAAGATGACGTGTCATGCACAAGGTCAATAACTCTAACATAAGTATTTTTTGTCCGGCCAATAAGTTCTGTTCTACTGATGCCATTGAATTTAAACGTCGCATATGATCAGCAAACTTTAAGATTACCCTCGTGAACTGACTGGAAGTAGCTTGGGTCCAGATGAGACGCCGAGACACCAGGAATCACGCTGTTTGACACTTCGTTAATACATGTAGTTCCTAACAGTTTGCGTAAATGGGATGAAGGCACTTTCTAACATTTCAGGGTAGTATGTTTTGTTGATAAAAAAATAATGTTTATGCATGTTTATGCATTGTTAAGTGCATGCGTCTTTCTAAAGCAAATCCCTGGTTGAAAAATTTAAAGCAATATTGCATATCGTTTGACCCTTTTCATGCTGAAAATAAATGACGGCTCAATATTTGATTTACTGGCATTTTCATTGACTTCCGAAAACAGCATGGATCCTGATGGGAGTTATTTTGCGTCTCATCCGTAGCGAATATATTTACAAATGCTGGCTCTGTTTGCTTATATAATATATTATAGATATAGCTCTACAGTTCGTGCAATGACCAAAACTTCCCGTGTCCATGTGCTATTATAACAAATTATCTGATTAATAATCATGATGTCATTATTTCTTACATGAACATGTGTAAAGGGTTAATAATTGGCATATGCAGTGGTTATAAGTCACATGCTCACAATAACTAAAACTTGGGATTTGCCTAAGTTTGCAAATGTGATACAGACTCCAGTGAAACAGGACGTAAATCACATGTATTCAGTGTTAACTGTTCTTTCTGCTGAATAAAGTGAAGTTTTACTTGATCCATCTCTGATCTGTCGAACATTTTATTGACTTCAGTTTCGTTCAAGCTTTTACGAACCTATTAAAAGAGTGCCAAACAGTTTGGATCCTAATGAGACGTCGAGCGTCTCGTCCGGATCTGAAGACCATGTTTAGCACGAGTAGCGTTAATACGGCACATTTTTATTTAAACACATTTATTTTCCATATTGTATCTGTAACCCTTTTCTTCATATAAACGCTTTTCATGCATCTGCAAACAGAGTAGACCCAGATTATATGGCTCCTATAGGAGCCGTCTGATCAGGGTCTGCTCTGTTTGCTAATGGAATTTACTTTCTTAATTGACTACAATGGTCTAAGGTATTTAAATTTTGAATTCGTTTAGAACATGGAAATGGTTAACTAGTTTGTCAGATTTATTCCTCTCGGCATAAACGTCAACAGCAAATGGAGAAAGAAATGTGAAGTCCTAACCCATTGTTGACTCGAAAATCGATACATGTAATTTTAAACATACGAGTGGGTTATGTGGCGTTGACACATCCATTTATGTATGAGACACATCTGATTCTGTGGCAAAGACGTATAATAGAGTATTGTTCCCTTCACGTGAATAAGGCGGCATATTGAGAACGCCAATGCTCAGCAATCGTCTCTTAACGCATTATATCGCTAATATAAATTGTTTCTGTATGGAACTGGCTCAGTGATATTTGCGATTGCGTGTAATTCATGGACTTAATTTCAATTGAGCGTTAAACCGCAGACATGCTGTTGTCTGTAAAATTTGATATGTCTGTACACGTATTGTTTTATAAATATTTCAGACGTCGATTCCTCTCATAAATATACATACATCAAAACCGAACAAAGCATGCCTTTCTTTGGAATAGTATGTTTATTTAATTGTTCCATGTCAACAAAGAATATGCGAATTATACACTGGATGTAAATCATTCAGTACACGCATGTAGACCACGCACGTGACTTTTGTCTAAATATTGTGTTGTTTTAACCCTTCTCTTGCTGTCTAAATATTGTGTTGTTTTAACCCTTCTCTTGCTGAATTTTAAAATACATTTCTCCTTCTTCACCCATGTCCTGTTGTATAATTACATACATCTTCACTGTGTACAAGTATTTCGCTGTGAAAATCACTGCTGTGGAATGCACGGGTTGTACAATGAACTTGTAAATAGTGCAGACCCAGATGAGACAGCTCCTGCAGTATTAGTATTGTTATTATTACTATTAGTCAGTAACAATACCACTGTACAAGCGTTTCCAGCGATTGCACAGGGAACAGGGCTATGCTAAATACAAGTGGCTTTCTAATCTGCTATATATCTCGTTTTCTGTGATTAATGTCTCATTCATGTTTCTGTTTTGCCCGTTTTATCAAATTCGTTGGAAATAAATAATACTTATAGTACACGTCGCGAAGGTCCGCAATTCGTGATGCAAACCTTTACAATCATTTACCTCAATACCACTGACGTACATTTATCTCCATGTAACAATACTGCTGATTTATTTAATACATTTAATACATACATTTCAATACATGCACAGTCTGATTAGATTATAAGAAATAACTTTGAAAATGCATTCATGGAAAATAAACTAAATGGACACACAACTGAACTCGTAGGATCGTAACACCATGATGGTAACACTTAAATTTGGCTGCAAAGTAGTTCTACTCGATGCCATTTTTGCAACACACTCGTTATGGCCTTTAGTACAAAGGACAGACATGTTCTCAAAATAACGTGAAAGTCCAACCGAAAATGAAATAAAACATTATGTTACCAAAACATCATACATTATTGGCGTAGCTAGCGATACGCACTTACGCGCGTGCGTAACATCAGTCTAAAGGGTGACATGATAATGGCTAAAATTGAACATATATCGAAGGCTATGGGGGATAGACTTTGATAAAGGTTATGTCTTGCCATGTAAGCTTTAACCAATTTCTTCTTGGGACCCTTCGACGCCTCTGTAAAAGTCACCTTTTGAAACCAGTATAACAAATAGAGCATTTGGTCCTATATGATTCAGCTACCTACTGTAAATAAAATGCAGTTGGTAGCACTGATTACTGGTTCGAACTATATCCTAGGAAGGTAACTCTCGCTAAAAATGGTATCACTACCATCGATGTAAGTATAACAGCCAACATACTGGCAGTGTTTGTATAGACTAGTGTGACAACATTACTCATCAGCCAAACATGGTAATTAGATTTAACCGAAAAAACTTAAGGACCCAATACACATGTACATACCTTCTTAAAAAGTCTAAATAATGCGTATTGTAATTCTGCGTTATAGAGATGTGTTCATTGATTGGATTTTGTAATATACTATTGACTCTTTCCATTATACAAATGCATTAGATACACTATGGACTGGTTGATACGATTGATACAATTGTGTTATGTGTGTGTCATTATCAATAATGGATATCTGCAAGCGATTTCTGTAGAACAATACTTCTGAAGTAATAATATGTAACTTTCAAAGCCACGTTATTGGTTTACAATTACAAAACATTGGCTGTAGTTATTGGCTGTCATCCATAAACACACTTTTATCTAACATTGATAGTATATACCTGGTCCATGCATATATAGCATGTTTGGGAAATACTATACATATATGTACATATACATACGTGCATTTTGCGAGCATTTGCTTTGTGCAACAGAAATAACTGACAAGGCCGCCATGTTTCGTGTAGCATTAGACACCAGACAGTCCGTATATATGAATGACGTGTGCAGCAGTGTCTGAATGAATATTAGCACGTCAAGCATTCTCTGGTATGACAACTAATCTCTACTTAAGCTTGTTTCCTGTGGCTCACCAGTAACAACTGCTACATGTCAGATAATTATCATCATTCTTATATAGTATCCAACCAGAAAATTGGAATTCGTAGATATGATCGGGTTTTTTTAAATATCAATTAATACGCTTTTTTGTTTGCTGTTAAAATAACGTCTTTGAAGTTGAAAATGTTCAATTTATTATAAGTTCCTGTTTATAAATTAGGATAATACGATGCTCATTTATACACGGTTTTCATAATGTATACAGATGCTTTCAAATATAACTTTCTGTCCTAGGAATATCCTAATGGCGTTTGTAAAACAACAGTGTTCACTTAAATCGCAGTTAGCATCGGAAATATATGGAAACTATTGGCGACTTGAAAATCATTCTTCATCTAACGGTTGTGTAACCACTATCAAAAAAACTTTGCGTGAATTCCATCTCGGAATACTGTGTCAATGTGAAAACTGTTGGGCCAACAATTCATCAATCGAAAGTCAATGCCGCTCTTCGACGGACATGCGTTCGCGTTAATACTTATTAACCAGGTGTCTCGTGGTCTTGGACTGACAATCGCTTAGCCCCTCACCACTGAGGGTTCAAATCCCGGTTTTGGAATTTCGATTTTTATATGAGGATACCTTCCAGCTGGTTTGCAGTACGTCGATAGTTCTACCTGGATATTCTTCTGTGCACAAAACAATGCAAATTGTTCCGTGCACAGAACAACATCTGGGATCTTCCTCCACCTGTTATTAGCTTGAAGTCATTATATGACTGAAATACTGATACTGTTAAAACGGCGTAAATACCGATAAAAACAAAACCCATTTTAACCTAGTGACCCACAATTACCTGCATCGATGGAAACTCAACCGATGTTCGCATTTGCGGTCATTAGATAGTTGTCGTTCATCGATATGGTTGTAACTTATACAGTTAGACATGGGTATTACAAAAGCAAGAACCTAATATTAACGTATGGCATGTATCCTATCTTATGATTGGTCAAATTTGAGTTCTCAAGCTTTTGATTGGTCAGATTCGAGCCTTTGGCTCAAATCTGACCAATCAAAAACTTGAGAACGAACTCAGATTCAACTAAAAAGCTTTATAAGCATGGACCCTGACGTCCGTGTTCTATGTTGTAGTATTCAATAAACGTTGACAGTAGACTTGATTGTATTGCAGGCTTCTGCACACCTGAAACATAACTTAATAACATTTATCGATGGTGTGTTGCATTTTACTATAGAGCCACTTCAGCTAACACGTCCACAACGTGAATTAGGAGAAAGGTATTTCATACAAATTTATTGTTTTATGTAAAAAGAAATAGGTATGCATAAGGAATAACTGTCGTGCTGGATTAAGCAACCGCCTGCATGAAATATATATAGTATTTGTGTTTTTAGTCCTCATTTACAAGTGAACTTAGGGTCCATACATCTATAAAGCATATTCTTGTTTATTACTAATATTGGACAACAAACCAATGTACGACACATATATCCTACCGACAGTTTTGTTTTCTGTTTATATGCCTTTCTCTTCAGATTTAACGTGCAGGTTTGTATATTTATTTCACCAGAATATCAAAGTGTTTCGCGATATTGAACAATAAATAGAAAGCGCACATAGTATCTAGTAATCTTATGTTATCATTTTACAAATGCCACTGAAATCAGTAGACTACATCTGAATCAACAAGGAAGACATGTGCTAATTTCTAACTGTAAATTATACATTAAATAAACTATCAGACTGGTCGGTTTATTTACAGAAGCCACTAAGATGTAGATTTAGATAAAACTATCTACAAAACAAACACTTTAAACATACGTACATCAATTCTAAAAGCGACAAATTATTAACACATCAATATTAACACAGTACTTGAATTATGAAAGCAGACATTAGTCACAGTTTTGGTTAAAACAATTATCACATTCTAACGAATAATGTAGGGAAAAACAACATTATTACTTCAGTAAAATAAATTGCGTGCTACAAACAACATTGTTTTTACAGGTTTTGTATTCGGAATATATCGTGTTAGACGATGTACGTCGGTTATTGTCCAATAACGCAGCTTTTTATAATTTAGCTCGTACACTACGTCCATTTCCGATTACGGCTTTACTATCGCTTGAATAAGACACGTATTTTTGTAAACGAGTACTGTTAGAGTTTGTTTTACTCTCAGCAAACTAATCAGGGCACTATTAAAGATTTTGTTTGAGTAGTTAATCTCTCAGCAAAATAAATAATTATAAACTTTCAGATCATCGAATTATGAATTTCATAGTTGGTCGTAACATGTTGATCATCCGTTGGGATTTGTCTGAGACATGGGTCCATGCTTATAAAACCTTTTTTTGGTTAGATTTGAGTTCTCAAGCTTTTGATTGGTCAGATTTGAGCCAAAGGCTCAAATCTGACCAATCAAAAACTTTAGAACGAACTCAGGCTCAACTAAAAGTTTTATAAGCATGGATAATGATCCTGAACATGTTAATTATGTTATAGAATAACAATACAATTTATCACAGTATTTTTTTAGATTCCACAGAAACGCCAACATAGACTTGTGTCGCCACTGGTGTACTTTGCCAAGTGTGATGATCATCTGACATTTTATTCTGACATATTTATCCCATTGAATCTGCGAGAAGAATGCACTAGCATCTGTAAACAATGTAGACACAGCTCACATGACTCCTACATCTTATAGCAATTTAAGCCTTCTTAATGACTACTCTATACAGTAAAATCTCGATTATTCGAACACTAAAATACGTATTATTATCGATCCTTAAGACTAGTGGCAGCTTAATGCTTAAATCTCTTCTGCATGACTTTCACCCTGCATTAAGCATCCACCTGTCTAAAAGGATCTACATTATTCTATAATAAATTTTCGAATAATCGAGGTTTGACTGTGGTTAGATTATGCTGGGTTATTTCACTCTAAATATTCGATGTTGAAAGAAATAATGGAATAAATTGAATACAAATAGCAGTACCATCGACGATGAGGTGGCATATGCTGTTCCACATTTATATGTTCTTAATATTAAACAACGTTCGAACAATGTTCTTAATATTAAACAACGTTCGAACAAATTGAAAAGCCAAAACACACTCAAATATTAATTTGCAGAGAGCATTAAATCTCCTAAATCATACACTTGTTATACAATATATTGCAATATACGAATGAATGATAAACAATATGTAACACTATAGACTATACCAACATTCATTACAAAGTTTAATTTTCCAAACTAGCCAAACACAGGCAGATCGCTCAAGATGATATGAGTACAGACTGGCTGAGGCAATGTGCAAAATTAGTCTGCTATGAAATGTTTAAAAATATGTAGTTCAGTTGTTACATTACATTTTGTAGCAAACCTGTCGAGAAAATGCGGTTTTGGGAAATGTACATGTCTAACAGTTTTTATGTTTCAGTATTACAGGGTATATTCAAGGACATAGCTGCAAAACTCGGGATTCGATGTTGTGCAATTGCTGAATAGTTTACGTTCACAAGCCACTAGAACGTTGCATATCAATATTACCAACACAACTTTCATTCATGAACTGAAAGACTTCATAATATTGTATATATAAGAAAGTTGTCGGTTTCAATTTTGTTTCGTTGAACGACGGAAAAACGATACATTTCAGCTGGAAACTCATGATTGTCAATATAGTATAATACATGTAGTGATGATTGATACTGTGCAAATATTCATAGAAATAAGTATGACTGGCTTGTTGTTCTACATATGTACACATTCTAGCACATACGCACTCACCAACCACATACACAATCATATATACATCAATCACTCACACATACACACATGCACTACACCGAACCAAACATCACACAAGCAAAAACACATACAGGCAAAGCAAGCCAAACTAAGATCAAGTTTCATTCGTGTTATATGATATCTAGCGCGAAACAGACTAAATCGTTAATATGTGTATATCGGTGTCCTTTTAGAAAATGAATCGTATAAGATGCGACCTTTGCCAAATGTATTGTCCATATGCAATGCCTATAAACCAACCATGCGTTTCACATTTCGTGTACTTTAAAATACAAAATGCGATCAATGAAACAAATATATATATGTCGCCTAAACGTGACGAACTGCTGAAAAGTACATGTATGAGTCATGCAGGAAACACCGCATACAAACCACACAACCGCCCGAACAGCGCAACGACGAAAAACATCAAAAATACATGTATATATGTATAAGACACAAAGAGACGCACAAAGACATAACAAACAAACAAAAATATGAGGAAGATGGAAGTACTGCCTTGGAAACTGTCACTGGGGTTTAAGTAAAACAACTGTATCCACATTTCGCTAGTGTACTCAATGATTGAGCTGCAAAAAGAGTAACTATAGAAAAGTTATAAAGGGTACGACAAAAACGATATCAGACGTCCTTCGTCCGTTTCCAGATTTAAGAGGTCGCCTTCATAGAGTACTAAACATTTCTTGTCGGCGTACATGTAAAGATTGTCAACTGTCAAAGGGTTGACTACCAGACATACAGACATACAGTATGTTGTAGTACCATATGATCATATCCCTTTTTAATGAATTTTTAACGTATTTAGGGAACAAAGCGCGAACATTGGTATGTCAAATAATTTTACGAAGTTTGTAAATCACATCACCATAACATTCAGGATATGAAATACCGTGTCGCAAGTTTGACTGTGTGTTCATTGGTTTGACGGTGTGTTCATAAGGAAGCGCACGCTCGCTGCATGTGTTCTATTACAGTGGACGTAGTGATCTCATCTGTGTCTTAAGTTGAGTATAATGTTTTAACCCGAGTACGTTTAAACATCTGGTAGTTGCACTATCTTGACAAATACTGTAATAAACTTCTTTGTGATGGCTCTGCATTACGTTGCCTTGCTTTGAACTACAACCTGTCTTATAGATTCAGATTGATGGTCCCTTAAGACAGGGTATGCTTAATTGCGACTTTTCGATCAAATTAAGCGGTCAATGCAGTCAACGGCATTTGTCGAAAACTTGGAGCAGATTAATATTGCCAGTTATATTTTCTGAAAGGCGATAACAAAACCTGCTAATAAAAGATGCATAATGTCGTCAGCGAACAGACATAATATACAACAGTTTGTGCTGTAAAGGTGAGTCAGTATTGTATGATTGTGTCGTTGATCTGAAACATACCTAACATTATTTTTGAAAACATGATAAATGAGTTCGAAATTGAATGTACATAGAGGATCTGTTGCGAGTTGTCTTTTAAGATCACATGTTCCTAACCGAGCCTTGGCGAGCTTAATAACATTTTCTTGGTGAGTTTAGGAACATACATGTGAACTAATAAGACAACGAGCATCAGATTTTTTTTTCACATAACCGAACAGTGTAGATCTATATCTATTTTTGCCCTTTTAATGACATGTAAACATCGGTTTTCCCCGCGTTTGATGTCAAATATGACGTATGACGTCGTATATATTCTAAAGTGATCTTACACGTGTTACTGATAAGAGAATCTTAACCCGTTGTTCTAGCCCGAAGATAAGGGAAGTTATGTGAGAAAGTCAATTTCGAGCTCGTTTATCATGTTTTCAAAAACAATGTTAAAAGATTTCCTTAAATGCTAAAATAGACAGGATCTTTCAGTCACTGACATTTGCTCGCATGGGGTTGATATTGAACCAGGCGGCAAATAACGATGTATCCAACCATGTAAATATTTGCAGACTGTTTGATTACGGTGATTATTGCTGTTCTTCTACAAGTCAACAATGAGTAACAGGCCTGATTATTGCCACCCAGATATAATTTGATTTCCAGAATAAACAAGTACTACGGAAATTATTTTGAATACTTGCCATCAACATATCCGTTGGAGGGGCAACCAGTATCCCATACTGGATATCGGAAAACAGATACACGTACGACAATAAAGTTAAGGAGACAACACAAAGCAACACCGACGGTAGTTTTAGTATATGTCAATACAGAAACGCATTAATATAGTTGTAGCTGTTGGGAAATTCGGGAAGAACGTACGTGTATGAATTTGGCGAATTTATATTAAAAATTGCTAATGGTGATCATTGCATTTATGATTTTGTAGGCGTCCACTATAGGGGATTTTATTACAATCGAATACATTACCAGAGTTAAAGATAAGGGTGCGTACCCAATAACTAAAATCGTTATTTCTCCACCAAACCCAATACCGCGACCACTCTTTAGAATCGTCTCGAAGAGTCTATTCTAAAGATCAGTGACAGTATACCCTCTTTGGAATCGAATCGTCTCGAGTGGTCACAGTATAGGGTTTAATGGAGAAATAAAGGGGCTATTCTTGAAAATGGTGCAATTTACGCACCTTATCTGGACATCTGATTACACACGACCTATAGTTTCATGTAACATGTTTTATATTTCACTACAGTCATACATGCCAGCGAACTGCTCAGACAAATTTGGCAGGGGGTTACACATGGGCCATCATCATAGCGTATATCTGATTACCAAGCAGCCTGGTAGCTATGTATTTGACCTGTCTTAAACCTTTGAAACAACTAGTAGATGTGCACTCTTGACGCAGAAAATATATCCACATACAGCCAATGAACATTTAATAGCTTGTCCATATACATATATTGCTTAACATCACCGCTCCTGACAGTTTTATCGGATGAATATAATTCAAATTTCATTTGTTGAGATCCACTTTAGCCACTATGTAATTCAATAACATTTCACAACTAGAATTGTTTTTGATACAAAAACAAAAACATACCCCCCCCCGCCAACCACCGCGCGAACAAAATATTCCATGTAAAACGTCAAAGTCAAAAGTTTCCCAAATGTCTGCAGAAAATTATCAAAACGGAACAGGAAAAGGATATATACAACTAGGCATGGTGCTGCTCAATCCTATGAAGTTTAATGAAATCCTACAAAAGGTTTTGACATGTAAAAAATTCAAAGTCCCATAATTCTGCAGAAACTCATCAAACCGGAACAGGGATAAGATATTCACATCTAGGCATGGTGCTAATCAATCATATGAAGTTTTATGAGGTATTCACCGCTCCATCATAGGTATTCACCGTTCAATTGTGATACATGTAAGTATACAGTATAACCTCTCTTAACCGGAATTCTAGTAGATAATAATTTAGATACTTTTAGGCAGGTGGCTGCTTAATGCAGGGTGAAAGTCATGCAGAAAGCTCCTCTAGGAGCTTTCTGCATGACTTTCACCCTGCATTAAGCTGCCACCTGTCTCCAAGACCGATATTCATACTGAATTTAACTGCCGGTTAAGAGAGGTTTTACTGTATATGAAAAGGAAACCTGATGAGGTACCAACTAATAAAGCTGGCAACTTTAACCTGCATTGGTAATGAACCCCCATTTTTGCAGTTAAAACATTGGACAGTGTACGGACCTAAGTTTGCGTATGATTGCAAACTTAAACAAAGACATAAAATGCCTTACTGATTTGAGTACAGTGCTCCCTCCCTACAACGGCCCTCTCAATAACGATTCCCTCCTTACAACAACGCATGTCACTGTTTCCGAAACAACAAGGCTCCAGAAACAACTTTTTTCTATCGTATTTTCTTTATGCCTCCATCAAACCCTATGTTGTGACCACTCTTTAGAATCGTCACACTGTGACGATTCTAAAGAGTGGTCACAACATAGGATTTGATGGAGGCATAACAGTTTTAGTTCTAGACATACACCTTATCTTGGGATCTGCAAACAAGCTAATTATGTTTGATTTTCCCTCCCTATAAAAACTCCCTCTGAACAACACATACAATCTTCGTATCCCAAAGGGTGTCGTTGAAGAGAGGGAGCATTGTATTGGTAACGAATGCACAGCCATTTGCACAGTGTATACCATAATCATAGCAAGTTTAAGCTGTTCTTTCTGCATGGACCCCATAGTTAAACACTGATGGGATGTTTCACTCTGAACAATTCAGCGTTAGAATGGATGCATAGTCAATGTAGCGGTGGCAGATGTCCAGCTAAGATGCGTAAATTTAAACAGTTTCAAGAGTAAATCCTTTACATCTCCATCAAACCATCTCCATCAAACCATATACTGTGACCACCGTTTAGAATCGTCTCTCCGAGACGATTTTAAAGAGTGGTTACAATATAGGGGTTGATGGAGAAATGACGACTTTAGTATTTTGGTACGCACCTTTATCTGTAGCTCTGGAAGGAAATATTGCAATACGACATTCTGCATAATATAAGAGATGAAAACGCTTGCGTACTTCTTAACGTATATTTGTTTATACATTTGCCATGCTCATTTGACACTGCATTGTGCCCGAGAACAAGATGGTGTGTCAGAATAAAATCAAATGAAGCTATTGACTGAACTCAGAAAGTTGAGTATTGATGGTTTCCCATTAGTCCTTTACAGTGTGCCATCAGCAGAATGTATTTCACAAACTCACACATAGTAATTAACCTACATGTATCTACAACAATTTGGTTACATCTGGACTACCTTTTACACCAAACGCCAATATAAAAATCCAGTGAACATTGTATTGCAGCGCTAATTCCTCAGTTGCAGGTCCGTAAAGTCAGACTGCGCTGAACTTCGCTCTTTCCGTGTTGACAGATAATACAGAACAGTTGCAAACCGGGATTCTAGTAGATAAGCATTTAGATACTTTTAGGAAGGATACTGCTTAATGTATGGTGACAATCATGCAGAAAGCTCATAGAGGAACTTTTTGCATGACTTTTAATCTGCACTAAGCTGCCACCTGTCTCAAAGACCGATATGTTTACTAAATTGAACGTCTGGTTTAGAGAGGTTTGACTGTACATCAGTACTACACTTTGCATTTAGGTCACATATTCCAAAAGCAGTTACGTCACAGACACCAAACGGATGCCTATAGTCTAGTTCATATGTTTCGTCCTACCATCATTCACCATATGGATTTTGTTGTAGTTACATGTATCTTGTCTAAACGTATCCCCTTATCTTTAGCAGGAGTTTATCGGAATGACTGGATATAGGTTTGCTCTGCTGCGTTTGCATGTAGGTTCATTTATCTTCATTTTATCACCATCATTGTACTCGTATCCATATCATCCACCGGCGCTATACAGTAATACCTCTCTAAACCGGAATTCTAGTAGAGAAGAATTGAGATACTTTTAGGCAGATGGCTGCTTAATGCAGAGTGAAAGTCATGCAGAAAGCTCCTTGAGGAGCTTTCTGCGTGACTTTCACTCTGCATTAAGCTACCACCTGTCTCCAATACCGATATTTACACCAAATTGGACGTCCGGTTTAGAGAGGTTTTACTGTAATATCTTTAGTGCTGCATTGCAGTGACATCGTATGTATTTATTGGACTCGCACTGTTCCAAATAAAGCCTTGACGACTTTTGTAAGAACAAAATATAGACACAAGATGCAATGTAACATATGACATAATCTAACGACCAAGCAAAACAAAGTTGATACTAGATTACATATCATTCTGCGTATTTCATCGAACACTACATCTTATTCATTTTTGTAACAATTGCAAAATCTAAATTGTTAAGGAAATAATGTGTATTCTCTTATTCATAACACGCGTGTATCTTTATTTACTTTCTAAAAATACACATGCTATAGGTAAACAACGAGCAGTGAGCCGTGACTGTACTTTACATTTTGGTACGTTCCACGATTTAGGGGTATCGGCATTGCTGCAGTCCATCTAACTAAGATACGTACTTTACATGCGACAGTCAATCACGATTTTCCCATGCAAGTTTTTATGCTGGCTGAATGCTGATTTCCCCAAAAAGTGGACGGCGCTGATTTTTATGGCTCACTGCTCGCTATATTTTTTTTCGGACGTCGTTGGTTCTCTGTAAATATGTTTCTAATTTGAGGAAATGGTAAACCATCATATCCCATAGTGATACTTTACTGCTGGAGTATCTATAGTATTTTATACGCCAACAGAGCAGACACTGCTCAGACTGTTCCTACAGGAGCCGTCTGGTCCCCACCCAGAAGAAGAGCGTATTCATTTAAATGCAAATTAATGAAAGATAGTGAGATTCCAAAACCAATAATAGGTAGTAACATTTAACATTTAGCATGTCGTGAGCAGGCTGCAAAAAGTTTGGATCCAGATAAGACGCCAAGTAACTCGGCGATTCATCAGGATCCGAACTGTCTGATAGCATTTTGATAGACACATTTATTATAGCTAGAATTTTGGAAATGTAGTAAAACATCTTATAAAAATATGTTGCATGTTAAACCAATTGTTGATGTAACAGCATGCGAACTGGAGCTAACGTAGGCTTGCTAAAAAGAAACAATCTTGATTTGAACAATGTGTTCTCAACATGACACGACTTTGTCCTATATAGATTCGAAAAACGATCAACAATACACCAATTATTATATGCTGTTCAGTACGAGATAAAACAACAACAAAAACAAATAATGCAGTCAGTCTTACAAACTGATCGATTAGCCGTAATTGGTTTCGTCTGGACATGGTCATTTTGTCTGTAGTCATACTAATGAGCCAGTTCCGATATTACGTTATATCATAATAACCTTCTATTCAACGAAGACCTCCACCAGGAGACAGACAATAAATTCATGAATACGAGCGGAACACCTAATTAGTCACTTTCTTATACAACAACTTATCAATGTACAATGCCGTAAAACATCTCTGTAGCGGAATTTTAGAGGGAAGATTTTAGACACGTTTAAACAAGTGGCTGCTTAATGCAGGGTGAAAGTCGTGCAGAAAGTTCCTAGAGCCGCTTTCGGCATGACTTTCACCCTGCATTAAGCTGCCACCTGTCTCCAAGGCCGATGTTTTAACGTCCGGTTTAGAGGGGTTTTACTGTATATCAGCCACCAAAGCTGTTGATGCCTGAAAGAGATAAATACATTGTGTTTATATCAGAATCTATTTACGTGAATTAATCATGTTGCATTGAAGTATTTGAGTCATAATCATCTACCCAATATATATGTATTTGTCGGTTGTTTTATCAAATAAACCGGTTTTGATGTACATGTATTCAAATTTAGTGATAGATACGACGAAAAAAGAAATATACAGTTCCATTTGCATCTCACTTTCCGCGTTTGTTGTCATTGTTTGTTTGTTTGTTTTTATTTTGTTTTTATTTCTGGTTTTGTTAACATATATGCATGTACAAATTTACTCCCGTTGTAAAAATGTGTGCGTGTTTCCATTTCATTATATTAAACCGTTTAGTCAGGGATAAACTTTGTTAAGTTGCGAAATAACGGCGTTTGTATTATTTATCGGAACAATGACGTGTCATATAAAATTATTATACCTCACGTGAATTTCCTATACATATTTACAGTTTTGTTATATTCCATGCAACATTATCTCGTGAGGGCAATTTTACGTCTAGATCAGTGAGCGCTTATTACATTGTGTGCGTGACGTCATCCGACGGTTGCAATTTGATCACCGAACGTCAGTTTGACATTGTTTTGTTTTTGTTTGATAATTTGGGAAATGTCGCGTTTTGTGTCTATTTTGGAGGAGGATCTGTCAAGATTGGACAGTGAAAGGACTCTATCAGTACCAAACATTTAATAAATAAAAGTTTGAAGCTGTTCCGTGATTTTAACCACCACTTGGCGTAGCGTTTGTTTCAAAATGTTTGTTGTTGTCCTTGAATAAATGTTTTACTGATGGAATTCAGTGTGATGATCGGTGGACATTACTAGTCTCTGTTTGACAATACGTGCTGTAATTGAGCTTGATCACCAAGCCAAAATATTGGAAGAACATTCAAACAGGACGCACCACCCACAAAAGGATACAACACAAACCATCATTAAACATGAACAACACAATTAACATGACAATTGCACAAAAAGACATACATGACGAAACGCACAAAAAGAAAGACGTGGCAATGACCATAAACAAAACAACAAGGTAGACCATATGGTGAAAGCAAGAGTACCGCCTTGGAATGGTCAGTAGCCAAACAAACACTACTGGGGGCTTACACCAGGTGTGTAGATAGATAACTTATCACACCTTCACTCAATCCAAAATGCATAGAACAATTCCCCTTCCAGAGATACCCCTAGTCTCATGTCAATTCACCATGTTAAAAAAACTGAACAGTTTTTTCGGCTGGTCATAGCTAAATGTGTTGAAATGCATTTTGGTCAATAGGTTTTTGTGTGTGTTTTTTTCTGTGCATGGGTAGTGAGCCACAAAATGTATATCCAAGTTCATAATTATATACATTGAATTATTGAAATCAGAAACTTGATTACGTTGGTGCGTTTGTCTTAAATAAACATAACTACTATAATGAATAAATATGACTAGTGTCGTAGCATATTCAATACTTTCGGATAGAGTTTAATACATTTTAAATTGCGGGGAATGTAATTATTTGTTTTACAACAATGTAAGTAGGCTATCAAAATAATTCAAAAGCAAAACGAGAAACGATTTAGGTCAGGGTTTGATTCAACACATTTGGTGCCCTTGCTCTCCCCAACAACGTATATATTTATCTATTTTTTCTGTTTGATATGTGTTTACTGTTCGTTATATAGAGGATTAATTCCCACTCCAACCTAATCTTTCTAGCCATAAACATCGATTTACTCCGAAATGTTTGCTGAGAAATAAAGAACATTGGAGATCCATTAGTCCATACTGTTGATGTATAACAGCAATAAAATCAATTCGCCTAGTACTTTGTATGGGATTCAGCCATGTTAGAGATACTGAAAATATTCCATATATAGATTATATCACATAAAAGATACAGTGCTCCCTCCCTACAACGACCCTCTCAATAACAATTTGTGACAATTCTAAAGAGTGGTCACAACATAGGGTTTGATGGAGGCATAAAGGTTTTAGTTCTCGAAATACAACTTATCTGGGGATCTGCAAACAAGCTAATTATGTTTGATTTTCCCTCCCTATAACAACTCCCTCTGAACAACACGTACGATCTTCGTATCCCTAAGGGTGTCGTTGTAGAGAGGGAACCAAACTTGTTGAATACTTTACCGAGCTTAGGATAGAACAACATACATGTATTCTTGAACTAGTGTAAGTGTGTGATTACTTTAACATAACGCCTGCGACATGGTTTAACTGTGACAGAATTACCAATGACTGTACTGCTGTCTTCACCCTAGTTTTATGTAGTGTCGACTGCCCGTTCCTTTAAAATGAATATATGCGTGTGTGCGTACATCATTTACTTTGTGGCATCCGTGGCGGAGTGGTTATGGTGTTCGACTGACAATCGATCAGCCCCTCAATGGTGTGGGTTCGAATCCTGGTCTTGGCATTTGGAATGTTCATGTGAGAAAGCCTTCCAGCTGCAGCTGGCTTGCGATAAGTCGGTGGTTCTACCTGCATGTTCTTCTTTGCATGAAACGGTGCATTTTTACCGTGCACTGAAGAACCTCTGGGGTCTTTCGCCACCTGTAATTAGCTGGAAGCCGTGGCATGACTGAAATTCCTTTAAAACGACGTAAAGCCCGATACATTGTACTTCTGAGGTTCCTACATAATCGTCTATTGCACATACCCAACCTATCTTATGATCCATAAAAAGAAAGTTTCAGTGTTTTATATGACGCCACTGGCTGATTTAATAGACGGTCAATGATAGGGTCAGAATCTGACGTCAAGATCATGCCAATGTGCATAATATCAGTAACATTATAGTAATGCACTTGTGCCCAATGTCTTAACCCTTCGCTTCACGTCAATATACCTACCTGTAAATAGTGAAGACCCAGATGAGACAGCTCCTGCAGGAGCTGTCTCATCAGGGTCTGCACTATTTACTAATTGATTGTGCAACCAGCGCACTCCACATCAGTCATTGCACAGCGAAATACTTGTACACAGTGAAGATATATGTAATTATACAACAGGGCATGGGTAAAGAAGGAGAAATGCATTTTAAAATTCAGCAAGAGGAGGGTTAAAATAGACATAGATAACTATTATTGACCCAGATCAGGGGTACATAAATGAGAACTCTGATCAGGGTCGACACTGTTTGATGAACCCACCAACATCAATGACGTTCATTTTCCAGTAGACATTTGTTTGTCTGTGTCACCCTCCACATGAAAAATGGAGTGAGAAATTGAGTTTTCCAGCATTAATATGGGAATAAACCGTATAAATAGATGTGAAATGAAATACGCTGTGTGTCTTTAGTAAACAAATTAGATATTATATGTATAGTGTTTCTTCACCAAATATACATCGATGTACAAAAGAGTAAATCAATAAAAGATAATCTTATTTCTATATTAGACGCAATACAAAACTCAGCAATCGCATTTGTTTGGAATACCCTTGTGGATAATTGTCTCCGATACTACGGTTATGTTAGGAGGATGAATTAGCATAAGACGTTGTAGAAGATACACAGAGTTGCATCCTTTGTGCTTGCCTTATTGACAACAAGGTTACAAATATTACAATAAACAGTGTGCTTACCAGGAGGATGTTTGAGCTGCGTATGTCTACATACAAGATGGCATTAATCTAAAAGCATATCCTTTATAGACATCAATGTTTCGTGCCTGTGTTTTAGGCTGAAATAAGCCATTTAAACCACGTTTTTGAAGTCCACTTGCCCATTTACTATATAATGAAGCAATACAAATCAATACAAATTTCGTTTGGAGGAGTGTTTCTACAAATGTTCACTTGTGGATGAAATACGTCAAGCAAACAGTGCAGATCAGGGTCAGACGGCTCATACAGGAGCCGTCTAATATGGGTTTGCACTAACTCACTATGTCATTTTAGGCAACAACGGTCACGCGTGGGCTAAACTATGTTAAACCTGCAATTGAACTGAACCAGGTATTAACTTTAACATGTTAAACCAGACAACAACACTGCGAGATGAACCTGTAAAATATATAAACATTTTAACCCATATTTGAAAAACGGAGAAATTATATTATGGAATGGCGTTGGTGATACTGTAATAATATAAGTACCGTATTATATATGCCGATACTATATCAGATATATCAGCACATTCGATAATCATTAATGCACAGCTCCTGATTAATCATGAATTAAAATGTAATAGGTAAACGTCGAAAATGGTAGATGCTGTCCGATAGCGGTACGTCTTTCGGGTTGAAAGATTACAGACAACAACCCCAAATTTGAATATTTTAACAATTACCAGCTTTGTTTCAACAATAAATCCTAATAGCTTTTCAGCATTGTAGCATTATGAGTATTCACTGTGTCTCCTGTTTTAATTTTGATTCCACTTTTCATATACACATATCAACTGATATGATACGACCGTTCCGAATCAGTAGCCCTGTCTTCATTCTATTTCTTGTTTGTATCTATGATATTACAACCTACAGTAAAACCTCTCTATAACGACCACTCACTAAATTACATCAAGTATTTTGTGTTAAAGGCAGGTGGATGCTAAAAACAATGTGAAAGTAAAACAGAACGCTCCTATAGGAGCGTTCTGTTTTACTTTCACATTGCTTTAAGCAACCACCTGCCAAAATACTAACTAATTAACACAATTTAGTGGTCGTTATAGAGAGGTTTTACTGTGTTTGGACATATCAATATGTGGTGTGTGTTGGGGGTGCTTAAATGTACACTTTGATTTCTGTGAATCTGTGTTTTTGTTGTTATTTTATATTCATCATATTTTGGCGCTATGCGATTGATTCATCGTTGCAGAACCTTAAGCTCCAAACAATCTTATAAAGACTCGATGTGCATAGGACCCGGTCCAACGATAACAATGAGGCGTATATGACAATATATCGTGACTCATTCTTGTGACAGTTATTGCGTCATCTGTTTCTTCTATTTTCGATGACATTGGTCGTCTGAGTTTGGTTTAACGGCACTGTTACCCGTCAAGTTCAGTTAACGCCGATGCGCTAAGCAAGTAACAGTTCTGTAAAAATTGTGTTGAGGACGTACTTCATTTATGCTTCCGGGGTTGCTGTAGACCTTCATGTGACATTCCTTGCCTGCCATCTGTTCTATGTTGATACCCAATATTCGTTGGTATACATTCACTGAGTGTCGGGGTGCTGGTTTGACGTATGAATACTGTGATTCAAGATGGCATACAACTATGCTTCAGTATACACACATATTCAATGCAGTTCCTGGCCAGCTCATCATAGAAAATAATAATACACATAGCTTACACAGGAGGCGTGATATTGCGTCATAACTTACATAACATAGTAAGAAAGGTTAAAACGTCATACAACGTCTAACTGAACAGTTTTGTATTACAGACCACTGGATGGTTTGCGTAAAGTGCGCATCGACATTGACTTGGGTGGGCTGGTGTTTAGATAAGCCTAGTGCATTGCAATACTTGTTTGGATGGTTTGGAGTTAAAATCACTGCGACGTTGAATATATTACGTAGCGAAAATGATGATGATGACTATGAAACTTATGCGTCATAAGAAACGAGATGGGCGTGCGTGCGCCCACAAATACCACGACCATCACTATGTTTATTTTCGAAATAGAGAAAAACAATGTTAAGATGGTTCAAACATGGAGAAGTTCCAAGAATCGGTGACAATAATTATTGTCGCTTTGGGGTTTCATTTCGTCAGGTATGGACTCTGGGATACTATATAGTATGCATTTAATTGGTATATTAAATACACCCAGCGTCAGCCGAACAAGTAAAATACCAAGGTCTGCCAGGGATCTATCAGGATCATATCTGTCTAATATACGATTACGAATATTTCTATACGCATGTTCTATACATGAGGCATTGTCCATGCCATTTTAATTCGCATAATGTATTATGTCGAAAAATCCAAAGTATGGTTATAGAAGATGGTATATTTAATGAGCTTTGTTATTATAAAAAAGTGTGTATCGCAACAACATTTCTCATAAAATGAGTTCGAGAAGTCCAATGACACAAATGAAGCAGGATCCCTCGTTACATACATACAATTTAAATCTGGTATTATCTACTATTGTCACAAATAAACGATATTGAGTTTTGAGTCCATGTGCTTTTTGGACAGCAATGTATTAACCGAAATATTTCCCCTATTACTGAAACTATATTCTGGTTATCATGTGTCATCATTGTCTTGATAATCCCAACTTTCTTTTGCAGCGTATGAGTGGACCAATGTTGCAATGCTGTAAGCCCACACTCAATAGTCTATTAATCTAGTCAACTTCAAAATCAATGCACAGTTTCTCAAATATAGGAATATTGGTTCGAATATGTAGAAGTTCCCGTCATATGTTTAAGCATCGAAATAAATGCTTACAAAGGAGTTAATTTAATATAATGAAACAGTTGTAAATACTTGTCAGATGTCATAATTTTGTAATTTCAACCCATTGTGGGACATGTATGTTAAAGTGCATCAATTATCAATATAACCATGTTGAAGAATAAATCGTTCAAACAATGATAAATGTGTATTCAATCGAGACGCAGTGTAGTTGGTTGACAAATACGAAATTAATGCACATATCGACGGCGAAATATAATTGAAATGAATGGAGAGTGTTTTTGCAACGTCCCAAAAGAGAAAAGCACGAAATTAAGGAAACAAATTTCACCTCTGATCACTGCTATTAAATGATAAACATGTGATGTGACCAAGTTCTCTATGAACTATGCTTTAGAGGCCTTAAGGCATTTTACGATGTTTGTAGACAGTTTTTTACACGTGCCCATGGCATTTCCATTATACCGATGTCTACGATTAAATTTTGATGTATGTATACTTCTTGATGTCAGAGAATGTTCCCTTGTGCGAATAACTGGTTCCCAAGATTGATTTTAGTTTTAGAAGATACATGTTTGCATGAGGCTTCTCTCGTATCATAGTTTGTATCATGAGGTAACTAACTTTAGTGGGTTACTTTGTACCTGTTACAGTTCTCGAATAGTGTAAGGCACATACACCTTTAGGACAGGGATAACCAATAATTGCCGAATAAAGCAAATACCTAAATTGGGGCTGATTCGTTTCCTTTCTATATTATCCCGCAAAATGCGTGGGAAGAGACACGCCTATGCGGTACATTTATAGACGATATGAACTTCCTACTTCTCTCTGATTAGATCGTATATTCATGACAGCATCCCTTTGTTGGTTACTTGCATTGTTTGTTGCAATTGCAACACATCCTGTGAATTACGTGAAGCATAGTCTATCGTCTCGCACAACATAACTATTGTCTGTCAATTAGTTGACACCATTATATGTAATGCTGCAATATATTTAACCCTTTCGCTGCCAATGCCGGATCTGTGATTACCTATGCAAACTGTTTGGATCCAGATGAGACGCCGAGTATCTCGGCGTCTCATCAGGATCCAAACTGTTTGTTACGGTTACTATGTTTTTGAAACAAAATAAAAAAAATGAAAATTTGTAGCAGACGACAAAGTTAGCAGACGACAGTGTTTAGCAGTGAAAGGGTTAATCCCTATCAGACTGTCCGTGACTTTAATCGAATTTGTAAACAGCTCGGACCCTGATACAACGCCGAGTTACCCGGCGGTTCAACAGGATCCTATCTGATTTACACTCGGTCAATAGTTTCTCATAAGCTAGTTCTATTCCGAGGTAATCCAAATGGCACCAGATCCAACAATGAACAGAACAAATATTTTCATAGTGTGGTAAGGGTTAAATGTATTTTAATATAAGTGATATTGTTGATGAAACAGCCCCATCTTCATTCAGTGAATATATAATTAATAGAAAATTATACATTTCTCTGTCATGCTTATTCCAAAGTTAAATACCTACTGAATACTCATGTATAAAATAGTTATAATGAAATAAGGTAGGTGGAACATTGTAGCCATTTTAGAAAGTAAAGAAACAGACCTATCAACTTATTTTAGCAAACAGAGCAGACCGTGATCAGATGGCCCCTGTTCTATTCTATTTGCAAATGCGTGTACAGTGTAGTGGATGTATATGACATTAGGCAACGTATTCATTTGATATGTTTATTGTACAGCACATAGCATGTGGTATGTCAATATATTAAATACTGTTTGCTTCTTTTACTTTAATTTGAAACTGTCTCCGATAGAAACTGTCATGCTTGGACTATGTTTTGTTTTATACACATGTGAGGTAATGTCATGGAATTATGAAATATACTGACTTTGATAGATAAACTATGCATGATCATCTGATAGTCTCGTTCTGTTTCTGTTTCTAGTATCACTCACAGTGAAATATTCTGACAATCACATTTTAACACAAGATAATTATCACATTTGAATGTTGGCGTAACACGCAGTAATTCGGAAACTTTGGCAACAGGATTAAACACTCAAGAGTCATTTCAAACCTTATTTCTAAATGTACTTGCAAATTACACACATACATCAATGCAATTATTGAGATGCACCACGGGAGTAGAATGTAAATAATCGGTACAATAATTGTGATTGCGTATAATTGCAATGCACTTGTACACAGAAACATCCAATAGCAAATGGACTCATATTAAAACGGTAAATGCACAACCATGAAGTAACTGACACAGTCCGTCTGTCCGATATTATTTTCTCTGCACTGTTTCTCCAAAACTTTTGGTCGGATGAAACTTAATAGGATTGATCAGCACCATTCCTAGCTTTGCAAACAAATTCTGTTTCAGTTCGATGATTGTCTGCAGCGTAATGGGACTTTGAATTTTTACATGGGGGATACACCAATCGTTGTATCATAAACAATTCTAGTTTACATTGTCCGAAGCAATTAGTATATCACATAAGCTGACATAGACCTCTGCAGTTCTTCTTTGACTTAGTCCTTATTACTAAATCGCCGATTAGGTGCACGTAGTGATGGGGAATAACTATAAAAGTTTAACCACACTAATAAGACTACATTTATTAATATTTTATAAATTACTGCTTATATGTCTCAACTGCATGCATTACACGAATGAAATGATTAAATATAACCATATCACTGTCAGACTACAGACGATGGTACTTAAATAGTATTTCATCAATCCGAAATAAATGTGATAATACACACTGTCTAGCCTATAATCATATGGTTTCCGGATTCCGAACAAACGTAGCATATGCTATTGTGCTATTTAAACAAGCATATTTTTTTCAAATATTTAAGTGTTTTTCTTTTATGGAATAACCAAACATGTTTCACGTATAAACATGATTTTATAGTGGATAAGATTTATATTATATCAAGAGCTTGCATTGCAGCATATCAGTCATTCTGCGTAAGTAATTGCTTCTAAATAACTAACATGGATATTATTGTATTTAAATTTGGTGTGAAATGCGCAGACAGTTCTTGTTTTCTGCAAAGGGATAATACCAGAATTTTGTTTTACATTAACATGTGATGTGAAGCGTTTCTACAGATCGCTTTCCCCTGGCATGTCAAAAGTTTGACCCCAGTATTTTGCAACGCACTGCATGTTTGGTTATTGACCCCTTTACAGTCGGTAGCTACGCTTCCCTCTTTGCTTGCACGATGACAGGCCGATGGTAGTGTACTCTATGATCGTATACTCTTAAACCTAGAAACGGGATGAGCTTACCAGCCTCATGTATTGCCTTTTCTTTGTCGTGCCCTTAACGGCTTTTGTGCAGTTGCTCTGCTGCAGTTGCTCTGACTTCAGCAAAGTCATTGAGTACATATTAAACAGACTTTCACAGTTGTTGTCATGCTATGTTATACAGTCATATTGTCCTGTGTTTACCGTCTTCTATGTTGCGGGTGAGTCTGTCGGGGATATCTTCATTTACACTACATGTATTTGTTAAGCTAGAGTGACTTTGATATAAGTGTGAGGTTAGGACGTCCCAGATCCTGTTTACACCCATAGTGATGGTTTTTTCACCGACCGTTCCAATGTGGTACTCTCTTTGTCACCCTTGTTTTTATGTTTGTTGGGGGTCTTTGAGCCTTTGTGTTTGTGCTTTAGTTTGTGTTTGATGTGCTCGTGCGTGTGTGTGCGCGCGCGCGTTCGCGTGTGGTTATGTATGTGTGTGTGTGTGTGTGTGTGTGTGTGTGTGTGTGTGTGTGTGTGTGTGTGTGTGTGTGTGTGTGTGTGTGTGTGTGTGTGTGTGTGTGTGTGTGTGTGTGTGTGTGTGTGTGTGTGTGTGTGTGTGTGTGTGTTTGTGTGTGGCTCTGTGGATGTGTTGCTTGCTTTCGTGTTTTGCTGTTGGTTGCGATTTGTGTGTGTCATCATTGTCAAACAATATATGTATCAGAGGTCCAGAACAGATGCTTAAATTCAAACATTTTAAAGAATAAGTACTCCACCAACCCAATGTTGTGACCACTCTGCAAAATCGTCGTATCGATGGGACGATTCTAAAGCGTGGTCACATTATATAGTTTTGAGGTGAAATTACCATTTCAGTACTTGACTACGCGTGGTTCTCTATTGCTCTGTTGTATAAATGAAAATGTAGTACAGTCAAGCAGGAGAAGACACACACAAATCGCAACCACCATCAAAACACCGATAGAAAGCAAGTAACACACAACCACAACCACATACACGCACACACACACCCGCACATAAACAAACGAGATGGAAATTTTAAACATGAACAAACGCACAAGCACAAAGACTGAAACACCGAACAAACATGACACACGCACAAGAACAAAGCCACATACACTTAACAAATATAACAGGAAGGGTGCCAAAGAGAGTACCGCATTGGAACAGTCAGTGGCAAAACCACCACCGGGGTTTAAACCGGTTCGCGGACGTCCTAACCTCACTCTTATCTCAAAGTCACCCTAGCTTAACAAACAGTGTAAATACAGATACCCCGCCAGACTACCCCACAACATAGAAGGTGGTAAACACAGGACAATATGTAAAACATAGCATGACAACTACTGTGAAAGTCCGTCAAGTATGAAAAGTATACTTTACGAAATGATTAGAATTGCAACTAGTAATGCAATCCCCGACCAGAGGGTTTTTGTCTAGTATTCTTTATCACAAAAGTTATAACACTCGTATTCGGCATTCAGTGTTGGCTTTTGGTTTAAAGAGGACATTTATTGAACATTTAACACAATCTGGGTCCATGTTAATCTGGGTCCATGTTTATAAAACGTTTAGTTGAGTCTGAGTTCGTTCTCAAGTTTTTGATTGGTCATATTTGAGCCTTTGGCTCAAATATGACCAATCAAAAGCTTGAGAACTCAAATCTGACCAATCAAAAGCTTGAGAACGAAACTCAGACTCAACTAAAAGCTTTATAAGCATGGGCCCCATGTGTTTTTATGGTTCCATAACAAAAAATCCAAATACTGGTTCGGTTGATAAATATTGAACCCTGATTACTCCCAGAGCAAATCAGTGTTTTTGTACTCCTTGTGATAACATTGTTAGGCAAACAACGAGATTGGGTCCCAGACGGATCTCTGAATTTGGAATAGCATTATTCTTTTTGGATAGAATGAGAAACCAGTTCATTTGTTTCAAATGCAATTTAGCCTTCGCTGTAAAGGATGGGCAAGGTTTTGAATGTCCTAATTGTCAATCAGTCGTAATAGCTCGCACATTGAACTCGCATCTATCACTGCAATTGTGTTTTTATTTCTGCTTGTGTTCTAGTAATTTAATTGTGACAAACAACTTCCCTTAGATTACTAACCCATTGGAAGGTGTCTTAACATCCGAACTGACTTTCATTGGTTTCAGTATAACCTAAGCCACATCTTCAGTTTGAACAGAACAGTGCTGTTAAATATTAGAAGATAATCGTTGCTCACATGACACAGTGTAAACACATCTGATGATTATCCGTCTTTGTTTGTGAAAGCAAATTTCTTAGGGCACTTATAGATTTTTAACTGAGGGGGCTTTACATCTGGTCTGATTTGATCTGTCTCAATGCTATTTGTTTTAACCCTTCTCTTGCTGAATTGTAAAATACATTTCTCTTTCTTTACCCATGTCCTGTTGTACAATGACATGTATCTTCACCGTGTACAAATAGTTCTCTGTGCAATCACTGCTGTGGAGTGCACTGGTTGCCCAATCAATTTGTACATAGTGCAGACCCTGATGAGACAGCTTCTGCAAGAGCTGCCTCATCAGGGTCTTCACTATTTAAAAGTAGGTATATGGACAATCTGGCCAATCAGATACTTGAATATGATTTCATATTCAGACGTTTTATATCTTAGGCCCTATTTTCCATAATCGTTGAGATAGTTGAGATGATATAAGACGTTCATACAGAATATATTCCATTTCCTTTTATTTATACGCTGATTCGTAATCTCACTTTGAATAAGTAAGCATTCAAAGGGCATGTGCATTTGATATGAGGAGCAACATTAATATAATAGCACCACTCATATATGTTACCTCATAATTAGAGTACATGTATGTATTTTATAGTTTTGCAAGCTTAACATTACAAACCAGTCTCGACACTGAAAAAAGGATTACATTCAATATTCCTCTGGAGATGTGCAAATATAAAATCAATCTAATCAATATTCATGACATCATTATTTATTTATTTAATATTCATGAAGTCAAGGGTTAAAAATGAGTAAGCGCGGATTTGTGCGAACGCCAGGATAGTTAATACAAAATACTGAATTCGTATTTTCAACCATGGATAATTATTTGCTAAATATATCTAATGGCATATGTACACTTACATTTGTCGTATTCGTAGAAACGATAGAGGCAGGTCTAATATCAGAGCATAAGCACATAAAGCAGACCCTGGTCTGACGGTTTATGTGAGCCGTCTGCCCTGGGTTCACTTTGTTTGCATTAGTGTGTATGGGGAACTATTTAACCCTGTCGGTGGCAAATTTCTAATTGTCGTCTGCAATCATTTTTGTGTTTAGTCATTCGGTGAAAAAAAAAGAAATGGGGTAAATAAATGCAAATTTTAAAGGAATAAAACATATATATATATATATAGGAAAAGAGATTGAGACAAAAAGTGAAGACCCTGATCAGACGCCGCCTTGAAAAGATGACGTCTGATCTGGGACTGTACTATTTTTCGTGGTGCATTTATGCCATATTGGCAGTGAAAGGGTTAACATTTCTGCATTGCGTGGAACACATGTTTAGTAAAGGTATTGCATATTTTCTCCTGTGTCTCTCTTTATTAACCCTTCGCTTGCTGAATTTTAAAATACATTTCTCCTTCTGTACCCATGCCCTGTTGTATAATTACATATATATTCACTGTGTACAAGTATTTCGCTGTGCAATCACTGCTGCGGAGTGCGCTGGTTGCACAATCAATTTATAAATAGTGCAGACCCTGATGAGACAGCTCCTGCAGGAGCTGTCTCATCTGGGTCTTCACTATTTACAGGTACGTATATTGACGCGAATAGCAAGCGAAGGGTTAATATAGAGTGTTACGGATGCTATTCGTATTACATGTCGAAGTACATGTATGTTTACAAGTATACCCTTATGAGGAATAAGTCAGATAGTATTACAGTGAGAATAAATCGAGGCTTTATGTGACTTCCTAATCGACTAATGAATATAAATCTTCCTGTTAGTGAATAATGCGTGAAAATACCAGAGGCGCACACAACGAATTCACGCAATTCTTGTAATTTGCAAGTAAATTAGATAAATGACGTTTGTTCTCAAGTGTATGTGTTTTGATCTGGAAGGAACACGTGATTATGCACCAATTCCGCAACGAGGGTTTCTGTTTTGTGTAATTTGCTCTTTTGAGTCCAAAGTGATTGAATAAATGAATTGCAGACTTGATACGAACTACCAATTCATTAGACACATTAGACGAAATACAAATATGATTTTTTTTATTATTAATTTTATTTTTTTTGGGGGGGGGGGGGGTGTTTAACCTCTAAAACAAATTTTGAAGATATTATACAAAACCTCAATCTACTTACAAACAGTTTGGATCCTGTTGAGACGCTGAGTAACTCAGCGTCTCATCTGGATTTGAATTGGTAATAACAGATGCGACATTGACAGCGAAAGAGATAAGCGTTTTAAAAGTACACTTTACAGGTATTTTGTAATAGAGTTTCTAAACAAACAAAACGCATATATCAAAACTCATTATATATTTTACAAATTTATATATCCTTGTATTCAATCCCAAGGTCCCATACTTTTTCCAATATCAGTGAATATTCGTAAACAAAAGGATTGCTATTAATATCTGTTGCGCTTTAGATCGATTTGAATCCTATCAATTTAAACACATGTTTCGACGAAGTGGTGTTGTCCGTTTATTGCTGATGATAACAGAAACCGCATTGAAAATTTATCTCGTGGGATACTACATATTCTAAATTTAAAGCTCTTAGTTAACAGATACGAATCTTACGGAACAACGCACGTATCCAAAACTTTAGCAAAACAATCAATTAACTAGTTATCTCTCTGAAACACGGACACCGGATTCTTACTGTTTTCAGCGTTTCAGTTAGAGGAGTCTTCTGTTCAGGGTCGGCACCATTTGTCGTTCAAAATCATTTAGCAAGTGAGAGCAGTTCATACTGAAATAAATTCTGATGGGCTATCCCACTCTGAAAGAAGTATCAGCGTTGAAAGGGTTAGAAAACAACGAAAATAGGAGATATGTCGAATGAAAACGCAACAATACGAAACGAGAATATTGCAGACTCTGTTTTACCAAGTCTGTTAAGCGCAGTTATTTAAGTTCAACACTGCTCATGCCCCTTGTACAGGCTTAAGCAGTATTTAATTGTCGATAGGGGAATGTTTTTTCCAAGAATTCATTTTCAGGTAAGTATCATAAATATTACATAAAACTGATATTCAAACAAACACATAGCCAAATATAATACTAGCACACTTGTATTAGTCTAGCATTTGCCTTCTGTGGTTGGTGTTAACCGTTTCGGTGCGGGACATTAGTCACTACTAATCTTTGCAAACAGTGTAGAGCTCTCATCAGGATCGGCACTGTTTGTCATGCTACACTTTACCCTAGAAAATCCCTACATATCCATCAACCTGTTTGAAATTGTCCATTTGAAAATTCAGCATTGTAAGGGTTAAAGTTTATAACGTCTAGTCAGTGTAATAAAATAAAAACACATTTTGTTCAACATTAGAGAGAGATGGTTTACCTCAATTGGCAATTAAGACAATTTCAACGTCATATAAAGCGATAGTCGCCATAAACAGATATGTGTGGCGCGTTGCCTTAATGTATTACATCGTTGTTTGGGATGACTTGATATAATTGAATTCCAGGCTAGTTTCCGCTAAAGTGTTCGACACGGCAATGTACTAAAAGCCAGAAAGACATGTTGCGCTACAGTTATCATTTGCAAGTTCGGTTTACTGGGTGTGTGGCTCCTGATGAAACCCCGAGTTACTCATCTAGTTCCAAACTGTTTACAAAGTTAACCCTGCTCTTGCTGAATTTTAAAATACATTTCTCCTTCTTTACCCATGCCCTGTTCTATAATTACATATATCTTCACTGTGTACACGTATTTCGCTGTGCAAATTACTGCTGTGGAGTACACTGGTTGCACAATCAACTTGTAAATAGTGCAGACCCTGATGAGACTGTCTCATTAAGGGTCTTCACTATTTACAGGTAGGTATATTGACGTGAATAGCAAGCGAAGGGTTAATTGCAGAGTAATACACCCCGTGCACTGTATTATTACACATGCTCAACACATGGCTGTGAGGAAGTAGGGTGTGCCGTAATGCGATACACAGTATTATTCATAACATATTGTTATACCAAACACATTACCGCGCACGCTTGGCAGCTATTATAGGTTACCAAAAAAGGCTTAGCCTACCATTCGGTTTCCTGAAAAATTACAATTCGAAATTGTGTAAGGTGTTTTTTCTGGTGTCAGTGTGTTAGATCCAGTATGATAATTATATGGTCAAGATTATTTTGGCTAGTGGAATGTACAATTCTTTGGACGTGTTAAAAGGATGGGCTTATAGCTTTATCATTGCATGTATATAATACTGTTTAAAGCCCTTAACCGGACGTTAGAATCAGTATAAATATCGGTATTGGAGATAGGGCAGCTTAATGCAGGGTGAAAGTCATGCAGAAATCTCCTCTAGAAACTTTCTGCACTACATTCACCCTGCATTTAACAGCCACCTGTCTTGAAGTATCTAAATTCATCTCTACTACAATTCTTCTGGTTTAGAAGTGGTTATGTAATCTCAAGGTACTTTTGCGACACGGTATTTCACATCCTGAATTTTATGGTGATGTGATTTACAAACTTCGTAGAATTATTGGACATACCCATTTTCTCACTTTGTTCATCAAATATATAAAACAATTCATTAAAAAGGGATATGATCCTGTATTATTACAACATACTGCATGTTTGGTTGTGAACCCTTTTACAGTTGGCAATCACGCTGGCCTCTTTGCATGTACGCCGACAAGAAAGGTTTAGTACTCTATGAAGGCGACCTCTTAAATCCAGAAATGGAAGGAGAACGTCGGATATCTGTACTATTTCATTTTTGTCGTACCCTTTATTACTTTTCTACAGTTACTCTGTTTGCAGCTCAATCATTGAGTACACTAGCGATAGGTGGATACAGTATGTTCAATTAAATGTTTTTTTGTTATACATGCACTTTACCACTGTATTTGCTGTCGCGGTTGTTGTAGATTAGTCGGAGAGGGGATACGTTTATTTACACTGTTTGTCTTTTAGGATGGGGATGGAATAAGGGTGAGGTTGGGCGCCCATAAACCGGTTTAAACCCCCGGTGACTTTTGTCACTGACCGTTCCAAGGCGGTACTTCCATCTTCCTCCTATTGTATGTTTGTTTTGTCTTTGTGCGTCTCTTGTTGTTTTTTCTACCCATGTATATTTGCTGTTTCCTTGTGTTGCTGTTCGGGCGAGTGTTTGTTCTGTATGTGGTATTTCCTGCATGACTCATTTTTGTACTTTTATTATCACAACAGTGTTGCTTGTGCCGTGTGGTGGCCGTAAAAAGTCTCCCCGTACACGTAATCGATGTTGTTATCATTCTCTTGCAGGATATGCAAGTAACATACACAACTCTCATTCGCCTCTTACATCATCATAAGTATGTCATGCACCTCGTGGTAGGTGTTGTGTTCACCAACAATTTGATGCACTTGGTAGCTACACTAATGTAATTGACGTGTTGATGAACACAATACAGGTGCCCCTCTATCACTTTCCAATATGAATAAAGTTAAAATACCTCGAATAGAACTAAAAGCTTTAAATATGCAATCTGTGTCGTCTGTACAAGTACCCAGAAATATTTCTAATTTCTCTTCCCTTCAACCTTTTGTTCGTTTAAAACAACTTAATCTTCAGTCGGCTTCATCTTTTCACATACCATCTCTTTCTATTAATAAATGTTTTTTCAATGGACCAAGAGTTGTACTTTCACCTTTAAAATCTGTTATCCAAAATGTTTCTTCTATTCGTAAACGGTCCTTATGCAGGCGACACAGAGTGTATCCAATTATCCAAAAGTGCTTTGCTAAGAGGTGCATATGTTGTAATAACATTTCTTGTAATTCCACTTTAAAATCTACAGTTAATGGTAGAACATTTAATGTCAAGATAAACTCAGACGTTGATTGTACTACTACTAACGTTATTTATGTTTTAACTTGAAACGCGCCTAGTTGCGGTATACAGTACGTAGGACAAACAGGACGTGCTTTGAAAACTCGATTTCGTGAGCATGCATATCAGTGTCGAAATCGTAAACTAAACAATTTTTTATACCAACACTTTCGGAAATCTGGCCATTTTTTTAAAGATGTTTTAGTACAAATTGTTGAGCATATAACATATGATAAGGAGGCGACTAGTAGCTTTAAATCGAAAGCTAGATTTATATCTGAATTAAATTGGATCAAAAAATTGCAAACACCTTTTCCTTTAGGACTGAATGATAATATTTACCAGACTGGAAATATTTCAAAAGAACCAGATATAGATATTTTTTCAATTTTTTCTATTAGAAAACGCAAATCTCGATCGCATGGCATTCGCAAGAATGGTAATATTAAACGAAAATCTCGTTTGAAATTGACTCTTCTTGATCTACATACTTTACGCCTAATTTCGGGTAAACATGCCATGCTTTCTAGACTTTCCTCCTTATCTATATGTTCATTAAAAGAAATTGACGAGCAAGCCGATAAAATTATTTTTCGATCAGATCCTCTCATAGGAACGGCTAGTTTGATACAAAGCTTTACTCTACATGTTCTCAGACCGCACATCGACAAATTATCTGAACACCAAAGATTCTTCTTGAAAATTCCTTTTATTAATAAAGGTATTGATTTTATTGACCTCCAAAGTATTTTTAGAGACAAAAATGTAATTGACACTATTCCTAAATACTTTAAAAATACAGAACCACCTATCATCTGCTACAAATATAACAAACCCATCAGAAATACAATTTTCAACTATAATAAAATTGTGGCCGACCTTAATATTAATGATAATATTCCTGATAATTGAGATTGCGCCACCTCAAAATTTTGCTATTCTCCGGCTGGTCATGTGATTACTGGTAATTTTGAGATAATTAAAGATAAACGTCTACGATCTCTTTTGAATAAAGGTCCCAAATATAGAATACCATCCTTGATAGATTTTAACTCTTGTCGAGTTCAGATTGCGGAGGCTTTACAAAATTTTAGTATTAAATGGTGTCGAAGAGAACATGTTGAGTCTACTGCCCTTTCTTGTTGGAAAAAACTAATTTTTGATATAATTGATAAACGCATTTCCTTTTACAGCTCTAATAAACACCTTCTTCCACCTAAACCTAGAACTTCATTTAGACATCTTAAAAAGGGTTTACAGGATTTCCATTCAAAATACGTTTTTGTTCCTGCTGATAAGGCATCAAATAATGTGATTATTATTTGACGATTACATTATATCGACGTCTTGAAGCAGGAAATTACTAATACCAAGTCATACATTTCAGTTACCACTGACGAAAAGACCATCATTTCAGACCATGTCAAAAAGTGTGAACAATTTGGAACCGATATTAAAATTACACAACATAAACTTCCTACTATGTATTGGTTACCAAAACTACATAAAAAACCATATAAAGCGCGTTTCATTGCAAATTCTAGTTCATGTACAACTACTAAATTGTCTATACTTTTGACTTCTTGTTTAACGAAGGTAAAGGAACATGTAAAATTTTACTGTGATAAGACTTATGAAAATTCTGGAATAAATCTCTTCTGGTCTATTAAGAACTCTTCAGAAGTCTTAAACAAACTTAAGAACAAAAGGTATCTTGCATCCACTGTAAGCACTTACGATTTTTCTACTCTGTACACAACTCTTCCTCATATTTTAATTAAGGATAAGCTTACTAGCTTGATCCAGAAAGTATTTGCCCGAGAAAAAACATCGTTCTTGGCATGTAATGCTGAAAAAGCTTTCTTTACTGACGAGCAAATGAAATATTACACCATTGGACTTGCTCAGAAGTTTGCGAAGCACTAACCTTTCTTTTGGATAACATATTTGTACGTTATGGGAATGCTATATACCGTCAGGTAATTGGTATTCCCATGGGTACGAATTGTGCACCACTTGTCGCAGATTTGTTTTTGTACTGCTATGAGAGAGATTTCATGTTGAGTTTGAATCCTCAATCACAAGAAGATGTTATAAAAGCCTTCAATGATACTTGTCGATATTTGGATGATATTTTTAACTTAGATAACCCTTTCTTTAATGCTCTGATTCCTACAATTTATCCTAAAGAACTCAAATTGAATAAAGCTAACCCGTCCGACAATTATGCAGCGTTTCTTGACCTAGACCTTAAAATTAATAATGGAATGATTTCTTCTAAAATATATGACAAAAGAGATGATTTTGATTTTAATATTGTAAATTTTCCTCATCTTGACGGGGATGTTCCCCGTGCTCCATCTTACGGGGTTTATATATCTCAACTTATTCGTTTTGCTAGAGCTTGTTCATCTATTGACGATTTTAACAGTCGAAATCTCATTTTAACTGAAAAACTGCTTAAACAAGGATATAGATACCATAAACTAAGAAAAACTTTCTCTAAATTTTACTATCGAAATCTCTCGCTTATTGGCAAGTACAAATGTAATCTCAAGGTACTTTTGCGACACGGTATTTCACATCCTGAATTTTATGGTGATGTGATTTACAAACTTCGTAGAATTATTGGACATACCCATTTTCTCACTTTGTTCATCAAATATATAAAACAATTCATTAAAAAGGGATATGATCCTGTATTATTACAACATACTGCATGTTTGGTTGTGAACCCTTTTACAGTTGGCAATCACGCTGGCCTCTTTGCATGTACGCCGACAAGAAAGGTTTAGTACTCTATGAAGGCGACCTCTTAAATCCAGAAATGGAAGGAGAACGTCGGATATCTGTACTATTTCATTTTTGTCGTACCCTTTATTACTTTTCTACAGTTACTCTGTTTGCAGCTCAATCATTGAGTACACTAGCGATAGGTGGATACAGTATGTTCAATTAAATGTTTTTTTGTTATACATGCACTTTACCACTGTATTTGCTGTCGCGGTTGTTGTAGATTAGTCGGAGAGGGGATACGTTTATTTACACTGTTTGTCTTTTAGGATGGGGATGGAATAAGGGTGAGGTTAGGCGCCCATAAACCGGTTTAAACCCCCGGTGACTTTTGTCACTGACCGTTCCAAGGCGGTACTTCCATCTTCCTCCTATTCTATGTTTGTTTTGTCTTTGTGCGTCTCTTGTTGTTTTTTCTACCCATGTATATTTGCTGTTTCCTTGTGTTGCTGTTCGGGCGAGTGTTTGTTCTGTATGTGGTATTTCCTGCATGACTCATTTTTGTACTTTTACTGTAATAAACTGAACGGTTTCATATAATATATAACTGAATAGGTTAACATAACTATACATAGGCTATTTTAGACACCTCTTTGAATGAATCTACCCAAAAGGAGCATTTACTAGAGAAAAGTAATTTTTTAGAATTTTGTAGTTTGAAACCATTGTGATAAATAGAGCATTTGCTCCTATAGGAGCAAATGCTCTGTTATTCACAATGGTTTCAAGAAGTGGTTATTACAGAGGCGTAGAAAGGCGTAGAAAGGCGTATTTATTGAGAAAAGGGTTAAGATAAACGTCACCAGTTAACAAGCCTTGACTCAGCAGATATAAACTTGTCAATGAAGACATCAGAAAGTGTACATCAGCTACAAATCGTTTTTGTTCAAACTATCATACTGTGGATTATGGAAGGGTTAATATTACTACTAACACCAGTATCGTTCCATGGTAGAATGGTCTGCTTTTTGTTTGAATCATAATCGCTTTAAAGTAGATATTTATAGATATTATAAAATTAGTCGCACTCAATGCACTTAAGGAGATTTACACAACAATGTGAATGCCAACGAAATGGCCATTTATCAATACCGACGGTACAATTCTAACATACCCAACGTCAATATCACGTATTGTACACATTCTAATCATGAGCGTTTATACCATGTTCATACGAGACTTATGTTAGTAGGACATATATGTACGCATACTTTCTATAGAAATGCACACAAACATTGTTCACATTTGGATATAATAATAGGTGAAACAGTAAAAGTAATTATCAGTTGGCGGAAAATGTCGAACTTGAAAACAAATCATCTGGGAAGTTGGTAATATATTCAATGTAATTCGACGCAATCTTTTATACAAAACGTTTCAATTTGGAAATGCAACCGGCCTCATCTAATTTTCACGAGAGGAGTATCACATACGATGACAAGTTTTCCACATAATTTGCATTAAGAACATGACGTTTGAGCAAAGGACATATATATCCATGATATAGTACAGATCGACATTAATATGAAAGTCTTAGACAGTAACACTATACAAATACAGTTACCAAGTATATGAAGAAGGAATGTTTGGTCATATAAATAATTACAAATACCAGAACATGGTACAGTATGGCACGTGAAACAGACACAATGCTGGAAATACCAGGCATCTATTCGCCAAGATCAATATATGACATATTAAATCACAAAATAGTGATGGTAGTTTTGAGTGGAATAGGTGATCTGCATACTACACTTGAAGTAAGGCGGTTCGTTCAAACAAATACACTGGCAATAATTATTTGTTTGCATACTCCAGCACAAATGTAAAGCTTAAACTTTATATAAAAAACCATATACAGTAAAGTTATGATTATTCGAACACTAAAATACGTATTATTATCGAGCTTTAAGTCATATGGCAGCTTAATGCATGGTAAAAGTCATGCAGAAAGTCTAGTAGCTTTCTGTATAACTTTCAGCATGCATTAAGCAACCACCTGCCTAAAAGGGCCTACATTCTTCTATACTGAAAATTGGAACAATCGAAAGTTTACTGTATATTTAAACAGTGTCTGGTTTATGTCTAATTGTATGGTTGACGATAAATGCAACTTTAAATGGCAGCAACATACACAGAGTGGCATGCCGTACCCTGTATCCGCTTAAAACCAATTACATTTGCAAACGTGGTAATGGCGATGCAAGAAGATAAGATCAAAATTATATCACTGCCACAAAATGTGCATCAGTAAATTGTGTCCTCTGCTTTAACCCTTTCCCTGTTCTACGTTTGTTCCAAATTTCAATACCTATTGAATATTTATGGACAAAATAGTTACAATGGAAGTTGGAAGTTTGTAGCCGTTTTAGAAACTAAAGAAATAGATATTTTAAATTCCACTAGCAAACAGAGCTGACCCTGATCAGATGGCTCCTCTAGGAGCCATCTGATCTGGGTTTACTCTGTTTGCAAATGCGTGAAAACACGTCTATATGAGGGAAAGGGTTAATGTTCATATTTGAATGATTTCCCTTCTCCCTTCTGTTCCTAATAAGAAGAACACCAACAAACATTTTTCTCTTCTGATTGGACCACCAACTCATCTACGTCTTTTCTTGTTCAAAACTTTTCTATCGCATTTGCCTTTGGAAACGAGCAAAGCAAAGTGTGAATGAACATCTTATTTAATTATATTCGAAATTTAATTCAAGTGAGTAGCAAGTTTACATTTAATTAAATCAATCTGATGCTTTATTAGATAATTTAACTGCAATACATGTGCCGTAAATGTAATATTCAATTAAGGAAGAGACTTTTGCAAAAGGGATATGGAAAATACAACCTACGAGTGTATAACTAAACAGTATCGATTCAAAGTACAGCAAGCCGTGCCCGTGTAGTGTTACATGGAATCTGGAATTAGTATCATGGAAGTTTGGTGTACATTTTATCTCTTGATAGCAGTCAGTAGTTTAATTAGTATTTGAATGAATTATATTTAATAATGTATTTGGATCAAAAAGCTTTCTAGTATGTAACAGACATTGCTAATATTATTTAATGTTAATGCATTATCAAAGACTGATTGGTGTGCAATAAGACGCCAAATACAATATGCGCGCCGTACAACAGAACAAGGGTTCCATTCAAATATTGCTTCGCATCATAAAATGTTTTCACGTGGAAAATCTGAAAGTTTCAGCCAATGGTATGGCTTACGTCGCTTTAACAGTATTTCAGTCATATCAGGACGTCCAGCTAATTACAAGTGGAGGAAGACCCCGGGGGTTCTTCTGTGCACGGAACAAATGACATTGTTTCGTGCACAAAAGAACGTCCAAGTAGAACCGCCGACCTACCGCAAACCAACTGGAAATCTTTCACATGAAAACTCCAAATGCCCAGACCGGGGTCCATGTTTATAAAACATTTGGTTGAGTCCGAGTTCGTTCTCAAGATTTTGATTGGTCAGATTTGAGCCTTTGGCTCAAATCTGACCAATCAAAAGCTTGAGAACTCAAATCTGACCAATCAAAAGCTTGAGAACGAAACTCAGACTCAACTAAAAGCTTTATAAGCATGGACCCTGGTTTTTAACCATATCGGGATACCATATCTCGTAAAGTTGTCGGTTTACCCATTGGTACAAACTGTGCCCATCTTGTTGCATGTTTGTTTTTGTCTTGCTATTTATTAGAGGTAGTTTTACTAAGCTTAAAACCTGATACACAAGCTGATATTGTTAATCCTTTTAATAGAATTTCTGGATATTTAGAAGATATTTTGATAATCCTTATTTTGAAACTATCGTTTCTTAAATTTACCTAAAAACTGGGTTTAAACAAAGCGAAACGATCTGCCATTATGGCTTTCATGTTATATTTGAATCGTTCCACTGTAAATGATACCGTTACGTCCAAATTATACTACAAAGGGGATATTTTAATTCCACAATTATTTGTTAACCATTTCTGGATGGAGATGTTCCACTTTCATCTTATGGCGTCTATATTTCTCAACGTTCTCAGTTTGCCCGAGCCTGTTCTTTGCTAGACGATTTCAATAGTCGTAAGTTAGTTATAACTGTTTAACTTCTTAAGCAAATTTACAGATATCATCATATTCAGAAAGCTTTTCATTTTTTATCGAAATTTACCTCTCATTAGTACAAGTTAATATAATTGCAATCTACGGACGTTACTGCAACAAGGTATTTGTCACCCAGAATTCTATGGTGATGTAATTTACAAACGTAGGAAATTTTGAGGTCATTTCCGGTTTCATAATTTGTTTATTAAACGCATTAAAACTATTAGGAAGAAATGTTATCCGAGTTAGATATATCGAAATGCAACTGTATATAGGATCCAGATGAGACGCCGTCTCATCAGGATCCAAGCTGCTTGATACTGGATCAATAGCTTCTCAACAATTTTACCGATAGTTGTAAGTAAATGCTGTAGAGGATTAGAATCAGAGTCTTTTCTGCAGGGAAACATCTATGAACGACATTCAAATGCCACAGTCTGTCTTATTCTTATTATCATCTTAACTGAGTGACTATGTGGTCAATAGCTTCCTCAGGATTTGCCTGGTAGCTATGTTGGTTCCAGTTTGATAATGTTTGGGTGCCGTGCACTTTTTTGTGTGTGTGACACTCCTGGTAGGACTATGTTCCTACTTTTTGAAACAATCCGTTATAAATCAAGTAAATGTATACAGTATTTTCCATGGACTCCAGTGTTCTGTATGTGATATGTGAGCTATAGTAATCCTTTACTACATAAACTACCTTATCATGCCTTTGCAAGCAAAGTGGACCCAGATCAGATCAGGGTCTGCTTTGTTTTCTTATAAACTAATATATAATTATGCTATGACCAATCACTCGTGTTCACACGGCATTATAAAAATAATCTAATTTATATTCATGATGTCATTATTTCTTACATGACATGAATATTCATAGAGTAAATGGTTAAGCTAGAGTAAGTAGGATGTTACAGTATTTTATGGACGTAATTTATGTTTGTGCTAACGGCAACTGAATTCGTTCCTTCATATTGACGCCTTTCGACGCCTCTGTAAAAGTTACTTTGTGATGAATAGAGTATTTTGTTTCAAAACTATACAGTTCTCATTTATTCCTTTTCTCTAATAACTGGTCATTTTCGGTAGATTTATTCAAATATAGCCCATGCGGTAATGGGATAGCATGCATTTGCATGGATCTAGATGAGCCATTGATTAACATGGCGTCTGATATATATCCAACCTGGTTGGCACTCGTTCAATAGTATCTCAAACGTGGAATTAAGTTAAATGTGTTTTAGATCAGAGTGGTGCATATGTCAGTGTTCAAACTGTCGATAGTCGATACTGCTGAGAAATACACTTTACCAGTGGTTTTAATTCAAATTCAGAGAGCATAATATGTCTGATTTACAAGCGGACAAATAGGTTAAACGGAACTGAACAGTATTAAATGCATAAATGCATAATGCACAGTTCGTAGTTTTTCATTCAGATAATTATGAAGGGAAATGTTTTTACGGTCGACAAATAATACATCGATATTTGAAACTACGCTGGACTTTACTACTTTTTCATTGTTATGTAATTTTCCTCAACAGAAAGTAGGACAGAGCGATCAACTGAACTGTCTTTCCACCCATGGCTTATCCCCCGTCAGTTCAGAACTCCCAACCACATGCGGTTATCTTTGAAGAACATCATATGTATCTGTGTAAAGTATTGTAGTCAGAGATAGAGTATATATTGTAGGTGTGTGTCATTAGTGGTACATTGCATCTCCTGTTACGGGCGCTTCGTACAATTGCTATAATCGAAGTATATAAATAGATAAAACCAGATATAGCCTATTTAAGTTACAATCTGTGAGCCTTTTGTTTCGAAATGTGTGCAGGAAATCGAGTTAACCATTTGCGAAATTGCAAGTGACACGCAAAATGTCCTTTAATAATCCCCAGCATTTGCAAATAAATTGGATAAATAGAGATTCAGCATTATTTGCTACAGCGCTATTGATTTGAATCCACAGCAGTGTGGTATTGTGCAGCTATCCTTTAGTCGATATCATATAACCATTAGCACTACTACACATGTAACGTCCTTACCGTCAACCGTATCAGTCATTTCTGGAACGTTTATATAGCTTGATTGGCACGCTTTCCAACCGTATATTTATGTTACTCAGTCCCGATTGATTGACTTGATTTCATTCCGTTTCTACTGAATAATTTGATATGTTGGAATAAGTATTGTTTTCAAATTACAAACCGTATAAGTCAAGATCATTCGTCACACACCGACATGGCATCCGATATGTCACTGTTATACACGCATCTGCAATGATACCTTGCTGCGCTTTATTCCTGTAAATAAGATGTTTGACACATTGATGATTCTAAAACTACTTTGTGTTTTATATAGAACATCAACATTGTTATTCTGATATATAGATAAAGTCACAGATGGCGTTTTTGTTATCTACACCAATAGTGTATTCAGTATGTACACAGCTCGGGTATGATTTATCTTGCCGAAATGTGTGCCATGCTGCAAACTTGATTCAAAGTGAAATATTGACCTTGATCAAAACGTGAGAAGAGAATCCGTCTTTGACAGACTACCATGACCCTGTATCGAAACATGCGCCGTCGGATTAGGCTGTGTATTGCCAGATAGACATGAGTCAGTGGCATTCGAATTCCACATGTCTGCATAAAATGAATCTTGCTTGAAGCAGTAGCGGTTTGCTGACATTTAACAGATTCATTTATTGTGCCCGGTGACATATATGTCATTAGCGTGGAAGGCGCGTTTTTGACGATACAAAACCAAATCTACTCAATTTCAGAAATTCTATTTACTTTAAGACACAATAATAAAATTAGCAAACATGGTTGGTCCTGGTGTGTTTGGTGCCTCGTTTACTGTTTGAAGACACTTCGGTTGGATTCGCCCGTGTTCTTCTATCGTGTAAATATACCATGATCAATCTATCATTGCAATTGACTAACATTTCAAACGTATTTGCATTAGTTACAAAACAACATATTCGATAACAATACCAATGCATACAACTAAGCCTTTCATTAACTACTTACCTAATTTTCAGTTATGAATCTTAGATGTCAAGTCGATGTTAAGTTTTTCTTTATAAATGTGTTGATATTCTCATAGCCTTCACATATAGTAACGTTCTGTCAAATATTGATTTACTGCGTTCTTCTATTGCAAGATATAAGTTTATAATAATCGCTTTGCTTTTAAAATTAGATATAAATGTACCCAGACAATGTCGATATTTTGAATTTATTAGCTTGAAAGGCAGATGTCTTAGAACAAGCGAAACAATGATTACTTTATCAAGACAGCTGTACCGGTAATCCAATGTTAAGCGTATTTGTCTAGACGGAAAATACTAAATATGTTATACTGAATAAGAGCCAAGCTGGTGTGATTTTATCTCCATTATACTTAAGTAAGATTTGCGAGTAAGGTTTTGAGAAATGTATTCTACGTGTAATAGAATATACAGTTGAACTTCTATATCTCGAACTTCAAGGGGCCATACAAATTAGTTCGAGACAAGAGACGTTTGAGTTATCCGATTTCTGATATGGACAATTCTTCAGCTCACATTAATGCAGGTCTAAAATAATGCTGAAAGCTTTTATATGAGCTTTCAACATTACTCTAGCCCTGCATTAAGCTTTCTAGACATGCGTAGTTATACATTTAAGAGCAATTCTCTTTTGGAAGGACTGAACTCGAGTTATTCCGAAATTCGATTTATCCTAGTTCGAAATATCAAAGTCCATCTGTAAGTGAAAAAGGCGTAGGCGGAAAACAGTTTAAATAGTCAACAACAATACAGAGATAAAACTGTATTCTAATATAACGATCCAACCAAAACAATATTATACACCATTTTGCTAATGTAATTATGTAACGTCAATTCTCATGGAACAGACTATAAGCTCGGATCATTCAATCAATTTGATCCCATCATATAACTCGCATACGTGACGCAATCGGACAAATGAGATGACCAATCCTGTAATCTGGCAATGTGTGCAATATAAATTAGTATATTATATTTATTGGTCGAGTGTGTTGCTCTTAGATATTGTATATAAACAGTTTTAAACAGTTTGGTAATTCAACTCTTATCGACCAGGACAGTTATACCCAATACAGTAGAAGAATTTCCCCAAATTTACTACAGGCTGTATTGTCATATATTCGAACTACATATTTCCGATACAGTTGTTAGTCACATACACATTCACTTTACATTGTTTTTATTTAGAAGACATGCGATTCAATTCGAAGGATGAATATATCCTGATAACAGAATAGAGTGTGTGTAATATACCACTGGTATGCATTTTATTAAACAATTTCCCTCATATTGACGACTCTGTAGAAGTCACTTTGTGAAACCATTGTGATAAATAGAGCATATGCTCCTATAGGAGCAAATGCTCTATTTATCACAATGGTTTCAAGCTACAAAATTCTAAAAAAATCCTTTTCTCTAGTTAATGCTCCATTTCGGTAGATTTATTCAAAGAGGTTGGGTCTAAAAATAGCTTATGAGGTAATTGGTTAATTGTCACGTATTGCAGTATTGGCAAAATAACAGTATGGTTAACTTTTTCGCTGCCCTTGTCGTCTGCATACGTTCCGTCTGTTATACTTTTCACTTGTTTTATTTTTCGGCATCGTTGTTTCAAAAACAGTCACAGTAACAAACAGTTTGGGTCCTGATGAGACGTCGAGTTACTCGGCGTCTCATGTGGATCCAAAATGTTTGCATAGGTAATCACAGATGCGACATAGACAGCGAATGAGTTAAGATTACATTTCTTTTTTATATAATTTTCAACGCATGGGTACATCGATACAATTGTGTACTACATTTTATAATCGACATAAGTAGCTACTAATTGTCGTTAGAAATATGTTTTGACTATACAAAAATAAATTGAACTTATACAAAATTGTATTCAACAGTGTAAAGGGACGTTTTATGTTAAGTTTAACACAAACAGTGTTGTCTAATCGAAATACAAACAAAGTCAACCGTGTTTGATAGACATATATAAGGAAAAACAATGTAAGTGAAAATATTCCATGTGTCGTTTACTTAAAATATTAGTGGTTTATTTCTTTTCGACAAGAACCATTCAGGCGACATTTTGGGAGCATATTCTCTCGAAATAGTGTGCATGTTTGGTACAAGACCTGCCTCAATACTTCCGAACACATGCACTTTCCCTCTGTTTACCGTCATTCGTGCACATACTTTATATGTGTATAATATGATTGATTATATGTGTTTGTAATTCAAATTTGTTCAGATTATATGTGTTTGTAATTCAAATTTGTTCAGAACATATCAGATGCTGGTTAATATTAAAACGGGTATTTCAAACACTACATATTTATCCAACAGGCTTTTTAACAATACGAGGGGTGTTCCAAAAATAATGTCATCTGTGCTTTATTTCGCGGAAATCGTGCAATTCATGCACAAAACCACCTCGTGTCGATTGAGTGATCACTGGCTCGTGACACAGGTAAATATCTCGTCCACACGTTCACTTGCCTCGGTACAGTGTACATCGTTTCATAGCCTATTCGTTAGACTATACACAAAATGACAGGAAAACGATCTGAAAATGTTCTTGAAATTAGGGCCTATATAAAAGGTAGGTCATTACTCGGCATAAAGGCTGTAGATATTCACCGCGAGGTGTGTGACATTTATGGGGAGGGCCAAATGTCCCACAGGACTGTTTGTAGGTGGGTAGCTAAATTTAGTGCTGGGCAGCAGCCACTGAAAGATGCTGCTCGCCCAGGTCGTCCTGCAACAACTACGACCAAAGGTAACTTAGAAAAAGTCCGAAATATCCTCAAAACTGATGCTCGATTCACCGTAAGACAATTGGCTCGAATGACAAACTTGTCGTTAGCAAGAGTTCATGCAATTTTGAAGAAACACCTAAAAGTTAGAAAGATAAATGCGAGATGGATATCCCATTTGTTAACGGATGAGCAAAAGAAGACGCGTGTAACAATGGCCAAACAACTTCTCAAAATGTACCCAAAATATAGTAAAAAGGCTTTTGATAATATAGTCACTGGTGATGAGACCTGGGTGTATTATTTTGAACCAAAGCGGAAGGTTTCCAACCGAATATGGGCCACTAAAAATGCCAGACGCCCAAGTATTGCCAAACGAATACGAACGGTAAAGAAGGTTTTGTATGCTATTTGTTTCACTAATAAGGGTCCAGCTATTCAAATCCCGGTGCCAAAAGGCAGAACGGTCACAGGCAAGTTCTATAAAAACGTTGTTCTGAGAAAATTGAAGAACTACTACAAAAGTAGCCGCCCCAAAACAGGACTTAAGTATGTCCGACTTTTGCATGATAATGCACCCGCTCACAAGTCACGTATTGTGACTGACTTTTTGGAGTCAGAGAAGGTTACCGTCCTTACGCACCCTCCGTATTCGCCAGACTTGGCCCCCTGCGACTATTTTCTCTTTCCAAAACTTAAATATCATTTATCTGGAAGGAGATACAATTCGAGAAATGCCCTTGGATCTGCTGTGTATCAATGTCTGATGGGTGTCCCCATTATAGAGTATGAAAAATGCTTCCAAAAATGGATTGACCGGCTAAAAAGGTGTATTCTGGCTGGCGGAGAGTATTTTGAAGGGCAGAGCAAATTAAAATGAACAAAAGCACTTCCGCTATATGAGCACCGATGCAAGTGACATTATTTTTGGAACACCCCTCGTATGACACCTTTTGGAAGTTAGAGTCGTAGCTGTTAATATATAATATAACCCTTTCTCTCATACAAAATATTTTTCAGGCATTTGCAAACAAATTAAACTCAGACCAGATGGCTTATATAGGAGACATCTGATCAGGATCTGCTCTTTTGCTAAATTCATTTGATAGCTTTGTTTCCTTAATATTTAAAATGGCTACAATGTTCAACCTTCCATATTTCATAGTAACCACTTTGTCCATGAATATGTAGTAGGTATAAATCTGGATTAAACATTGAATAGGGAAAGGGCTTGGATATAATATTAAAAAACTCATCCGAAGAACGGCTTTCTGTATTGTGTAGACGTCATTAATCTTACGGTTTGAGAACTGATTCAAAGAACGACTTAACTAAAACATTTTGTCGAAGCCAACCAGCCTAGTTGACAGTAATAGGCAACGACCAATAACTATGTATACTACAAGATCCGTAATCAATATGTATCATTTTGCCTTCCTGGGCAATACAAAGGACGAAAGCATGAACGACAGTAATTATTGTAACATTTTAATCTGATAGAAGAGCGCGATTAGAAATCACTGAATGTATTTCGATAGCAGTGGAATCCTTTATCCTAGCAATAATAAAAAACAAAAACAAAAATAAAACAAAACACCCGCAACAAAACACATGTGGAGCATTGGTCGAAAATACCACAAATCAAAGCTTCAGTGTACAAACAGACGGATATGTAAAGAAAACATAATACAAATTCGTATTGTAGTTAATACGCAGATCATTGATCGCTTGTCAAAGATAGAACTACTGTGTGTTTGAGTAATAACTGATACTGAAATATTACCAAGAATCCCGATTGTCATATATATTAAACAATCATAATGCGATTTTTCATCAACGTGAAAACCAATATCACCGCTTAAACGCGTGTGATATTTGCGAGGACTCCCTTAGCTGATTACATTCACAATTTCCATTGAAGAGATTGAACAGACTCCCACTGTGGTTAATTTACAGCGAGGCGTCATGAGTCTATTAGGGTCTTTCAGGGGAATCTTTACAAAAAGTTATGATAAATGACATCATTATTTTATCATTTGAATAACACCTTCAGAAACAGATCTCAGATTGGTCCCTATAGATTAAGTTGTGACATAAAATACTTCGAAACTCAATTTTTGTTCTATCGTTTAATATGATTTTGGTTGAGATGAAATTATGTGTTCATGTAAAACTGGTAAAAACTGTGTGGGTGAATTGGGTTATTAAGGCACTGCAACACTATAATAGGTCAAATAGTGAAACATGAGTAAAACTACCAAGACAAAATAATACTCAGATAAACTGTAAATATGTGGAACTGTAAAAAAGACGGCATAGCAGTACATGACGTAGCTACCAACCATTTGTACACACCGACGTTTTAACCCTTTCCCTCATACAAAGCCGTGTCACGCCTTTGCAAACAGAGAAGGAGCAATCTGACCAGAGTCTGCTCTGTTTGCTTATGGTATAATATAGATCTTATTCTACAGTTTGTGTCTGAGCCATACTTTTCTGTGTTTATATGCCATTATAAAAACAATCCAATTAATAGCCATGATGTCAATATAAATATGCAACAGGGAAAGGGTTAATACAAATGGAGATAAATACAAGGGGATTCTACATATATAAGCCATATGAAGCCTGTTATGTAATTACCCACCTGATGTCCAAATAGTTTTATCAATGTATACTAATGTATCCAAATAATAGTATACCAATGTACAGATAGGCTTTAAATATGAAACAGAGATGCATCGTTATATTGACAATACCTCCGTAATGTGTAATATAATGTGTAATATAATGTGTAATATAATGTGTATATATGAGGAATGAAAGTTATTCTGGGATCTGTTCAGTCCAACAGCTAATAGGATATATAAGGCAACAGACACATACGTAAAAATAACAAAAGCATTATCAAGAGAGCGTTTAAGGGTCAACGTATTTTATCGTTAAGTTCGATAGTTCTGTTGTCCTGTATTTTACTTCAGGTGAATATTTACCTTATTAAATCTATTGATGCTTTCCGTCAGTACGCTCGTATATATAAACTCTTTTTCGGTAAAACAAAAAAAAACATTTTACAATACATCAACTCTACTCCAGTCAAGTATTAACTCTCCTAAACACATACACAGATATGTGCACAGAAATAAGTCATGTTTGGAATATCAGACTACATACCACCACATATCATGATATGTATGGGTCAGTCTAATTTATGTAAGCTAGGAACAACCTAGAAAGTTAAGGAACGAAACAATAATAACTAAGTCAACATGATGTCTACGCAAACAGATACGTTTCTATACTTATCCAAATATACTATTCCAGAATAAGTATTCATGTCAAGAACTTGCTTCAACAACTTTCCATTTTTTTTATATTTTCTATGACCTACCTTGACGCCAAGACGTACAGTAAAATCCCGCTAATGCGACCACCTAAAAGAGGTATAACTCTTGGTGTTAGATGCAGGTGGTGGCTTAATGCAGGACAAAAGTAATGCAGAAAGCTCCTAGAGGAGCTTTCTGCATTACTTTTGCCCTGCATTAAGCAACCACCTGCTTATAGAGACACTCATGTTTATTCATTAAGTGGTCGCATTAGCGGGGTTCTACAGTAGTTTGATAAACAGAACAGACGTTTGCTTTAATTAACGTAAACAATAGACAGCATACGTATGTAGATCTAGGTTATATTTAAATGATCGTATATGTAATAGATAAAGCTTTTTTTCGTGTTGGTCATATTGGTTATTCAGAGCTGATAGATATGCAGTGGGTGTTGAGCCGGCCAGGTAGTTCAATGAATGATGTGTGCATGGATATTTGAGCACATACTTCATTCATGTTTCTGGTATTTTACAATGGACGTTTCGTATTTGATCTCCTGTCTGACTACTGTTCTATTTAGTATGCCGGACATGGCGCTGATTGCTCATATATGTTGTCTAAGGTTTGTTTTAAAATGAATGCATTTACGTACAACAATATTTTAAGCTTTAATTCCTGTTCATATCATATTCTAGATTTTTCAATATTTACTAAAACCTCTTGCCATGATAAGCAATATTACGTCAAACTCATGCCAACTGGTGGAGAATAACCCGGACAACAGCAACGCGTGCTTCTGATTTTGTCATTATAAGGTTTGCAAGTATTCCGCGGAAATACCTCATTTCCAAACATATATGTTAATTTGAATGGTTATTACGTCTGCTAGGAATCAGATAAGAGGACGCTCACTAGTCAGATTCATGTTAAGCACACACGTAAAGAATACCCGTTTGATAAAAACAATCCGTTCAACCCGGGACACGCACGGGATACCATTTATAAAACATTTTATAAAGTGCATTTAACCTACACTTGTGTAGTACGCATATCGTCTGTTCTTGAGGTACGGCATGCGCCAGGTCACATCTCTGACCTCGAGGAAGATAACGAAAATGAGCCTTTTGGTGTACTGTGTCTGCTTGACCTTCTTCTGGGATAGAGAGCCCCGGACGTTTATTCCTGCTTGGATGTAAGGAAACTTATCCCTATTTAGTCCTCAAAACTCTTCCCATGAAACTAAGTGCATTGCGCTGAAATCGCCTATATATCAGTTGGCATGATTCCGTCCGTATCTGATCATTTATCATATTTAGCACCAAATTTGCACAAACGCGTCGCATGTTGCGTTGTTCGTGAATGCTGTTCAAAATTGTCCATTAACTACAGCAAGTTTTTGCTGAAATTTTAATGTGTGATCCGTCTATCTCTGTCCAGTAAGTCCCAAGATAACAACGACATCAGATGATATATGTCACTCATTATCAGTAAGGTTTTTTCCTCCTTCATCAAAGCATTTGAAATAATTGTCAATGTCTTCTTCGGAGTAGCATCACCATATACATTCACCTTAAATTCTGCGGTTGATTGTTTTGAAAATCATTTTTTGACAGAAAGTTTGATTATTTAGTTTGAAAGTTAATATACTATGGTCTGTATTTAAACAGGCTTTGCCTTTTTGACGTTCATTCCATTAGGAAGTTCTATTTAAGCCTCTGGCCGTCGCCCGCAATGGTTAATTCTCAACATCGGCGTCGATTTTCTACACAGCGCTTGAAAAGAAACCTGTACAAAAAGCTATGATGAATGATATCATTCTTCTGCAATTTGATTCACGCGCCCAGTAACAGATATCCAATAAATCTAAATGGAAACAGACATGAATGAACCACAATAGCCATTTACCTTTGAGTTTTCATTTTTCAGTGAAGGAAACATTGAACTCATTTCATGGCATATTATGCTCTATAATATTCCTGAAATAGGCATTATTTTAATGTTAATGCAAATTGCCATCTGCTACTATTTCAGTTGACGATGTTTTAATAACACCGTTTGCCATTGTAGTTTTAGTGACCTACATTTACTCGAAACTTATCCTTGGTGTAAGATACAAAACGAAATCGAATTATATTCGTTTAATTCGATTCATACAGCTTCTCGAGCTCCGTTTCAATCCTTCGCTTGCTGAATTTTAAAATACATTTCTCCTTCTTTGCCCATGCCCTGTTGTATAATTACATATATCTTCACTGTGTACAAGTATTTCGCTGTGCAATCACTGCTGTGGAGTGCACTGGTTGCACACTCAACTTGTAAATAGTGCAGACGCTGATGAGACAGCTCCTGCAGGAACTGTCTCATCTGGGTCTTCACTATTTACAGGTAGGTATATAGACGTGAATAGCAAGCGAAGGGTTAGATGTGATGTGATACACCTATCAGGATGAAATACCTTTTCTGTAGAATCAAATCAATATTAAGAGTTACGTGAACATTTGCCTACTGTGATTATCAAATAATTAATCCTTGTTACCACTCGCACGAGCTCCATTTATCCCAGATTACAATTACCATTATTTGTAATTCAAATTACATTTTAATTTGTTTATTCCATTATAGAATTAAAATAGTGCAATATACCTTTCATTTTATAGCATCTGAATTTCTATCTAAACCTTTTAACATGGGCCATGCATGCACTGCAATTGTAACTGGTGTAAACTCTAGGAGCCCTCTGATCAGGGTTTGCACTGTTTGTCATTCAAAATAATCTAGTAAGTTTAAGCCTGGTGTACTGAATGGACCCAGTTTAACACTGATAGTGTTATTTCTCTCTGTAACTTGAAATTATTCATGCAACTGCCCTTGCTTGTTGAATGTCAAAAAGTATTTAATAGATCGTGTGTTTCATGCAATATGGTTTTGAACATGAACGTCATAGCCATGCTACATTATATTCGAGTGCGTGTTGTGTTCAGTAGAGGGCACTATTTATTCGCCCGCGTCCGAACAGGTCGGAAATGATGGCGGAACATTTACTCCATAAATATGTCTTTTTATACCTTTGAAACCAGAGTAGACCCAGATAAATCGGCTCCTGTAGGAGCCGTTTGATCAGGGTCTGCTCGGTTTGCTTCTGATATAATATAGATATGACTATATTGTTTTTGCCATGGCCAAAACATTGTTGTACATAATACTATGAAGTACAACAACACCTCATTAGCCCCGACTTATAGAAGAGAACAATCGAAAGGTATGTTGGCAGGTGAATACGTAATGCAGGATTAACCCTTCGCTTGCTGAATTCTAAAATAGATTTCTCCTTCTTTACCCATGCCCTGTTGTATAATTACATATATCTTCACTGTGTACATGTATTTCGCTGCGCAATCACTGCTGTGGAGTGCACTGGTTGCACAATCAACTTGTAAATAGTGCAGACCCTGATGAGACAGCTCCTGCAGGAACTGTCTCATCTGGGTCTTCACTATTTACAGGTAGGTATATTGACGTGAATAGCAAGCGAAGGATTAACTTTGTGGCAGTTCTGTATGACGTTCATATTGGATTAATCTACTACCTGTTTTAAACACCGATCCTGTTTTAAATAAATTGGTTGGACTTGTGAGGTATTGCTGTAGTTTATAAATAGTTAATGTTTTGCAGAGGTCCGGATAAGATGGGTAAAATAAAACATTTTCAAGAATAACCTCTTTATTTCGCCACCAAACCCTATGTTGTGACCACTTTTTAGAATTGTCTCGAAGAGAAGATTCTAAAGGGTGGTAACGGCACAGTGTTTGTTGGAGAAACGACTTATTGAGAATCTGAGTACGAACATTTATCGTTCGCTCTGGTGTTACAATCATCTTGCAGTCAGACGCCGATAGAGCCGTATCAGACGAAACACTTTGTGTATGTGAAAGGGTAAGTAATCAGGGTTGCTGCTCCGTGGACAAATCAATTTCAATGCCAATTGCGCTTAGAATCCGAGACAGATCACCCTTTTTAATGATGAGAGCATTGTCAATTGTATAAGTCAGCTTTCCATGGACAATATTCATGGTCTTGGTCAGTGGTATATGTACACAATGTGTCGATTATTGTGTTGATTCCTTAATTTCAACTGGACTTTAACCCTTTCACCACCGCAGTCGCATAAATGCACCACGACAAATAGTGCAGTCCCAGATCAGACGCCGCCTTGTCAAGGCGGCGTCTGATCAGGGACTCCACTATTTGTCTCAATCTCTTCTTTATTCAATCTCGCTTTATTCCATTGAAATTTGCATTTATTTATCTCATGTCCTTATTTTACCAAATGACTTAACAAAACTTGCATTGCAGACCACAATTAGAAATTTTGCGCCGAAATGGTTAAACCGCTTTCAATAGAATACACCCAAGCGCACAGTGATGGAACATGCGGCCACGTTAACCCTTACATGGAATAGGTATACTATGCGCATTTGTAAACTGAGCAGATCCTGAAAATCAAACAATTCTTGTTGGAACAGGGTAGTTGATGAATCAGATTCTACAGTTTCTGTTATCGTACAAACAGTCTGTGTTCATAATCCATTATCAATATTCAGCATCTCCTGCCATTGTGCAGTTTTGTTCATTAATTCTCGAAAAAAAATGGTATGGGTTGTCTAAATATTTATCCTTTATTGGATTAAAAACGAACAAACTATGTACTGATTGAATAATCACAGTGGTATACTTACTTGGTGGTGTAGAATGCGATGAGAGGTTTTTGTGTTTACCTATACTGACCACTTAGTAAGGAGGGCATTCAGCTGCTAAACGTTTTGGAAAAATGCAAACGTTAGTTAAATGTTCCCTATGCCATCTTTTGTGGATCTTAGCTGTGTTCAAATGGCAATTAAGTCGCACTGGCATTAGTGTCATAATAAGCAATATTGTTTTATTCAGTTTGATACATGTAATACATTCTTCTTCAAACGTTCCTTACATTATTTATTCTGGTTTAAACGTTTTTCGATCGAATCAAGACTATAGAGTATTTGCATTATTCAAAGTAATCAACCGGTATTTGTTCTATTTCGCAGGATATATTTACTGCATATTGAAGCGAATTACATGTAATTGCTATTCAGATCAGATTCGGTTCTTACAAGATGAACAATCTCGTAAGCATACGAAAAGTATTGATATTTGTAGCAGATGTATTAGTTATCAAACGCAGTGCACATATAGTGCACAATGGTTGGATATCCTAATTAATGTTAATATTTTATTCTATGAATATTCATATAGAAATTAATGACATCATGAGTATTAATTATATTAATTTCTAAAATGGCATATTTACAGAGAAACGTTTTGCCATGGCAGAAACTATAGAATCATATATATATTATATCATAAGCACGCTGGGCAGACCCTGATCAGACGACTCCTATAGATGCCGTCTAATCTTGGTCTACTCTGGTTGCAAAGGCGTAGATTACCCCCTATATCAGTATCGGCTTGAGAGATATTTTGTAAGGTATCATTACAAAAATGATTACAGGACACATCTGACAACAGTTTGAGATTTAATTAGATGTAATGTCAATTAAGGAAGGTAGTTCGACCCGTTTCCTTATAATGATCATACATATAGGGAATCCATTTATTTACTGTTTGTACAATAACGATGAAAATAACACAAAGCTTGAATTCAATTATCTCCGAATACATATACACAATAGTGTGTATATACCAGTCTCTCAATTATGATAGGAATGCAGCTAAATCCTTGCCATTGTTATAATGATATGACTAGCATTTTCAAACAACCGGATCTAGATCAGACACCATATACCTGAGATCAAAACCTAAGGTATTTCTGCTGCAGATAAAAACTATGACCTGTTACATACTGAACATGTGCTTTTTATTGGACAATTGGCTGTGATTGAAATATAGCGGTGTTAGGAAAAATACAATTGGAACATATTTATCGTATTAATACACCAACAGGACTAAAGAAGATATTTGCAAGGACACTTTTGAATTTTTTTTTTTTTTAAAAATTGAGTTATATGATACCTTTTTTGCATACTTTCAGGTAAATATTAAAGTTTTATTCAACTCTTAAAAAGCTTTGTTTAACATTTATGGACTACACCAGGACCTTTACTTGATAACTTCATTAAAATAATTGCTGAAAATTGTTAAAAGTATAGATTTAATCATTTTTTTATATTAAGGTCAAATTGAAGGAGGTAAACAAACGGCCAGTGCTGGAAATACCTTAAATACATCTGTTATTTGACGAACAATGGAGGTAAGCTAAACATTATTTGATAGAGGCATTTTAAATTGTTATAATTTATGTAATCAGGGAATGGCTGATATTAAATAAAAGATACAAACGCTGCAGAAAAAAACAGTTTGCTTTTATCCTGTCACCATCTTATATAATAACGTAGTAACAGGGTTTTGTATGAACATTTTTTAAATTAGGCAAATACATCACCTCTAAATGACTCCGTTGACTACTTCTAATATAGTATAGCATGCTTATAACCATACAGTGCCACATAATTATAACGGTACACACCCAAATAATAAACTCGTCATTTCTCCACCAAACCCTGTACTGTGACCTCTTCGAGACGATTCTAAAGAGTGGTCACAGTATAGGGTTTGATGGAGGAATAAAGAAGTTCTTCTTGCAAAAGTTTTAATTTACGCATCTTATCTGGAGCTCTGCATATATTAATGTCTGCATGCTTTCCATTATTCTTTACGAACCCGTTTGTAGCGCAGTAAACCTTCCGAACTCTTACCGACGTTGTTTTATAATGATGGTGTAAGCGAGTTAAGTCTTTCCCTCATATATACACCCTTTCACGCCTTTGCAAACAGTGCAGACAGAGATCAGACGGTTGCTGTATGAGCCGTGTAATCATGGTATGCTCTTTTTGTTTATGAAATTATAGTAGATCTGACTCTACAGTTTCTACTAATACCAAACAACCCTGTGTAAATATGACATTATAAAATCAGTTAATAAGTATTGGTGATGTTATTATTTCTTTCGTACATGAATATACAACCGGGAATGCGTTAAAATACGCCTGACAATTCGAACGCAGAAAATAACCATAGGAATACCGCATGTGTGTCATTAAATTAAGTCATTAAGTTGAAACTTCGTAATCCTTGCCTTTTCATTTGTTATTGCTTGCTATGCTCTTCAACTGGATAGGCACAGTAGACACGTAAAATGAAAAAAAAACACCACGTGAAATGAAAAACTATTTCGGATCCCTTTAAGAAAGGGGACATCGTAACGAGAAATGAAATATATTTGCTTCAAATCACGTTAAAAATTTAGGCAATGTAACGTCAAATATTTGACTGATCTTTATTACGACAAAAGTAAGAGGAGACACATTTTACAAAAAAAGAGAAAGAAAGAATGTACTGGACAAATATTCTATACTGACTTTTGGTGTTGCGTATGTATTCCTCAATTCAATTCCGTGGACATAATAATAATACATGAGTGTGTGTGTTTAATTCACGTCCAGCATCACATACACATCTGTAAAGGTGTAACCCATATTGTTTGATTTTTTTTTCACTCGTGTTATAAATAGGTGTGGTGTTTCTCGCCAGGCATCAATGACACTTTTAACCCTTAACCTGCTTGTCGTGAGCGTCATGTCATGTATGCAAACAAAATGGATCCGGATGAGACACCTAGAAACTCGGAGCCTGATCTGGATCCAAGATGTTTGATACTCAGTCAACATGTCTACAAGAAATATAAGCGAATTTGTGAAGTTTTAATAAAGAAGCATGTGCAAGCTTTCGTAACAGGCAAAGGGTTACAGGATGTTGCAAATTTAAACTCGAGGTCACTCCCTTATCTGTGATTCTATATGCAAATAGCTTTTAACAATCATTCACCAGGAATAAGGGAAATGGCCAATATTTCAAAACCTGTGACCAGATGAATTGTTTTGTGTGTGTCAGCATAATAACGGTTAGGAAAGTGAAATAAATGGATTGTTAAATGTTTTTGATTAATAGCATAAGTTGTGGTATGTCGTAATTTGTTCTAAGATCAATGCAGGTCAGATTAAATAAATCGCCTCTAGACAAGAGAGTTAAAACTCGACAATGACCCGCAATTACAGGGTCGCTACAAACAGGCACATTATTTAGTGTATTCGGATTTCGGGAGCGACAATTTACGGTCGTTAGTCAGGTAACACAGGCAGGTCGCTATCCCCAGTCTCAATAAATAGGAAAATGTGTTGGGAGGAAATATTAGGGTCACATAAGCCAGGAAGTCGCTATTAAGGGACGGTCGCTGAGACAGTTTTGACTGTAGTTTGATTTTTGTCTTCAAATTCCGTGGAACCCGTGCTTATCGTATATTTAATACAAATTGAAAAAAAATAATATAAAATAAATAAGTAGCAGCATACACTTGAATACAATACTAACAGGAACTACATTATATGTATTATTATTTATACATTATACTTTATATTAGTAATAATGAACTAAAACCGAATTATAGTTCAGACATTTCTATGCCACGATGCACATGCGATTTGTACTAGAACAATAAACTAGGTACAGACTGCCTAGCTGCAGATGAAATCTGTTTTAAAGCCGGGATGAAACATATTTACTTATTAAACCTGGTGAAAAAGTTCTGTGACTCGACTGGAACTCGAACCCAGGGCCTTTGGCTTACCATGCGAGCACTTTACCGACTGCGCTATTAGGCCACATAGTCTGAGCCTATCAACTGTTTTACCACATCATCTACCCGGCTACACACACACACCCTCTACACAAGAATTCGTCCCGATTTCTTACTGACATAACACTCCACGAGTTTCTTATTATTACATTTTTTCATATAAATTACCATGCGGGTTATTTACGTTTGGCGTCAAATGTAACATGGTGAAAAGGTTGTGACTCGACTGGGACTCGAACCCATGGCTTACCATGCCAACAATCTACCGACTGAGTTATCAAGCACACATTATAAGCCTATCAACTGTTTCACAACAATCTCATCCGTAGTTTCCGTATTTTTGCACATCTAAGTATGCTAAGATGAGTTTTTTGTGATCCGGTGTCCGTCCGTCCGTTCATTAATCTTTCAGTCCGTCTGTGCTTTAAACGGCATCTCCACCAAACCGCTAAATTTATTAAATTAAATTAATTTGTTGAACCTTGGTTGTCATGGAATCAAAATAAATCTTTATTTTTTTCTAAAACCAGTGGCCAGAACTAGGGATATTTAAAAGGAATAGTCTTCAAGTGACCGTCTGCCTAAATTGCTTAACTCATGTTGATATCTAAAAACATATGACCGTGAGGGGACTGGGATAGAATTTCGTATTTAACTATATAGAAAACCTTTAACAACCTTCTTCTCCAAAGCTGGTGTTCCGGTTTGAATGGAATTCGGTAGATATATTAGCTTGGCAACCTTCCTTTTATCAACATTGCTAAAACCATGAATAACATTTGGTATAAATAGTCCTCTGGTGGTCAACTTTCAGAATTACTAAAATTAAGTTAATATGCAAGAAACTATTGCCACCAGGGGCATGGCTAATATTACATATATGTGTCTATATTGAACATGTTTAAAACGATCTCCTTAACTAACAGTCCAATTGAAAGTGCATTTGACAGGAATAATCCATTTAAAGCAAGGAGGGACTGACCGACGAATGGACGGGCGGATGGACGGACATCGGACAGTGGTAACAAACTGAGTATACTCGGGTATGCTGAAAACCGGAAAATACAAAAGAATGAAATAGCTTAAATCCCGTGTCTAAAACAGCCTCATCAACAGCTAGCCGGTCTATATCTAGTTTCTAGTGATGGTGCAAATCGCATGTGGATCGTGGCATAGAGGTGTCTGAACTATAAGTCGGTTTTTGTTCATTGTAACTAATATAAAGTATAATGTATAAATAACCATACATAAAATGTAGTTTATGTTAGTATTTTATTCAAGTGTATGCTGCAGTTGCTTTATTTTATATAAATCGTTTTGCCTTAACTAAACATAATATACGATAGGCACAGGGTCCACGGAATTTGACAAAAAAATCAAATTACGTTACGCTGCCAAAACATTAAATGTGATATGAAAAAATGGTTCATTTCTCGTTACTATGTCCCCTTTATTAAACAGTAAAACCTCTCTATAACGGCCACTAAATTACATCAAGTATTTTGTGTTAAAGGCAGGTGGCTGCTTAAAGCAAGGGGAAAGTAAAACAGAACGTTCCAATAGGAGCGTTCTGTTTTATTTACACCTTGCTTTAAGCAGCCACCTGCCCTAAATACCAACTAATTAACACAATTTAGTGGCCGTTATAGAGAGTTTTTTCTGTAGTTGTAGGTCGAATGCTTCAGTGTTAACTGACTGGCGTTATCCCTTTCAACCCGGGAATGCAACAAATGGAACAGCCCATCAGTATTCAACTACAAATGTATACAGTTCATTCAGTATGAAATGCTTTAATTTGCTAGATGATTTCTAATGACAAACAGTGCTGACCCTAATCAGAGGGCTTCTCTAGGAGCACTCTGATCTGGATGCACTCCGTTTGCAAATGATAGTTTATGCATTGTCCGGGTTGAAAGGGTTAAGCGATCCAAAGTAAGGCATACACTCTGAGCAATTTAGTCAAAACATGTGGAGTTATTCCAATCATTAGTTCTTTGATGAAGGGTAACTCGCCTTCTTTGTTCTGGAATAAATGCAATTGGTTATATAATGAAAGGATCTAAAGATCTAAGAATATGTTGATGAAAAAAATGGTTTGTATATATTGATAGGATAAACAGAATAATTGTCAGGATGCTGGGTGATGCCCCAATGACAAGACCCAGCTTCAGACCTTTTTAAATATTTCGGGCGTTCCGTGAGGTGACAATGTCTTGAGCCAAACACAGCACAAGGCTTGAAACTATAAAAATGATGTGGCTGGGCTATGCTAGCCGGTGATGAATGTATGGTGTTCTGAGACTACTTTGCCTGAGACGAACACTATGAAAACATGAAATTATACACAAAACCCTATGTTATGGTGATCAACAATACCTCAGCTTTGGGGCCAACAATTAAACAATAAACTATAACTGTGAACAACTACTACAGCCCCAAGCCAGCGAGACGGCTGGTCGATGCCTCAACTTCAAAATGGTGCTTGGAACACAATCCTCAAGCTATGTCATGAAACTGTATAAATGTGAGCTATATAACCCTATGCTATGCGAGTTGAGACCCTAAGCATCAAACCCTGTTGAAACCTGTGGTTTGAAGCTATCTCAACACTTCTGTGACTTCAAACCTACGTATCAGACCCTATGTCTCAAAGCATGTATGTAACCCTACGCTCTGAAACCTATCTTGAGCAGTGTATGAAACCTGCTTCAAGAAGCTATAAAACTAACGTTTCGAAGCCTGCCTGCAGTATGTTCCGAGCCCGGCTCGAAAACACTGCCTCAAAAAGACGGCTTCAAAAAGACAGCCTCAACAGTATAGCCTCAAAAAGACGGCTTCAAAAAGACAGCCTCAAAAAGACGGCTTCAAAAGTATAGCCTCAAAAAGACGGCCTCAGGCAGACGGTTCAGCAACGCTCCGAACCCTGAGCACGGTCTTCAGCAAACCTGCTTCAAACCGAATATAACCCCAGGCTATATCAGTCTGAGCAACACTATCTCAATGCCTCAGCTACTCTGAGACCGCTATGAAATAGCAGTGTAATATTATTAAAAGCTGGTTGGACTGTCTAAACGTGCAATTTTCATGCCCAAAGAGAGAACTCAGAGGACAGTTACTTAGCCCATTCAAAAAACAGGTAACTGCACAATTACGTAGCCCAAGCAGATAATATATTCGCCAGTCTTTAACCTTAATGAGTGCAATACTCTATCAGTCAAAAACCAACGATATAGCTTCTATACATAAGTATATAAAGCCGTCACTGAAAGTTCTATGAATATTCAGTGCCCTGATCACAAAATAACCAGCAGTGATCGTTGAATAAGCTTGCGCCAGTCTCAGCATTTGTATACAGCTTCCATTAGTTTGATGTACTTCAGAAAACTAGCATATAAACATTTTATTCATATTAATTATTTCGATTGACCAACCGCCTCACTCATTTGAATATATACACAGTACTATTTTTTATAAGGTATAAAACAAACAAAATGAAGTTTAAAAGTGAACTTACTTTTATAAACAACAAATCAATGAAATCTAACTAACAATTAAAAAAGGGAGATAATCCTGTATATACAAAACTACAGTTAACTCCAATCGCTTACCTAGCGATATACTACAGGTTTTCTTGACAACAGCCCCCTTCTCAAGAAAACGCTCTACTGTTTTCAACTAATACAAGAAAATCTGTTACTCTATTGACGGCTCAGGTAGTCAGCACATACATTGTCTGAGCCCTTGATTACTTGAACCTTGAATTGATAATTTTGTAGGAACAGAGCCCATCTCATGATCCTACCACTCTCTATCTTGCATTTCTGTATGTATGATAATGGTGCATGATCTGTCTGAAGTATGAACTCCGCACCATACAGGTACTTCTGAAATTTTCTAATGCCGAAAATGATGGCTAGGCACTCACGTTCTATGACGGAGTAGTTCTTCTCCCTCTGTAGCAGCTTTTTGCTAGCATATGCTATGGGGAATAAGCCATCTTCAAACTCTTGCATCAAGGCTGCTCCAACTCCACTGTCTGAGGCATCTGTTTGTAAAACAAATGGCCTCTTGAAGTCTGGTAGCCTGAGGATGGGTGAGCGAGTTAACATGTCCTTGAGCGTATTGAACGCCTGCTCATGTTCATCCATCCAAACAACTGTGTTCGGCTTTCCTTTCTTCGTCAGGTCTGTGAGGGGAGACGCAACGTCGGCGAATGCTGGGATAAACTTCCTGTAGTATCCCGCCAAACCTAAGAATGCTCGTACTTGCCTTTTGGTCTTGGGTCTATCTGCATTCTTGATCTTATGAAGCTTCTCTTGCTCCATCTGCAACATACCTTTGCCAACTACATGTCCTGTGAATGAAATGTTTTCATATCCAATCATGCATTTGGATGGTCTTATGGTCAAGCCGGCGTCTCGCACCCTTGTAAAGACTTCTCTCAACATTCTGAGATGTGGCCCCCAGGACTGGGTATGGCCCATGATATCATCGACATAGTTGTCGGCATCACTGCAACCATGCAGCAGTTTGCGCATCATCCTGTTGAACGTGCTTCCCGAGTTTACCATGCCAAAAGGCATCTTCTTAAACTGGTAACTTCCATCTGGAGTCGTGAAAGCCGTCAGATGCTTTGACTTATCTTCAACAGGTATCTGCCAGTAACCCTTGCTCAAGTCAATCTTAGTGAAGAATTTATCTTCCTTCAAGCTTGACATGATGTCCTCAGGGTTACCCATAGGTTCCGTGTCAAACTTTGTCACCATGTTGAGCCTTCTGAAATCGATGCAGAACCTATTTGTTCCATCCTTCTTTTTCACCAACACAATTGGTGAGTTGTAATCTGATTGTGCTGGCTCTATCACTCCAGCACCAAGCATGTTCTGAACCTCATCAGAAACTTCTTTTCTCTTCGCATATGGTATGGGGTATGGTCGAACCCTAACCGGTGTCTTGCTGTTGAGCTCTATCTTATGCTCCTCCAGCTCAGTTGTTCCAGGCTTCTCTGTGAAAATGTTCTGGAATTCGTCAAGCAACCTGAGCACATCGTGCCGTTGCTCACGTGTCAAGTTTTCAGACACCATGACATCTTTGTATGTCTCGGAGCTAGTCAAGCCTGCCAACTCTATCAAGCTTTCGTCATCCACCACCCCATCATCTTCACTGTGTTCAGCCTCTATGATCGCCATGCATGAAACAACATCCTCGAGCTCCCTCTCTTCATACTTCTTCAAAAGGTTGATGTGGTATGTGCCAACCCTGTCACCAACCTGGACCTTGTAGTCCATCCTGTTAACTGCCTCAATGACTTCGAACGGCCCCTTCCACTGCAGAGTCAGTTTGTTGTGCGAGGTAGGCAACAACAGCAGAACTTTATCTCCTTTCACAAGCTTTCTGTTTCTAGCTGACTTGTCATAGTGGTGCTTGTACATACACTGGGCATCGTTCAAACTTTCACGAGCTATCTTGCAAGTGTCCTCGAGTCTGTGTCTCAGGTCAAGCACATATTGATATGTGGTCATGACTTCTGGCGTTTCTCTCTCAGTCCAGAGTTCCTTCAGCACTTGCATGGGACCTCGAACAGTGCGACCATACATGAGCTCAAACGGCGAGAAACCCGTTGAAGCTTGTGGGACCTCGAACAGTGCGACCATACATGAGCTCAAACGGCGAGAAACCCGTTGAAGCTTGTGGGACCTCTCTGTAGGCGAACAACACAGCAGAGAGATATCTGTCCCAATCTTTGGGTCGCTCCTGGCACATCTTCTTGAGCATGCTCTTCAAAATGCCATTCATCCGCTCACACCACCCATTACACTTGGGGTTGTATGGTGTAGTAAAGAGTTGTTTCAGAGATATCAGTCGACAAACCTCCCTCATCAAGTCTGAGGTGAACTGACTTCCTTTGTCACTGAGTATCTCAGATGGGAACCCAACTCTTGAAAATACATCGAGCAGTGCTTCAGCCACCCGCTCTGTCTCGATCTTTGGCAAGGCCACAGCCTCGGGGTACTTTGTAGCATAATCAACTACAGTGAGTATGTATCTGTTCCCTTTCTCAGATACAGGCGTTATGGGACCAATAAGATCAACGGCAACCCGATGAAATGGTGTATCCATAATTGGCATCTCTCCCATAGGTACCTTTGAGACTCTTCCCTTTGGTACTGTCTTCTGACAAATATCGCATGAGCGACAAAACCTTGTCACATCACTGGTTACCCCAGGCCAGTGAAAACTTGTTGTTATCCTATCAACCGTCTTCTTGGCTGAGAGGTGTCCACCAACAATTGATTCGTGTGCCAGGCTCATCACACGTCTTCTATGCTTTGTTGGGACTACTACTTGTTTGATTTCAGTTGAACCAGAGCCCTTGCTCTCTGTGAACAACCTATACAGAACATCCTTCTGTACCTCATATCTATAACTGTTTCCACCCCTTGTGGTCAGCGTACTCTTGTCTCGGGCATAAGACCACAACTTTTGCAAAGATGTGTCTTCAGTCTGAGCCTTCCTGAGCTCATCAATAGTAACCTCATCCCCAGGAGAGTTTGGAACACTTAATGCCCTGAGAGGTCTCTCTTCCTTCTTGGTCTGAGCTCGTGTCATGACAGCTGCCGAAACTCTAGCTTCGGGGTTCTGTGCTTCATGACCCATGGTTTCGAACCATTCCTGGTTTGGGGTGTTTGAAACTCCAGGTATATTCCCCAACACCAGATCACATATGAGTGAGCTCAACACCATGGCTTCAACATTGCCAGTGTAATATGGTGTATCAACCTGAACCAATGCTGCTGGTACTATCTTGGCCCCGCCATCGATAGTTATCATAATATATCTCTTGTCCAGCATCTGGTCGTCTCGCACCAGGTTCTTTCGTATGGCCGCCAACTCACAGCCAGTATCTCTCAAAACCTTGACTGCTCGACCATCAACTAACCCTGGTTGCAAATTCAAATTTCTCTCGCCTTCAAGCGATTCAACGGTACAGCCACCTGCTATGATCGGCACAGACTCTCCATTAGCTAAGCATAGCTCTTCATCTCTGATACATTCTTGTATGTGGATCTGGTTGCAGGAGACCGACATACACAGAGCAGATATTTTCTGCTTGTCTGGAGACTGATGTTGACTCTGATTACGCCTATACTTGAAATCTTTGTTGTATGTCTGAGCACCATGCTGCTGCTGTCCAGAGTCTTCATAACACATTGCTCCAGCACTTATTTTCTTCGGGCCATTCTGGCGACAGTCTCTGGCGAAATGTCCCTCTTTTCTGCATATGAAACAGACCTTTTTCTGAGGTTCAGGCCGCGGTGCTGGGCTAGCTCTGAGGTTAGTATTTGGTCTCTGATGTTGCCTGTTTGATGATGAGTTGAGCTTGGCATGCTTGTTCGAGCATATGGAGCCACCATGAGCCTCTATATATTGCTCAGCTAGCTTCGTCACATCATCAACCGACTTCGGGACTCTCTCTTTCAAGAACAAAGCAAGTTCGGACGAACAGGTTTGTATAAACTGCTCTCGAACCACTAAGTCCATCAAGCCTTCATACGATTTCTCAACCTCAGCCATCTCTGTCCATCTACTAAAATACCTTGTCAACCTAGCCATAAACTGAAAAACAGTCTCCCCATGCTCGGGTCGACTTTCTCTAAACTTCTGCCTGAATCCTTCTTCTGTCAGCTGATATCGTCTGAGCACAGCCTTTTTCAGAGCCTTGTAATCATGAGCATGTTCTGGAGGCATGCTGGTATATACATCAAGACCCTTGCCTGTCAAAAGCGAGCTCAAACTAACTGCCCATGTCTTCTCTTCCCAGCCCTGACTCTGAGCAAAGCGCTCGAACCGTTCTATATAAGAGTCCATGTCATCCTTCTGCTCATCAAACTTCGGCAATTTTGGTCTGGGAGCCTTACTGCTTGTTTCTGAGGTAGGCCCTCTCATGCCTGTCTCAGCCCTTAACTTGACCAGCGCGATCTCACGCTCCTGTTCTTCACGCTTCATATGGGCTTTTCTTTCAAACTGATCATGCTCACGCTTCTGCCGCTCATCTTCACGTTTCTGTCGCTCATCTTCTCGTCTCGACATACGCTCTTCCCTATCTAAATATTCTTTCTCTTTCTTCTCAGCATAGTCCCTGAGGTCTTGCCCAGTCAACCCTAAACGCACACCAGCCGATATCCATTTATCTATGTCCATGATCACAAAACTAATGTTTCAACCCTATGTAGCTTCAGCTATAAAAACCTTCTGAGAACTATCCCGGACGAGCCCCCAAATTGTCAGGATGCTGGGTGATGCCCCAATGACAAGACCCAGCTTCAGACCTTTTTAAATATTTCGGGCGTTCCGTGAGGTGACAATGTCTTGAGCCAAACACAGCACAAGGCTTGAAACTATAAAAATGATGTGGCTGGGCTATGCTAGCCGGTGATGAATGTATGGTGTTCTGAGACTACTTTGCCTGAGACGAACACTATGAAAACATGAAATTATACACAAAACCCTATGTTATGGTGATCAACAATACCTCAGCTTTGGGGCCAACAATTAAACAATAAACTATAACTGTGAACAACTACTACAGCCCCAAGCCAGCGAGACGGCTGGTCGATGCCTCAACTTCAAAATGGTGCTTGGAACACAATCCTCAAGCTATGTCATGAAACTGTATAAATGTGAGCTATATAACCCTATGCTATGCGAGTTGAGACCCTAAGCATCAAACCCTGTTGAAACCTGTGGTTTGAAGCTATCTCAACACTTCTGTGACTTCAAACCTACGTATCAGACCCTATGTCTCAAAGCATGTATGTAACCCTACGCTCTGAAACCTATCTTGAGCAGTGTATGAAACCTGCTTCAAGAAGCTATAAAACTAACGTTTCGAAGCCTGCCTGCAGTATGTTCCGAGCCCGGCTCGAAAACACTGCCTCAAAAAGACGGCTTCAAAAAGACAGCCTCAACAGTATAGCCTCAAAAAGACGGCTTCAAAAAGACAGCCTCAAAAAGACGGCTTCAAAAGTATAGCCTCAAAAAGACGGCCTCAGGCAGACGGTTCAGCAACGCTCCGAACCCTGAGCACGGTCTTCAGCAAACCTGCTTCAAACCGAATATAACCCCAGGCTATATCAGTCTGAGCAACACTATCTCAATGCCTCAGCTACTCTGAGACCGCTATGAAATAGCAGTGTAATATTATTAAAAGCTGGTTGGACTGTCTAAACGTGCAATTTTCATGCCCAAAGAGAGAACTCAGAGGACAGTTACTTAGCCCATTCAAAAAACAGGTAACTGCACAATTACGTAGCCCAAGCAGATAATATATTCGCCAGTCTTTAACCTTAATGAGTGCAATACTCTATCAGTCAAAAACCAACGATATAGCTTCTATACATAAGTATATAAAGCCGTCACTGAAAGTTCTATGAATATTCAGTGCCCTGATCACAAAATAACCAGCAGTGATCGTTGAATAAGCTTGCGCCAGTCTCAGCATTTGTATACAGCTTCCATTAGTTTGATGTACTTCAGAAAACTAGCATATAAACATTTTATTCATATTAATTATTTCGATTGACCAACCGCCTCACTCATTTGAATATATACACAGTACTATTTTTTATAAGGTATAAAACAAACAAAATGAAGTTTAAAAGTGAACTTACTTTTATAAACAACAAATCAATGAAATCTAACTAACAATTAAAAAAGGGAGATAATCCTGTATATACAAAACTACAGTTAACTCCAATCGCTTACCTAGCGATATACTACAGGTTTTCTTGACAATAATACCATGCCAATGCAGAATATATAAAAGTTTATCTCGCTGAATCTCGGCCAGACAAGTTTCTCCTACATTGCGCCAGATAAACATGTCCGTGTACGTCACTGAAATTGTATGTTCCTTTGTTTTAGAACGGGTTTATTGGGTAAGGTACTTGGATGTAATACTTATCTATATTAGTAATACTTATGATATATACTGGAAACGTAAATTTGCATATGGCATACCCTATTTCAAAGTGACAAGCATATATCACAGATTATGCTTGACGACCTACTGCATTGAGAATTACTGTTATATAGTCACACAACACGTTTAATTGTTAATATCATTCACGTGGAATGAGTTTAACAGATCTTTCTTTAGTTTTAATTACTTCCATTACCAACTGTAATATCAGAATTGATTTTGTTATCCATGTTCCTCAGCTAATATACAATAATAATATTATATCCTTTAATAGTCTACACAAATTAAATATAACGCGTAGTTATCACTCCAGAAATACCTCTGTTCAATTAACTGTCTGAAACATATAATTAAGTCATTTGACACGCCTTTGATAACATTAATAATGCAAACATCTTAGCCCCTAATCAAACACGTCCTTAGCTCAGGGTATGCACATTTTGCAAACTTTATCCGTCCCAGTAATTGCGATAAATGCGGTACACGTAATTACTAGGTATAGTGGTGTATGCCGATCATGATTTTTGACCGTAGTGATATTCGCTCGGATTCAATTGTGCCTATTTTATTAATGTACATCTAAGTTACGATATGCATAACATAGACGTGTTAACATTTTATTACCGGTAATTCAATACTGATTATTTAATGGAAGTTAATGGAGCAAACAAGTTGTTTTATTACACTTCCTGACACATATACTCTTTACGTGTGCTTAAATTAAATAACTGAACTCTTTCTAATAGGTGGATGGGGCTATCGGAACCGTCTCTCCCCTCGACGACATACATTTTTTAAGATTAGTTTGCTTATTCAAGCACATGCATTATGCGAAATGAAATGCTGGTCCCCTGGACTTCGGATAAGCGGGACTCGACTGCATTACATTTGATTTCAAATACATAAGTATAGTGTCCACCACTTCGACTCCTAATGAGTAAGTCGGTGTCTTATTTAGATTTGTCAGTTGAATATTAACCACTATCCTGTCCAAATAGTTCATATATGTCTCCTCACACGCTGATATAAAGTAAGATTTACCTACATGCGATTCAAACTTCAAACTTTTAAGAAACTACCAACCGAGTATCAACAGCTCATATTCTAATGAGATGCCGAAGTCGATTGGCGTTCCCATTTGATTATTTAAACCGTTTGGGTTGCAATCGGCATGTTAATGGTAAGGTATTAATAGTAGAGTCGATGGCGATCTAAGTGTCTGTTCAAAAACCATATACTATGGAGACAATTGGATGCTAATGAATACTGTGGTAGGCACCTTTTTCTGAGGAAAGTGTTTAGTTGGAGAGAGGGAGGACATTGCATAGAGAAGTGCGGATATGAGAGAGGGGTAAATCCCCTAGGCAAATGCAGTTGGTGTAAATCATGACCAGTGTGTGTTTTACATTCATCGGTCCCATAGTGAGCAGAAACGGACGTAAATCAACACAAACATTCATCGGTAGGTCCCCATGATATCCGCCGGTTTGCAATATGCATACGACGAGAACTATAAGTGTAAATGTGTCCGTTCACCATTGACACTTAATTAGCTTAAGCTGTTATTGTAATACATATAGAACAACCTGTTCCATAGCTATATACAAGTCACAGGTTATAGCATTAGAAGCAGTCATTAATTATACACATTGAACAATTCACGAACTATTTGGAATTTAATGCTTTCATGTGAAATTTAGTAAGAAGTATGTAATGCCCTTAAATGGAATCTGATTATATTTATCATCTTACATAAAAACTCCCCGTTCCTCGTGCAAGAAACGCATCAATCCCTATTCATATTATATTTTCCTATTTGTATCAGAAGTAGAAAGTTTAATTAAAGCTATTTGCTTGAATTGAGATAAATGCCTGAATAAAATATTTAATGAGTGCCCTAGATATATATCTAGAACAAGTAATGTTTGATACAACTGCTTAACCCTTTCTCTGTTCTATATTTATTCCAAACACAATATCTACTGAATATTTATTGACAAAATAGTTATAATGAAATGTTGAAGGTGGAACATTAAAGTCATTTTTGGAATTCAAAACACGGATTTATCAATGTCCTCAAATAAAGAAAGATTAAACCCTGATCATATGACTCCTTTAGGAACCTTCTGATCTGGGTCTACTCTGTGTGCAGATACGTAACAATGTCTTAATAATATGAAGGAAAGCGTTATGGTCAGCTGTTGCTACTGACATATATACAATATATGGGTCGTTATGTGACTTTTGTTACTGACCGTTCAAAGGCGATACTTCTATCTCACGCTATTGATTTTTTGTTTTGTCTTTGTGCGTCTCTTTGTGTTTTGATAGATACGTACATTTGCTGTAGCGTTGCTGTTCGGGAGGCTGTGTGTTTTGTTTGTGGTGTTTTCTGCATGACTCATAATTGTACTCTTGTATAATTTCCATTTCTATATAACAAGCACCTGCACAGGTTGATAGTCAAACATTATTATCATGCTGAAATATTTCGGAGTATGACTTTTGAAATGATATTCATTATTTCTTTTATGTTCGTGTTTTGATACATATTGTAATGTTTTCATGTTTACATTGTTTTCAATCTGCTCGTGTTTTCAGCCCCTCTGAATTGTCCTTATTCATATATGTGTTTTTGCCGTCTTCCTGTCTTGTTTTATAACTAAATATTGTTCCCAATGCATGCGTAAAGACTTCTTGTTAACCCATTTATTCCCATATCAATGAAGAAAAACTCCTCCATATCCGTCTTTGAAACACACCCATTTCACGTGTAGAGAGGAGACATCAAACAAAATAGTTGCAGGAATAAGCCATTGATATTGATTGGTTCAGCAAACATCGCAGATCCCGATCAGGCGACTTCTTCACGAGTCCTGATCTATTCTTTTTTAAGGGACGTCGTTCACTAATGGGTTAACCAGATCGCGATACCGAACAAAATATGCTTCGCACAAACATGTTTGATAGTGTAAAACGTAATGTTGTCAGCAAATTTACCATAATTGCGGGAATTGTTATTCATTTCAATAATGTCCTATTTTGTTGTGATATGTTGTAAAATGTTTGATTGGCAATTGCCACAAATTAATTTTATTATTGATTCCCATTATAGTCTTCATTTATCATTCAAATTTATAGTTCTAATTTCCACTGTTCAAATGAGATAAGCATGTTATCCCTTTCACTACCAATGCCGCATCTGTGATTACCTCTGCAACCACTTTGGATCCAGATGAGATGCCGTATTACTTGACATCTCTTTAGGACCCAAACAATTTGTTTCTGTGACTTTGGTTTTTAAACAAAATTAAAGCCTGCAGCAGACGACAACGTCTGCAGAAGACACCATTTGAAAGCGGAAGTGTTTAGTAAAAGGTTTCTAAAATTTATTCTGTCGATAGCAAATGTTAATTATTTTCGAGGTGTGCTAAAACAACAAAGATTAGGTCAATATACATTTGTGAATAAAGTTTATTGGCAAATATTGGCCACAGCTTCAACTTCTGTAGTACCTATTGATGCAAATGTCAACCTACTAGAATAAAACAATGGTAAACCCTGGGAACAGCTACCTGTGGCATTGCATGTTAAAGCACCCATGTGTGAAATGGCATGCCATATTTACACATATTTGTTGAATTAGTAACTTGTTAGGCAACTGCCTCTGATTCAGCGGCCTATGCATGGGCGGTGAGTAGAACATAATTATATAGCATCCACAACTCCTTATCAATAACTGTCCACAAATTAATTAATTGGATTGCGTGCCTGTCTTGAACGGTATTGTACAGCTTCTAGCCTATACCCAATAGCGTTTTGCCCCAAGAATCACTGTTCTCGTACATTTCATAAGATGTTGTACTTGTTTATAATGCACCCCTACATAGACATGGATAAATATCATGAAAGCATCTGTCCATTTTTCAGTATCTATAAATGTAGGTAAGTACGACTTTGCAGCTCAATCATTGTAGTTCTGTTTGCAGCTCAATCATTGCGTACACTAACGATAGGTGGATCTAGTTTGTTTCACATAAATATGATTTTGTTTTAACTGCAATTTACCACTGTAGTTGTCATCGCGGTTGTGGTAGATTAGTCGGAGAGGGGATATTGTTATTTACAATGTTTGTCTTTCAGGTTCGGGATGGAATAAGTGTGAGGTTGAGCGCCCCTAAACTGGTTTACTCCCCCCCCCCCTCGTCCCAGTGAATATTGTCACTGACCATTCCAACACGGTACTTCCATCTCCTCGTATTGTTTGTTTGTTTTGTCTTTGTGCGTCTCTTTTTGTGTTTTGATAGAAATGCATATTGCTGGAATTTATTGTCGTGGTGCTGTTTGGGCGGCTGTGTGTTTTGTATGTGGTGTTTCCTGCAGGACCCAAACATATACTTTGGCCTGGCCATAACCTGGCCGTCTAGGATAGGGAGATGGTTGCCCTTGTCATTAGAAGCAAACATAGACTGTAAGATACTAGCTAATAAATCGTTTTATCCATTACAAAGTATGGGTTTAATTACTGCACTTTCCTGTACATCAATGTCACAAGAGGCGCCTTCAACTATATCCGGACCTCCATTTCCGATCTGGAAAATTGGCAGCTGGCGTACAGTCTGAACAATATTTGGCCTACGTTGGTAGATGACCTCCTGTACTATTTTTTCCGTTCCCCCTATGACGGGTCTGGCTGCTTTGGCTAGCTACAGACCTTCAGTCTGACCCGCCTTCCTTTTTTCAGACATCACCTAGTCGTAGCAACACTTTTGTACTGATATCTAGACTATATTTCACCATCTGATCAAGAATCACTTCTTCTGAACACATTAACGCGATGAGTTTTGTTTGCAACGAATAGAACTGTTTATTAATTAGTAGTAAATCCAAGCAGGCAAAAGCCACATACATGACGCAACCACCACCAAATCCCTTTCTGTAGGCTGATAAAATATTCCCGAAAACGGAAGTTGGAAATCTGTGCTTCGTAATAATGTTCAATACCGTAGTATTTACACGGCCGTCTACTATAGTTATTAAACATTAAATTCCCAGAAAATAGCTGGTTTTCATGTCCTTATTTGTCAAAAACGAATTACTTTAGATTTTAACAAAGTTAACCATAATGTTTATTTATATTAGTGTCAAACGATTACTCAGCGTATCATCCAAATGATTCATAGTCCTAAAATACTTCAATGATGCCCTTTGCGTCCAAATAACAATATATACAAAGGTTGTAGTTATCAAACATCGAAGTATCAAGTTAAATTACATTGGTTGACATGTACCATTAGTATAAGGTGTATATACACTATTAATACAAACATATTGGACATGCCATGATGGCGACTATTTTGAATTGTAATGTTTCAAAACCACTGTTAAGCATTAACGTACATATAACTGCTGTGAATGTCATATTCCGATGTTTACAATGCATATTTATCATTTCAGATCTGCCAACTACGACCTCGTCGAGGATTTGATATTTCAGTGCTATACTTTAAAATCATCCAGTGTTCTGTAATTATCTGAACGTATTAATCATTTATATAACAGCTCGCCGTCTCTCGTGCAAGAAACACATCAGACCTTATAAATATTAAAATCCCATATAAATCAGAAATAGAGGAGATATTCGGCTCTTAATGTGAATAAATACTTGTCAGATATGAGACATATGCCGGAATAAATATTTCATGAATGTCCTAGATATCCAGCATAGTTCGTGTGGAAACAAATGCTAGCTCTAAGCCGCGCTACAGAACATTTTACATTAGAGGTGAATTTTCTTCAGGCTATTATCCTCTTGTAACGGATTGATATAGAATATTACACGTTTGGTAAATATTAAAAATAGTCACACATGCATATCTATATAGTTGATAATTATTCATTATTGCTCTGAAATGTACTTCATAGAAATTGAATATAAAAATATATTTATAAAGAGATATTTGAACAGAGGCACTGGCACAAATAGGCATTCTGATATTTGCAAAGAGTTTTGCCTCCCGATTCAGTTTCGGCATTTTGTTGGTTGAGCAGTGTCAGTGGCTACAGGTATACACAAAATGTATTCTCATGCTGACAATACTGTATGCCCAGTCACTGAATTTCTTCAGTTTTGACTGTCTTCCGATTGGTTCAATCCTTTTGACTATTGATTGGGTGCCAAACAGCTTGGATTCTGATGACGAGGCGATTTACGCGGTGCCTCTTCTTTGTCGTCCAGGTTGTTTGTAAATGCCAGTTGCCTTAAACATATTTTATTTCTGCAATATACAACATGCATAAATGTACTTACATGTAACTTCTAAGAAGGATTGGAATGAAAGCTGTGAGCTTATTAAATTCCTCTCCTTGGCATATAGCGCTTCACAAAAGCAGCTTTTCATAAAAAACAGCCTTTCAAGATATAACGAAATATTAGAGACATGAAGATGAAACAAAATAGAATAGTACATGTATGCTTGGAACAAGTGAAAATCAGAGTGAAAATCTGAGGCGGATATCATGCCAAAATAAAGCTATATTGTCCAACTGAATATATACAGATCTATATAAGTATACTTGGCGTTCTAGCTCATAATAATTAAATTAACCCTTCTCTTGCTGAATTTTTAACCACATTTCTCCTTCTTTACCCATGCTCTGTTGTATAATTGCATATATCTTCACTATGTACAAGTATTTCGCTGTGCAATCACTGCTGTTGAGTGCACTGGTTACGCAATCAACTTGTAAATAGTGCAGACCCTGATGAGATAGCTCCTGCAGGAGCTGTCTCATCTGGGTCTTCACTATTTACAGAAAGGTATATTGACGTGAATAGCAAGCGAAGGGTTAATGCCATTTTTAAAATGCGTTGAGCATTATACGAGTTAAAAGCAGATGTAACAAGTATGGATCCGAACCTATCAGCGCGTTACAAATATATGAACAACCGGTGGGAATTCTTTATAGTTGTTCCTTTGTAATACAGTAAAACCTCTCTATAACGGTTACTAAAGTACATCAAACATTTTGTGTTAAAGGTAGATGGCTGCTTAAAGCAAAGTGAAAGTAAAACAGATCGCTCCCATACTAGCGTTCTGTTTTACTTTCACCTTGCTTTTAGCAGCCATCTGCCCTAAGTACCCACTAATTAACACAATTTAGTGACCGTATTAGAGAGGTTTTACTGTAATTTCCTGAAATGTCGTTCGTATATAGCCATCAACTAGGGCATACAAACCATCTTATACAAGTATGGTTGACCTGTGTTGTTTAAAATAAATGTACATGTAAGTAAATGTTCTTAACAATATGTAGTTATTAAAACATAAATCGAAAATGTACTCGAAAACCGTCGTTTGAGTTTATATTTGTTGTTTCCTTTACAACAATATTATGCTAGGAAATATAGAAACTCTAAATAACATCTCTTTCACCAGTTTATAAATATTGCTTTGTTATGATACTGTTAGATTCCCAACAATATGCTGCATAAGAGAATATATAATAATTTCGATACTCTTTAATAGTACCATTAATGAAATAAAATAATCGAATAAAATACTCTGTCACGATTAGTATAGTACATTAACGGCACCGAGTCTTGCACTCACAGCTTTATTTCAAAACAGAGTTTACAAAATTAAATTAAACCTCAAGAGTATCTGCTTTCATCGCCAATTTCATAGTTTTCTATTCATATGTATGCATAAACATATTTGTATGTACGTTACACAAAATAGCTTGCAAATATTGCATGAGTATTGCGTCAGCTGGATTTAAAGGTGACTGCTTTTCAGTGCCATAGATGATTGAAGAAGATGAAAAAAATGAAACAAAATAAAAAATATACACATTGTTAGACCTGGAGGAAGGTTTCTAAAACTGGATCGTACATTGAAGCAGCAGTTTGTAAGAGTGGGTATTTATCATGTGTAGCAACGTGTCTGAACTTATAAACTATTCTAAAAGCAACTACATATTGAACATAAATATTGTAATCATATGTGACTGTACTACTTGTAGCGTGGAAGGTTCGTATCGTATTTATGCGGGACACTATTGCAGAATATCTATACTGTATCTAAATGTGGTCAACTGTTACAGTATAAATGATGTGAAATGTTGCATTCTATTTATACAGTATCTGAATTCGGTGCATTGTTGCAGTATATCTATACTGTATCTGAAGACGGTACACTGTTGGAGTATCTCTGTATATTTTCTAAATGGGGTGCACTATTGCACTATATATTGTATTTAAATGCGGTGCTATGTTGCAGTATCTCTGTACTATGTCTAAATGCGGAGCTTTGTTGCAGAATATTTAAACTGTATCAAAATACGGTGTATTGTTGCAATATCTCTACACTGTATCTAAATGAGGGAAACTGTTGCAGTATATCTATATTACATCTAAATGTGGTGAACTGTTGCAGAATAACCATACTGTATTTAAATGCTGTCAGCATTACAGTATCTCTAAACACGTTGTTGTTGCAGTGTCCGGCGATACATGATATCAAATAAGATGCAACAAAGGAAAATACAAAAAAAATATGTTGTTTTAGTTCAGGGATAAATCTAAAATCGCCCATGTAGCTGCATATTGCACATTCATTGCAAACTGTTCTGTCCTTTCATATATTCACCGTGTGTGAGTCCAAATGTTACCAAACACATATTTTTATTTCTTTGTCGCATTTTGTCATACTTCAATATCAGCTCAGCTAATGCATGAACTGCGATATCCTTTCATGTTGTCTTTTTAAAGTCGTCCTTTGATGTTTTAGTCTGGTGGAGATTGTGTCGTCTATATGATTTATGGGGTATATGACAAATATTTGTTTGACATATTTCAGGACGAACAGGATAGAATAAGAAAAAGTCAGACTGTTCGAGTACACTTTATATACATTTATTCACATAAAGCATGAACAAACTTGAATCAGCTTACTCGGCGAAACAAACATATGCCTTGATGGAGTCATGCATAAACCTTAACTGAAGGAATAAATATACTTACACAGTTATGATATGTATGGCACTCGGGGAATAGAAATGTAGGCATAAACCCACTTTCTGACAGCGAAATTATCTAAGATACATTGGTATAGTATACGTAACCAATGCGCATATATTACGATGATAAAACTGGGATGCAATTAAGATTGTTCGTAGTCATATGTGAGTGTTTATTGGTCAAGAAACGTGAAACGTATATATTGTTTCCTCGCAACATTTAATATGATTTATGTTATCATTCCTTAACCCATTACCTCATAGGCTATTTTAGATCATACCTCTTTAAATAAATCTACCGAAAAGGAGCATTAACTAGAGAAATAGAAATTTTTAGAAACTTTGTGACACTATTGTGATAAATAGAGCATTTGCTCCTATAGGAACAAATGCTCTATTTATCACAATGGTGTCACAAAGTGACTTTTACAGAGTCGTCAAAAGTCGTCAATATGAGGGAATGGGTTAAGCGACAGAGATGTTCACGAGCTACCTCGTACACCATACCATGTTAGTTGCAAAGTGGTATAACAAAACAATCTGTTCTTTAACCCTTACAACGTTAAGTGTTCAAATGGACAATTCAAAAATTCAAACGGGCCAAGTTTATGGTGAATATTTAGGGATTTTTCTAAAGAATCGTGTAACATGACAAATAATACAGACCCTAGTGAGAGGGATATATGAGCCCTTTCATCCTGGTCTACACTGTTTGCAAAGGACTTTAGTGACTCGGTCCCGCACAGTAAGGGTAAAATGTTATTTGTCTCGGGCATCTGGAAGCATTGCATCTCATTAGTAGCATCAACATGTTAACCGTTTCGTCTCCATATAAATTGCACCGGCTAATTTTAATGTCTATGCCAGGTTACACAATGGCGTATTCGGGTTTTTTTCATCACAAAATATAATTTGTATCAAACAGTTTTTATCTTAACCCTTCGCTTACTATTCACGTCACTATACCTACCTGTAAATAGTGAAGACCCAGATGAGACAGCTCCTGCATGAACTGTCTCATCAGGGTCTGCACTATTTACAAGTTGATTGTGCAACCAGTGCACTCAACAGCAGTGATTGCACAGCGAACTACTTGTGCACAATGAAGATATATGTAATTGTACAACAGGGCATGGGTAAAGAAGGAGAAATGTATTTTAAAATTGAGCAAGAGAAAAGTTAAGGAGACGCCGAGTTGCTCTGTATTCAAATTTTATATAGCTGCATTATGTACACTTATATGCCTCCATTATGTACAGCCTTTCATCACCAAACTCTTTATGTTGACTACTGTTTAGACTTGTCTAGAGACGATTCTAACGAGTGGTCACAACATAGGTTTGAGGGAGTAATAAAGCAGTGAATCTTGACAATAATCATGTCTTGTTTATATGGACGGCGTCCATCCGTCCTACTGCTTGTCCGTCTGTCCGATTTTAATTTGTCCACGCGGTTTCTCCAAAACCTCTGGTCGGATTTTCATGAAACGTCATAGGATTGATCAGCACAATTCTTATTTATGCGTATTTTATACCTGATCCGATTCGATGATTTTCTACAGTTATGGGACTTTGAATTTTTTACATGGAAACTTTTGTCGCGCTGTTTCTCCAAAGCACTTGTTTGGATTTTAATAAAACTTGGCAGAAATGATCAGCACCATGCCCTTTGTGCATGATTTATTCCTGCTTCGGTTCAATGAAGTTTAGCGGAGTTATGGTACTTTGAAATTTTTACATGTAAAAAATTATTCACGCGGTTTCTCCAAAACCCTTGTTCGGATTTTACTAAAACTTGGTATGATTGATGAGCACCATGCCTAGTTGTGCATAACTTGTTCCTGATCGATAATATTTTATTTGGCGGGGACATCAGTTTTTGTATTTAACCCTTCGCTTGCTGAATTTTAAAATACGGTTTTTCTTCTTTACCCATGCCCTGTTGTATAATTACACATATCTTCACTGTGTACAAGTATTTCGCTGTGAAATCACTGCTGTGGAGTGCATTGGTTGCACAATCAACTTGTAAATAGTGCAGACCCTGATGAGACAGCTCCTGCAGGAGCTGTCTCATCTGGGTCTTCACTATTTACAGGTAGGTATATTGACGCGATTAGCACGCGAGGGGTTAAACAAATCTAGTTTGATTTGATTTGCGCATCGTATCTAGACCTCTGCACAATACCCTTTGGAGAATTTTTGTTTTGCAGTAAGCTACCACTTGGATAAATACGCGTCATTAGGCAACGTCTTAGTGGTATTTATACAATGCCTAACATATAATGTCTATTCTTCATGTGTCAATGTACGGATGTGACAGATTCATTGCAGTTCACTGGATAATACGAAATGTGTTCATTGGATTGAAAACAAACCGCAAAATTGACTGAAACCATGCTGATCGCTAATAGTCACGATAAAGGGTTCAGTATATTGTATGGGGTCTAGTAATACTACAAACCATAAGTTATTAACACAGTTGCCCACAGTGGATTATTCCATGTTTATATATTGGATTAGTCCTTTATTGATCCTTTATCCTTTATCTAAGGGGTGCCTGGCCTAAATTTTCAATTTCGTTTTGTTTTATATTGGAACATCCTATCAGCAAACAGTGTATACTCTGATCAGACGCCGCATCTGATCAGAATCTTCGCTGTTTGCCTATGTCCCATATGTGTCTGTGCGTGCGTGCGCGCGCACACAAGCGCGGTTGCGTGTGTGCGTGTCTCACTTGTTTACTATCGGTGTTTTGTTAGTGGTTGCGTCTTGTACCCGGATTTTCTTTCTTGACTTTATTATGTTTTTCAATTAAAAGAAACATGATGTTTTCTGGGATACTATGACATATGTGTTATGTTAAGTGAATTCCTTCATGGTGTGTGTCTCGTACGTGTATTGTTATTGAAATGATTCTGTTCTGATTGTGATTGATTTAAAGTGACAGATGCACGGAATGCCGCTGATTAATGCGAAATAAGTTATTCTGAATGTAATAACCAAGATGTCACAGAAAATACAAATCAATGGGACAAAAATATTTACATGGATAGCGAGAAGAATGAAAACAAACCAAGACCTTAAGTTTCAGCATTTGACAAATGTTATAGTTGTTGTTACAATGTACTCTGTTTGTTTGATGTTCAGTCACTACTATTAGTGTTGTGCCAACCTGGATTATGATAACTGCAACATATTAAATATTGCCAAAGAATCCTATGCTTACTTCAGATTCATTTGAGCTTGCAAAAAACTACTACCCGCGATTTACTCATCTTGAATCCTGATGAGACACCGGATTACACGCCCACACATTGCTCCGAGCAGTTTACAAATGCCAATTATCTCAAACCTTGCTCAAGAAGCACTTGAATTTCCTTTACAGCATTTAACAGTTTCTACCTTGTAAATTGAGATAATGTCAAACATGTGTGCCCGAAATGAAATGAAACGATCATCGGGATCAAAACTGTGTGAAGTTCATGAAGTAGCATTGTACTCCTTTGGCTCCAAATATATTTCGTTTGTATAAAATGCCGTTTGTTTTAAGTTTCAGAGTGGACTTTGTTTCAATGATTAGCTCACATGGCACAGAATGCTTAGATGAGTTTTATGAGTACCATGTGCCGTGAGTCGTGAGTCTGTGCTAACATTTTCATGTGGAGCAAATGCTCTATTTATCACAATGGTTTCAAAATTCTAAAAGTTTCATTTTCTCTAGAGGATGCTCGCTTTTGGCAGATTTATTCAAAGAGGTAGGATCTACAAATAGCCTATGAGGGAACGGGTTAAACCAGTCTGTGATCAGACGAGGCGTCTCATGATGTTCCAACCTTAATACTAGGAAGATAGTTTTGTAGGACAATAACATAACGCACAATATAGCCTTATATTTGTATTGTGTGTTTCGTAACGAGACCTATCATCGAGGCCTATCGTCTCCACAACACGCATACATTTCGCACGCACGCACGTACGCACGCATGCACATCATACGCAAATATGCACACAACACCGCACGTACTGACACGGGGGTGGGGATAGTGAACAAATATAACCAGCAAACAAAAGGTTAAATGATATTTAAGTTATGCCGATAGAATACAAGCACAGTAATTGCTGTGTATAATGACCCAAGTCGTGTTAGTGAGTGCCTAACTAGGCAAATCTACGCTCATTTGGTCGCAACGCATTATGTTAAAAGATGTTTACCAATGGTATCAATGCCCAAGCAAGTAAACGTAAAGTGTTATACGCTGCAGAATTTTTTCAACACCACATGTTTCAATCTTTAACCTGCTGCATAATAAAAAAAATGGCCCTCCCCTTTTTAATATTAACCCTTTCCCTGGTGAATAAGATTATTTTTTAAAATGGCATATGAAAACATGACATTTTGGCTCAGGCAGAAGCTGTAGAATCAGATCTATATTACACCATAAGCAAACAGAGCAGACCCTGAACAGACGGCTCCAGATCTGGGTCTCGTCTCCTCTGTTTGCAGATGCGTCAAAATGCGCTTACATAAGAGAAAGGGTTAATGCAACACAATTGTATAAAATGTATCACAGAAGAACACTTTAATAACAAACAGAACAGACCCTGGTCAAAAGGTCCCACAAGAACACTTTAATCTGGGTTGCGTTGTTTACAAGGTGCTTACTCATTGCCATCATGTGTAGGTTAATGACAACATTTATGTTTGTCGTATAGTTTCATAATCTTGCAGACCATTCGAAACGAATTTAATAAAACGAATGAAGGGAGCGATGATCAATATTGTTTTAACGCAATTTGAACGGAATTTGAACAAAACCTCTAAGCTAGTATTTAATTATTTATGTTCATATTACATTGTAAATTACTGGGTGCAACATGTGTTGAAACTCTGCATTTTATGAGTGCTTTAAGTGCATATATATACCTAAACTGCAAATAAATGCAACATGCCGTGGTATGTATGCATATACCTCAATGCATAATGTAATTAGGTTGCACGTACTTGCAATAATGCAAAGAATTTGATCGATAATGACTAATACATGATACAATTTCGAACGGTCTAGAATGAGTGCATTATGAAAGGGTTTCCTATCAGTAATACATCCATACAGTAGCTAGATATGGAGAACTGTACACTCGTATAATGTATATTGTACTTCTCGATCTACTCTACTTTTCTCTCGTTCATCTATTTAACATTATACATTACAGCAGAATACTGTAATAGTTTCAAAGCATCTCGTATTAAAATTATTTCCAAAATATTTCAAACATTATTACATGAATTGCGCTATCAAATACTCATTTAACTTTATACCAGATTGAGAAGCATTTAAGGTGTTTCAAATAGAGAATACTCGTATCGAGGTAATCAGCTACTTCAGCTAATTAATATACATCCCTTACATTAATTTGTATCAACTGAATGAATATTATTTCAATTACAATTACATTCTCAATATTTGATATAACTTTAACAGTAACAATGTTTAAGCGACGGAAAATCGTAGCCCAATTTTAACTGTAAGTTGACTAATCTTTGATTAATATCTCTCTGAGCACCTATCACATCAACGTGATATGCTTTAATATAGCATTGCATTCACATAATAAAAGATGATAACATGATATAATATAATACGAAATAAAATATAATATATCATTGCTATAATCTAATCTAATACAGTATAATATAATATATAGTTATCTTATCTTTATATATCTATATATATTACAGTAAAACCTCTCTATAACGGCCATTAAATTGTGTCAATTAGGTGGTATTTTGGGCAGGTGGTTGATTAAAGCAAGGTGAAAGTAAAACAGAACGCTCCTATAGGACACAACTGTTTTTATGTAATTTAGTGGCCGTTATGGAGAGGTTTTGCTGTTTATGTATTATGAAATTACAGATTCGGGCATAAAAATCGATTTGTCGCTATGATTATTTCGATTGATTATCCCATTTACATAGACAGCATTCTTCGCGGTATATTGTAGCTTTCAACGGATGCGAGTATATTGACATGGCGACGAGGACTGTATGATTTATTAGATAACATTGTGCAAGTATGGGATCATTAAAAACGTATCACTTGTTTTGAGCGTTTTATCAATTTGACACCGATGGGCCAGTGTGACTATAAATCATGCGAAGTGTAGTGGTGTTTGACAAATTGTTAACATAAAATTTACTTTTTGCAATTTATATGTAAGGCGGAAATATTAACCCTTTCCTTCATATAAACGTGTTTTTTTGCAAACAGAGAAAACCCAGAACAGACGGTTCTTATAGGAGCCGTCTGAATAAGGTCTGCACTGTTTGCTGGTGGAATCTAAAGATCCGTTTCTTTACTTTCTAAAATGGCTACAATGTTCCACCTTCCATCTTTCATTATAACTATTTTCCCAGGAATATTTAGTATGTACTGAAATTAAACTAAACATAGACAGGGGAAGGGTTTACAGTCAGTATGCTACAGGCGAATATATGGCACAAAAAGGAAAAAGCCTGGATATAGATTGAGGGTCACGTCAGTATGCAAAATGTTTAACCCTTTACGTGTTTGATATCCATGTAAGAAATGATGATGTCATGAATAGATATTAGCTGAAGTTTTATAATGCAAACGTTTTAAGTGAACTGTAGAATCAGGTCTGTATCATGCCATAAGCAACCCTACAGGTACCATCTAATCGGAGTCTACTATGTTTGAAAATTTGTGACACGGCGTTAATATTAAAGAAATGATGAAGACTCAAGTTGTGTCTTTGAAATAAACGACGGAAAAGTATGTACTGATAATCATTTTAGATGACATGTTCTATTGACGGAAAATTGCCTAACATATCTAATGTAAATCAGGGCAAAGAAAAAAGTGCGTCCCCAAATACATTTTTTTTATTTCTCCACCAAACTTTACACTGTGACCACTCTTTAGAATCGTCTCTTCGAGACGATTCTAAAGAGCGGTCACACTATAGGGGCTGATTCATAACTAAATGCGTTATTCTTGAAAACGTTGAAATTTACTCACCTTATCTAGACCTCTGGTAAATCATTCTCATACTGAAACAATATCGTCTGCTCAGTGTCGTATCTACTGAACATTTCTACAGACCTTTGAGTCGATGGACTCTTTGAGAGACTATTGAATCGACGACTGATATGGATCCAAGCTGTTTACAAATGTACTTGTGAAATGGCACATTTCCAATCTCAAACAGACCACGCTTACCATGGATATTCAGGAATTGCTTTAAAGAAAAGTGTAACATGACAAACAGTGTAGAATCTAAGAGGCCTCTCATCTGGTTCTGCACTTTTTTCAAAGGACATTAACTTGTTTCACGCACAGAAACGGTTAACGCCTAAACAGGACATTCTTTAGGTAGACTACTTAGCAATGGCTATATCGTATAGTAGGCACTGTCATTTCAAAACAAGAACATCGTTGCATATTTAGATTTTATTCCATAAATAAATATGTATAAATTGCAAAAGTTCACAATGTCAGGTTTAGAAAACGTTAATTAATGAGTAATGTAGCACACAAACATCGAGAAAATGTTTGAGAAATATACAACATCAGATTCGTTTCAAAAGATATCATACCATCTCGTTAGTTCACTGTTTACTGCTTTCGTAACAATGTATCATCATAGCAGTTTGCATGTTTACAATTGTTTACAATATTCCATGCTCAAAACAGCAAACGTAATAACATATATGAATTACTCATTTTAACACATGCCCCACTGCTTAAATGCGGATAGGATACAATTTTGGTTCGATTTGATCAAGCTTTTGAGAAATAATTGGTCGAAAGTCAAAGGCGTTTTTATCTAGATCCAAAATGTTTGCAATTGCGAGTCAGGTGTCGCCATAAGCAGGCTAAGTGTTAAGATGCGCCCACTTTATTTGCCGTCCTTTAACCCTTTTGGCGCCAAATTTCTAATTGTCGTCTGCAAACCGCATTTTTACATCATTTGTTAGAATAAGGAAATGAGATAAATAAATGCAAATGTTAAAGTAATAAAGCACAGATATAGAAATAGAGTTTGAGACAAACAATAAAGTTCCGGATCAGACGCCGCCATGAAAAAGTCGACGTCTGATCTGAGACTGCACTTATTTGTCGTGGTGCATGTTGGCGTGCGTATTTTAGCATCACCCGATGCAGAATATTTAACTCTTTCGCTGCCAAAGTTTGTCATCTACAATCTTTTTTTGTCTGCTACACTTTTCACTTGTTTTTATGTTTTGTCATTTACAAAATTCGATACCAGACATAGTAACAAACATTTTGTATCCTGATGAGACGCCGGGTCTCATCTGGATCCAAAATGTTTGCATAGGTAATCACAGATGCGACATTGGCAGCGAAAGAGTTAAGAGCTCTTAACTTGGCTCATCACTCGTTAATTGATTTTACAATCGAACTGGTTCCCGGTTGTATGCAAATACTGCTAAAAGCCGTCCCCATCACCATCATGGATTTCGTGCATAAAAACTCAATTGTTTGACATCGATTCAGGGGTGTTTAAGGATTCACGCAAGTCGATACTCGTGTGCATATGCTGTTCTCCCAAGCATATACATTTGAACTTCGATATCTAAAACTTCAAGGGACCAATTAATTCAAGATAACAGTCATCCGATCTAGACAATTTCTAAAGCTCCCCGCTTCATGTAGGCTTAAAGTAATACTGAAAGCTCCTATACTTTAGACACGCATTAAGCTGTTATGTGCGTTTCTAACTATGCGCAGTGGTATATTTTAGAACAAAGCTGTACATTTTGGAAGGACCGAAAGTTTAGTTCGCGTTATCCTGAAGTTCGATTTATCCGAGTTCGAGATATTAAATTCAAATGTATATGCATATAAATCCATTCCGGGGTAGGAAATGTGAGTTTGGGTTTGTGGGTGGGGACGTAGACAGTATTAACACTTATCAAGATGGGAAAATAATATCGGCGCATATTTGGGTCACGTGCAAAGTAACTACTTCTGATTGGATCACTATTTTTAGAAACTATGACCGAAAGTCAGATGGAATTTGATGAGACCCCGGCTTAGTATGTGTTTTATCTGGATCCAATATGTTTGAGTATGTCGCAGATAGCATGATAAGGGTAATTTTAAAGTTTGTCTAGACAGACTGTGACATTACCAGTCAAGCTGATATAGTCTAAATAATTAAGTAGGTACAAACAGTCTTATCTAAAAGATGACACCCTTCTTCTCAAATTTCTCATTTAGTCGACGTACAAGCCTATTTTCCTGCACTGTCTTTACAGCAAACACAGCGAGCCTATCGCTGTCCATGAAGTGGGACAGGCGCGTGAAACGACTATAAATGAGTCATGCTATGCCCGAATAAGGCTTACAAAGCTTTGAAGCTTTGTCGTGTATTATAATTTAAAAGCTGAACCCCTAAGTATCCGTTACATCAGACGCTTTCACCCTTACAACGCTGAATTTTCAAATTGACTATTCCAAAACTCAAACAGGTCAATCTTATGGTGACTGTTTAGGGATAATTCTAAATGTGTAACATGACTAACCGTGCAGACCCTGATGAGAGGGTCCCTCTAGGAGCCGTCTCATCTTGGTCTACACTGTTTGCAAAGGACCTTAGTGACTCATGTCTCCAACAGTAGGGTTTAACGCGCTCCATATCTGACATTATTCGGAATTCAGAAGATGCACAAGACAAATCTTGTTTTTGAGTGCAATGGGCATGTCTGTTTGAACTACAGGCTAACTTTCATTGTTTTCTTTTACATAATAGTCAACATGCTGTAAACTGAGAAGATAAATGCATACGCACTGAGAGAACGTTTTCTAATGCCAATGTTTACGCTAACAGTTAATATTAAATATTATTGGATTGCATAAAGTGTTTAAACCCTTTACCCCATGAATATTCATGTAGGAAATAATGTCATCATGAATACTAATTAGCTGGATTTAAAATAACATATGAACACATGCATTGTTGCCATGACAGCTACTGTAGATTAAGATCTTTAATATTCCATTGCCGTTTGGCCTGGTATATTCTGTTTGCAAAGACGTTCCAAGGTGCATCTGGAGTAAGCGGTTAAGGTTTCTGATTAGCATGTTAGCCCATTTATTTCCATATTATTTAGCCATTCCCTCATATGTTATTATATACCCATCTTCTTTGAATAAATCTACCAAAAAAGGAGCATTTCCTAGAGAAAAGGAACGTTTTAGAATTGTGTAGTTTTAAACCATTGTGATAAATAAAGCATTTGCTCCTAATGGACCAAATGCTTAATTTATCACAATGGTATAATAAAGTGGCTTTTACAGAGGCGTCAAAAGGCGCCAGTATGCAGGAATGGGTTAAGGAAAACCCTTCCAGATCTTATTTAGGAACCCAGCCATGGTTCACATTGAGGGAGCAACGCAAACAACATATTTGCTGGTATAAACCGAGAGCATCGATTGATTCTGCAAACAGTGCAGATATATTCTCATCAGAAGGCTCCTTCAGTAATAAGCAGGATAATATTAAACACAATCACAATTCATTGTTGGAGATATATTTATTGGTTTCTCCAGAGAATTTTGACCAGGATCAGCATTGTTTACAAATGTCTTATGTACCCGATTCCCGCACCTTAATGGTTAATGACAGAACCTATGTGTGTCATATATGTTCATGTTCATGTGGTTGCAGGCCATTCAAATGTTTAGGCTATTTCGTATTTAAAGCTATACGTGTCTGTTAACATGAAACAATGTAGGCCCAAATTACAGGGATTTCTCGATGAACCCTCTGAACAGGGTTGCATTTATAAACCTCTGACAAAATTAAGTCGTTTATATTGAATGGATTCTATTGTTAAACACTCATTTAACTCAGTATTCAATTGTCATTCAGCCGAGAAATTGCAGGAACCTTAAACCAAACAATAGTCATTGCAATATGCAAATGTTGTTCTTGTTAAACCATGAGTCATGTTTAAAGCACTAGCATGAATTTCCTAGAATCAGTAACGACTTTATCATGATATAAAATATTGTATCATTACAAATGACAAAAAAAAATAACAGTTCATAGCAAACTCTTCGCCATGGTTAAGAAATTGTTTTGTTATGGAGATAGAATAGATGCATACTAATTATTGTGTGTAATGCTCCAAGTCTTATTCATATGTGCATGTATGCAATTGCCTCGCAATACAGAACTATGCTCATTTACCCCTTACACATTAATGGTAATAGATTTGTATAAATGTAATTTGTATCAAAGCCACATCGAGTAAACGAACATTGGCAGCAGGATAATATTCAACACAAACTGGATCACAATTAATCACTGGAGATATATTTATAACAAACAGTACAGTTCTTAATCCAAGGGTTCCTCGGGAGCGGTCTGATCTGGATCTACACTGTTTACAAATAGCGTATATACCCGTATCCCGTATCTCGGGAGTTATTGATAAAAGCTATGTTTGGTTTAAAGTTTCCTCTTCATGCAGGCTATTCGAAACTAAGTCTAATTCGTTTTTAAAATTCTGGAGAATAGTTATTTTAGTTTGAAACAGTTTTGACCCGGATGGCACGCACATTTACTTAGTTTCTCATCAAAAGTAATCACGGACAACGCATGTTCTTTGTTTAACCCTTTCATTGCGGGACACGAGCATATTGTCACTTACAAACAGTGCACATCAATATCACAGGGTTTCTAGAAGAGCCCTCTAAACAAGGTCTGCAGCGTATGTCATTCATAAACCTTTGACACATTTAATCCGTTTATATTAAATTGTTTATACAGTTAAACACCGATGGACCTTTTCACGCTTAACTCCGCATTCAAAGGTAATAGATAAAATCAATCATGCTGAATGTTCCAATGGACCATTTCAAAATTCAAACAAGGCAAGCGTATGTTAAATAGTTAGGGATATTTCTAAAGTAAAAGTGTAGCATGTCAAACAGTGCAGACCCTGATGAAGGGGATCCTTTAGAAGTCATATCATCCGGGTATACTTTGTTTGCAAAGGACATTAGTGACCCGTGTCTCACACTGTAAGTGTTAAACCTTAAACAAAACAATAGTAACTGCAATATGCAAACGCTGTTCTCGTTAAACCATGATACCATGTTTAAAGCACTAACATATCTCCCTCGGAATCTGTAACAACTATACTATGACAAAATTAAATATACTTTATATAATATATTGTTTCAATACAAAGAAAAAAAACATAACTTAACACTAAGCATCTAGATCAAACTACTCCCTGTCTCTACAAGCGTTCACCACCTTATTCGTGCTACAAAGTGTTACAAAACGCAATATAAAGGCAATCAGATGTAAAACAAGTTTTTCATTCGATGTTGCCGAGTAAATCGGTGTCTTATTTGGAAACAAACTGTATACTAATGTCAGTATGGTCACATGTAGCCAGATAAGACTTAACCCATTCCCTCATAAGCTATTTTAGATCCTACTTCTTTGAATAAATCTACCGAAAAGGAGCATTTACTAGAGAAAAGGAACAGTTTAGAATTGTTTAGTTTTTAAACCATTGTGATAAATATTTATCATAACGGTTTCAGAAAGTGACTTTTACAGGGGCGTCAAAAAGCGTCAATATGAGGGAATGGGTTAAAATACTGTTACAATTTTCAAGCATAGTGTATGCACCAAGCCCAGAAACAATGGTTAACAAATATCGCTGCTACAAAATAAGAAAACTATTATTTTCTTGTCAAAAATACAAGAAGCAAGTAAAACAATTACCTACGAACATTGAATACAAATATATGTAATAACAGACAATACCGTTCCGTATATAATTTATAAAAGATGTGCTTCACAAAATGTATTGCCTAGAATGAAACAATAAGCTGTAACTGACACTTAATTAAAACTATAACATATTCCAGGTTCAAGTTTATCCCCAGATATTAGCTCAATTAGAAATAACAACTGTTTCCATTCAATACCATCCGGAGTACTGTATGTGTAAAGAGAAAAGCTGAACATAGGGGTCTCTACTCACCCAGTTCATGTTTGCACAAGACATATATAATGAGCGACATCGGAGGAGTTAATTATAAAGTAAACTCGGCAAACATGTGGTTGATATGACTTGAAACAGTGTATACATGTATGTTTAGATATGGCGTTAACCCTTACAATGCTGTGTTTTCAAATGGATTATTCCAGAATATGAACTGGCCAAGTTTACGGTAAATGCTTATTAGAGATTGGCTAAGGAAACGTGTAACATGATAAACAGTGCATACCTTGATGAGAGGGCTCCCCTAGAAACCCTTCCATCTTGGTCTATACTGCTTGCTAAAGACACTATTGACTACTGGCCTGCATTGTGAGGGTTAAAGTTATTTCAAAGGTTCGCAAGTATTATTGCTTGTAGGCTTGGTTCGCTAGTAATGAGTAACATGTAACATAATTACATAACGTGCGCATGAAAATGGAATGTGTCACAGGATTGTCCAAGTAGTTGATTTGAAAAACGAAATGCAATACAGTAAATCCCTTATAAACCGGACTCGAAATTAGAATCAACATCGATATTTAACCCATTACTCCATGACTATTCATGTAAAAAATAATGACATCATGAATATTAATGAGATTAACTGCTATTATAGCACACTGGCACGTGAATGTTTTACCATGACCGCAACTTCAAGATTATACCAATATTATATCATAAGCAAACAGAGTAGACCCTGATCAGACGACTCCTATATGAGCCGTTTGATCCGGGTCTACTCTGTTTGCAAAACACATAAATAGCCTAGCTATGGAGTAAAGGGTTAAGGTAGTTTACTGCTTAATGCAGAGTGAATGTCACTACTTTCGGGTCTTTCTACATGACTGACATCCTGCATTAAGCAGTCGTATGCATAAACTATAAAAAAAAAACCCAGTTATTTTCTTAAAGTGCGGTTTATAAGAATTTTATTGTATATCTGCATACAAACGGACGGCGTCATGGGAACTGGAACAATTGTAAGTTTGCAAACAGTTCAGACATAGAACAGTGTCTATTTCTAACTGGGGTATGCACCTTTATTACTAGCTTAGTATACAGTAAAACCCCTCTAAACTGGAATTCTAGTAGAAACTTAGAAGAACTTAAATACTTTTAGGCAGGTGGCTGTTTAATGCAGCGTGGAAGTTATGCAGAAAGCTCCTAGAGGAACTTTCTGCATGGCTTTCACCATGCATTAAGCTGCCATCTGTCTCCAATACCGATATTTATACTAAGTTGATCAATATACTTTTAAACAGGTGGCTGCTTAATGCAGAGTGAAAGTCATACATGAAGCTCTTAGATAAACTTTCTTCATCACTTTCACCCTGCTTAATACTACCGTCTACCTCCAAGACAGATTTTTATACTAAATTTAACATCCGGTTTAGAGAGGTTTTGCTGTATATGCAGATGATTGTGACGTTTATCAAATAATGCATACCCATATCAGTCACGCTGTGCATAGAGCATGTCTATGTGTAAACTGCATGCAAATTTACGAGTGAACACTTTCCCGCATGGCGCTGGGAGAATATAAATGTATGTAAATAAAAAAGGAAACGACAGTTACACGCCATTTCATATCAATTCATTTACTCAAACATAAAGCGTGTTGGCTGGTCAGGTGCCCTCCCTGTCCAATGATATTATACCGTCTTCAGAATTGTCATCAAAATGTATTAAATGTGGCTCCTGTGAAAAGAAATCTCAAATAATAATCACATGAAAACAAATCTTCAATCCATTGATTGGACAACATTACAAGAGAATATCACAATTATGTAATCAAATTGTATCTTAGGAACACAAGAACCATATCACAGTAAAACCTCTCTATAACGGCCACTAAATTACATTAAGTGTTTTCTGTAAAATGCAGGTAGCTGCTTAAAGCAATGTCAAAGAAAAACAGAACGCTCCTATACGATCGTTCAGATTTACTTTCACCTTGCTTTAAGCAGTCACCTGCCCTAAATACCAACTAATTAACACAATTTAGTGGTCGTTATAGAGAGGTTTTACTGTATATAAATATTACAATTTTTTTATTAAAAGTATTGAAAAGCTTTCATGCTCGCACTTGTCAACATCCTGGTTCCAAATAAGACATCGTGTAGCACGGAGTCTCATTCGGATCCCAGCTGTTTGACACTCGGTCTATATTTTCTCACCTTTTTCATAAATGTTTATTTCATTCGTCGCTCATTTTATATTACATGACTTTTCCGAAATAGACACTTTTCAGTCAATAGATGAAACACTTATAATGTTTTCACAGTTTTAAGGGGAAGAAAGTGACAGAAAATGAGGGAGAGATTGAGAACAAGTGAGAATAATGAAAAGTGAGAACAAGTGAGAATAATGAAAAGTGAGAACAAGTGAGAATAATGAAAAGTGAGAACAAGTGAGAATAATGAAAAGTGAGAACAAGTGAGAATAATGAAAAGTGAACGGGTGTAAGAGTGATAGACACAAGAGAGAATTATACGTACAGCAATACTATATTCGTATCATTTTGAATTAGGTTCTATGTTACGGGTTCAAGTTGTTGTAGGAAAGGTTTTCATTTCATATCACGGATATTTAGCTTATCATAGGTATATGCTATCTGTTGTGTAATGCTTATTCATTGTAATAGGCAGTATTTAAATCCTGAACAAATTGTGATCTCCTTCATATTCTTTTTTCCGAAATATAAAGTATTTTGCAAAACCATTTATAAGATGTATTACTTTTGTTTTTATATGTTTTGTGTTGTCAGTTATATCACGAGATATTAACTCGAAAATAATCTTTACGCCCAACTGAATACAGTAAAACCTCTCTATAACGGCCACTAAATTACATAAAGTATTTTGTGTTTAAGGCAGGTGGCTGCTTAAAGCAAAGTGAAAGTAAAACAGAACGCTCCTATAGGAGCGTTCTGTTTTACTTTCACATTGCTTTAAACAGCCACCTGCACTAAATACCAACTAATTACCACAATTTAGTGGCCGTTATAGAGAGGTTTTACTGTATTGTTAAAGTGGTTTGATAACGTGTTCAAAGCATGTTGTATATGTGGGTATTCCCAGAAAAGATGGCGTATTGTTTCAATGTTCATATTGCTAAAAGCACATAAATTTCTACTTTTCAATTCGTACTTAAGTAATGATTTGTTTGTTGGAATACTCCGCATTAAGTATTTATACTGGAAGTTTCTAAGGTTATTATCTATTGTTGATGAAATGGTATTTGTGTAAACTTTCTTCCAATTGATGCCGTATATATGTAGTTCCTGACTCTATTTATTTTCCGTTATTGATATATTTCATTCATTATGTTTGAGTTGATAATTGTATAAAAAAAATTGTCGACTGGTTTAATTTGAATGAATTTTGTGTAGATATCATTGCGTTGATGGTTTGTTTCTATGTCCTGTAGTGTTTCGGATATTAGATTGTGTTTCCAACTATTCGGAATACATGATAACTATTGATTATAGAAGAAGTGTTCCCTTTCTGGTAGGTTATATAAATCGATAAGAGTTTTCAATATATAAAACGTATGATTCCTTTAGTCGTATATATCACTTACACGTGTTATGCCTTTATCGAACCATTCTTTCTGAAACAGTTTTTCCCTTATTTTTAACCAAAAAAAGTTTCTCAAAAGCTTGATAGAATCGAAAATAGTCACAATTGCATCAAATTAATATTTTAGTCGACATTAAGGGGTAATGGTTAAGTGGCATGTTGACTGTATAGTAAAACCTGTCCTAAGCGTCCATTCATTTATTGAACACAGGAATTTTAAAGATGTAGGCTTAACGCAGGACAAAAGCAATGCGAAAAGCTCCTATAGGAGCTTTCTGTATTACTTTTGTCCTGAGTTAAGCTACCATCTGCCTTACAGACCTATAATTAGACCCCTGTTTGGTGACCTCTTAAGACATGTTCTGCTGTATGGGGAATACTCACTCCGCCATTGCTCGTTGTACATGTTATGATGGGAGGATGATCCTCGATAGTCACCCGCTTTGGACTCTTATATAAAGTCTCTCTTACAGGCCTCGATACTCGATAAGTTTCCTGCTGCAAAATGAAAGATAATCGAACATTATCGAACTCCATTTCAGAAGAATGCATGTTGGTGGTTTTCAGTTAGCTATATTCCTGGTAAACTTTTAACCAAATGTCAAATGGCTTGGGTCCTGATGAGACGCCGTGTTAGCAAGCCGCTTGGAGCTAGATGAGACCCCGAGTAACCCGGCATCACATCAGGATCCAAGCTGCTTGACACTCGGTCAGTTATTTCTTGTTTAACCCTTCTCTAGCTGAATTTTAAAACACATTTCTCCTTCTTTACCCATGCCCTATTGTATAATTACATATATCTTCACTGTGTACACGTATTTCGCTGTGCAATCACTGCTGTGGAGTGCACTGGTTGCACAATCAACTTGTAAATAGTGCAGACCCTGATGAGACAGCTCCTGCAGGAGCTGTCTCATCTGGGTCTTCACTATTTACAGGTAGGTATATTGACGTGAATAGCAAGCGAAGGGTTAATTAAACATAGAAACAAATCAAAAAATGAACATGTGATCTTTTATACTTTATTCACAGCGAGGAAAGGGTTAATACAATTTAATTTCACATACAACGGTGAACTTTTTGTAATATAATTTCATTGAATACTATTATCATCCTGCCTTTATTACCCGTTTGTGCGAAATGTGTTTTATCTCTGTAAATAATCGTTGCACTTTCCGAAATATTTTTCCTCAAGTAACACTTTGTAAGTAATGCTTTGCCTATTGGGAAATATTACGCGGGATTCTTTTTTGGATGACGGCTAATTCTTATCCTTTTATCAGATTAAGTAACACGCGTTAGCTTTCTCAAATTTAGGTTTTATTGCAGAAAGGCGTGAAACTAATTCACAGTGCGATAAAATGCTACTTACCTTATGTCGTTTCGGTTTAATCTTTGCATGGAAAATTATCTGAGATAGCGATATCACCATGGCGAGAACAAGTCCTCCTATTAAGATATGGAATATACCGGAAACGTTACTTAAGTTTAAGGCACTCTTTAGTTTTTCCTGAAATACAGAACGAAACATAATGTAAATACAGTAATAAAAACTCGATTATTCAAACTCGATTATTCGAACACTTAAACAAGTGTCATTATCGATTTTTAAGACAGGTGACAGCTTAATGCAGTGTGAAAGGCATGCAGAAAGCTCATCTGTGTGACTTTCAATCTGCATTAAGCAGCCACCTGCCTAAAAAGGCATCAGTTTTTCAATATTATCATTTCGAGTTTTGCGTTTTTACTGTACATTTAATAACTCTGCTTTTAACCCTTTTGCATACTGAAACAACTGTTTAATTCATTTCCAAACAGAAAAGACCAAGACCAGAGAACCTCCTTTACCAGCGTCTTATCACCGTCTACTATGTTTGCTTATGAAATTATATAAATATATACAGAGCTACAGATAAAGGTGCGTACTCAAATACTAAAAGTGTCATTTCTCTGCCAAACCCTATACTGTGACCACTCTTTAGAATCGTCTCTTCGAGACAATTCTAAAGAGTGTCACAGTATAGGGTTTGGTGAAGAACTGAAGAAGTTATTCTTCAACTTGTTTTCATTTACGTATCTTATCTGGAGCTATGTCTGTATGTTTCTGTGGTATCTGTCATGGTCAAAACATGTTAACCCATTACCTCATATGCTATTTTAAGATACAACCTATTTGAATAAATCTACCGAGCATTAGGAGCATTAACTAGAGAAAAGGAAACTTTTAGAATTGTGTAGTTTGAAACCATTGTGATAAATAGAACATTTGCTCCTGTAGGAGCAAATGCTCTATTTATCACAATGGTTTCACAAAGTGACTTTTACAGAGGCGTCAAAAGTCGTCAATATGAGGGAATGGGTTATTGATGCCAATGTACAAAGTCAGCTAATTTATATTCGTACTATTTCTTACACGGTGAAAATAATTCAAGCAATTGTTTGGGAAATGATACATATTAACAACGCTAATACGTTGTGAACAGTGAACACATTCGCAGACCAGCAACATGTCACTAAAATGGACTATTTATACATAAACATACATGTACGCATGAATGTATTTGAACTGCGGCTGTTTCAAATGCGTTGCGTTTAAAACGCAAACAATTCGACTTGCTCAAATGGATGGTACTGCAATAAGAAAATATACAAACAACAAGCAGATAAACATCAGTATGGTGTGGCTGTGAGCCAGATAAGATCAGGAATCTAAACTCGAAACAAGAACGGTCTGAGCAGAATAAGATTATAGGTTTTGTCATTCGTCCGAGTCAGCGATATTTGCTTAACCCATTCCCGCATATTGACGCCTTTTGACGCTTCTGTAAAAGTCACTTTCTGAAACCATAGTGATAAATAGAGCATTTGCTCCTATAGGAGCAAATGCACTATTTATCACAATGGTTTCAAACTACAAAATTCTAAACCTTCCCTTTTCTCTAGTTAATTTTCCTTTTCGGTAGATTTATTTAAAGTGGTTGGATCTAAAAATAGCATATGAGGGAATGGGTTTATCCCGCTGTGTGTAGTATCCACACTATATTTGGCGATGCAGGTCAATTATGCTTGCACACAAAATCATCTACACTAGATATGATAAAAAAAACTCCATACAGTGACCAGTTGGACCGTTACTCCATGAGTAGTCAGACATACAAATGTAATTACAAAATGGTTATTAATTAGATAATTAGACACAGGAATATGTGGTGATAGTAGAAACTGTAGAATCATATCTATATCATATAGGCAAACAAAGCAGACCCTGATTGATTAGACAGCTAGTAAAGGGACCGTCTGATCTGGGTATTCCCAGTTTGCAAATGTGTAGAATTGTGTAGTTATGGAGTAAAGCGTTAAGGAATAAAAGTAAATTATCTGTAACAAAAGAAAACTGCTTAACCCTTTCACCGTCGATGTCGCATTAATGCAACACGACAAATAGTGCAGTCCCAGATCAGACGCCGCGTCTGATCTGGGACTGCACTATTTGTCTCAAACTCTATTTCTATATCTGTGCTTTATTCCTTTGAAGTTTGCATTTATTTATCTTATATCCTTATTTTACCGAATGATTTAACAAAATTGGATTGCAGACGACAATTAGACATTTGGCGCCGAAAGGGTTAATGAATGTAATGCAAACAGACTCTTTGAAGAAATCCACCCAGTATTACGCTATTATACTGATGCCTTAATCCAAATCACAATGTGAACACCTGATGAAACTATTGACCGAGTGTCGAGCAGTTTGGATCCTGATCAGATGCCGAGTTACTCGGTGTCTCAGTTGGGCCAAACTTATTTGTAAGTGTCACTAGTTTTAGACATGTATTAGGGAACCTAACTATTTCGACGGAAAATGACTTAAAAGGCAGTATACAAATACATTTGAACTTCGATAGGTCGAACTTCAAGGGACCATACAACATACAGTAAAAACCCGATACTACGACCACCTAAATACGTACCAATATTGATCTTTAACACAGGTGGCAGCTTAATGCAGGGTAAAAGTCATGCAGAAAACTCCTCTAGGAGCTTTCTGCATGACTTTCACCCTACATTAAGCAGTCACCTGCCAACAAAATATCCGTAGTACATGTATTGAGTTTTTACTGCATTTCCATATAACACAAGTTCGAGTTGTCCGATTTCTAATCAGGACAATTTATCGTGTTCACAGCTTAATACAGGTCTAAAGTAATGCTGAAAGCTCCTATAGGAACTCTCAGCATCGCTTTAGACCTGCATTAAGCTGCCACATGTGTTTCTAGATATCCGTAGTGACACATGTTAAAGCAATTCTGTATTGTAAGATTTGGAAGGACCGAACTTTTATCCCGAGTTCGAGTTATCGAAGTTCAACTGGAAGTGATTATCCAGTTTGTAAAAGTCACTAAAGATTGGTCAGTTGAGTTTTGAAGATAAACAAACACGTACTCCTCCGTCTGCAGTCCCACACTCTCCCTTGCTGTACCACCATTTCTGTTCCAACTTCAGCAAATCTCCTCGCTCTCGCATTTCTAAAACCGCTATATTCAGCAATTCACTGTGGAAGAAAAACAACTATTATAAAACCGACATTTGGCAATACAGTAAAACCTCTCTATAAAGGCCACTAAATTGTGCTAATTAGTTGGTATTTAGGGCAGGTGGCTGCTTAAAGCAAGGCGAAAGTAAAACAACGCTAGCGTTCCGTTTTACTTTCACCTTGCTTTGAGCAGCCACCTGCCTTTACCACAAACAAAACTTGATGTAATTTAGTGGCCGTTATAGAGAGGTTTTACTGTATTCAAAACCTTGCTCAGTGGGTTTTCTAGAGGAGCCTACTGATAGGGTATGTACTGTTGTCATTGAAATACTCAAGTAAATTGATAGTTTTCACTGATTGAACATTATACCGAAAGGCCGTTAAACTTTTAGTACCTAGCATCCAAATAATTGAACTCAATATACATGTACCAGTGCATCAGAATCTCTCGTAACCCTTTCAACGCTTTTTAGAGTGAACTCGTCCATAGCTGTTTATTAGTAGAGTCTATACGGATAAAAGTTTAAAAAAATGCGTGATAATTTTGGATTACACACAATGCAGATATTGGGAGCCCTTTGACCAGGATCTGCACTGTTTGCAAATGTTTTTTCGTTCACTTCCGACATAACGAAAAACACCGAAGCGGCCAATCTATGCACTTTCCCGGCACAACGGAAGTTTCCGAAGCGGTCACGATATTTCGATCGGCGATTTCCGTAATGTCGGAAAGTTACGATGCGTAATCTCCATTTTGACATATGTCAACTGGCTGTGTATTGCGTTTTCACACATTTCAAATTGGCCGCCAGGCTGTCTGCTGGCCGTCTAATGGGGTCGAAATATAGGGTTTGGGGTGAAATATGGTGGCCGCTGGCCGCGGAAGGAAGGTGACCGTCTAAAACAGGTGCATTATAGACTGATTTTCGTCGGGAGGATTTCAAACTGACCGTTAAGACGAGGTGACCGTTCATTTAAGGTGACCGTTAGGTCAAGTTTTACTGTATTTCTTTAACAACAGCTGACGTCTTAATTGAGAACTAAAAGCTAAAACCCCTAGGACTCCCCTAAGAGTTTTCCTATTCTTTTTTGAAATCCATTAATCATAACCCCGAAATAAACGCATTTTACACATTTGAAAACAGAGTAGACCCAGCTCAGACTGCTGTTGTAAAAGGCGTCTAACTGGGGTCTGCTCTGTTTGCTTATAAAATTACAGTAAAACCCCTCTAATGCGACCACTTAATGAATAAACATTGGTGTCCTTATAAGTAGGTGGCTGCTTAATGCAGGACAAAAGTAATGCAGAAAGCTCCTCTAAAAGCTTTCTGCATTACTTCTGTCCTGCATTAAACTACCACCTTCATTTAGCATCAGGAATTATACCTCTTTTAATTGGTCGCATTAGCGGGGTTCTAGTGTATAAGGGTATGGTTCTACACTTTCTGTCAAGGCCAAGCCATCTGTCTTCATATCCCATTATAAAACATCAACAAATATTTTTGCGGCCAATTATTTCCTATATGAATATACTAGAGAGTTAAGCGACCGCATCCTCTTTTGGGGCCCAGTTAAATAATTTTACTGTTGATAACTGAAACGAGTCTGTTACCCCTTTACTTCATACAAACGTGTTTTTATGAATTTGCAAACAAAGTAGACATAGATAAGTCGGCTCCTGATCAGGGTCTGCTCTGTTTGCTAATGGGATTTGAAAGATCTTTCTCTTTATTTTTTAAAATGACTACATTGTTTCACCTTCCATATTTCATTATAACTACTTTGCCCATGGATATTCCGTAGGTATCGACATTTGGAATAACATAGAACAGGGAAAGGGTTAACCCTTTCACCGCCACAGTCGCATAAATGCACCACAACAAATAGTGCAGTCTCCAGATCAGACGCCGCCTTTTTAAGGCGGCGTCTGATCAGGGACTTCACTGTTTGTCTCAATCTCAATTTCTATACATGTGCTTTATTCCTTTGAAACTTTCATTTATTTATCTCATGTCCTTATTTTACTGAATGATTTAACAAACTTGGATTGCAGACGACAATTAGAAATTTTCTCGCCGAAAATGTTAAAGACAGTGCAATCCATAGTCTTATGTGTTGGCCTGATCTCTTAAAGGCAAATTCTGCATTAAGTGGTAATTTGTCTCTGTCACTACAGAACAATTACTCGATAATACTAGTACGCGAGATGTGAAATTATATTAACGCTATATTCCCGATAACCGCGACTTAGTCGCGTTTGCAAAGAGATTGGAACCAGGTGAGGCGTCTCATCAGGATCCAAGCTGATTGACATTCTTAACCTTTAGCCTGATATGGCCGGATGAGTGAATACCTATGCAAATTTGCAGTTTGGATCCAGATGATACACCGAGTAACTCGGCGTCTCATCATGGTCCATACTGTTTGACACCCTGATTGCATTTTGGTAGACCAATTGATTAAAGCTTGAATTTCGAAAATGTATTAGGTGAAACATTATGTAAAAATAAGTCGCTCAGCAGGCTTACGGTTAAACGTAGATGCCATGAAAATTGGTCAACTGGTGTTCAAACGCTTATCTAATGAATATGCATGTAAGGCATAATGACTGGATGGATATTCATTAGCTGAATGTTTACAATGGGATAACGGCCACTAAAGTACATCAAGTCTGTTTTGTTAAGGGCAGGTGGCTGCTTAAAGCAAGGTGAAAGTAAAACAGAACGCTCCTATAGGAGCGTTCTGTTTTACTTTCACCTTATTTTAAGCAGCCACCAATTCTAAATACCAACTAATTTAGTGACCATTATAGAGAGGTTTCAACATAAGATATGTTGGCCAGGAACAAACGGGGCAGATAGTGATCAGATAGGCCCTACTAGAACCGCCTGCTCTGGGTATTTTCTGTTTGAAAAAGAGTCTCCATCAGGTAATTGATGAATACTCTTCTTATCTGCAGCTGTTAAACGTCTATGGGCTACGTCTGAATGACTACTGAATTTGTTTTGCTTCGTGATACGAAATAAAACTAGGAAAATATTAGACATGTACTGCTGAACTTCGATAAATTGACCTCGAATAACTCAAGCGTTGGCATAACTCGAAGTTAAAAGTTCGATTCTTTCAAAATTTACAGAAATGTTCTAAATTGCATCACTACTCATATCTAGAAAAACATGTGACATTTTAATGCATGTCTAAAGTAATGCTGAAAGCTCCCCCAGGAACATTCATATTACCTATAGACCTGAATTAAACTGTAACTTGAGAAATTGTTCAGATTACTCGAACCTCTGTTATCACGAAGAATTTTGTATGGTCCATTGAAGTTCGACATAAAGAAGTTCAAATGTATTTCGTAGGGCTTACTGAAAGTCTATATTGTCTCGTGTTTTCGGCGTTGCGATACCATATCCCTTTTGGTCCAGGTTTCTACCCACTTTCATCGTTTTACAGGGCTTGCGTTGATTGTAATACATGTTACTGGAGGACTCCAGCAGAAAGGCATAGTTCTTTTCATTGCAGACTTTTGACCAGCCCGCCTTCTCATCTTCCACATACACATCAGGGAATGTGTCTATCATAACCTTGTTCATTGCTTCATAAGTAGTCACATTCGTTTCCTGAAAGAGACTTACATTATAAAGGTAATCTTTGACCCTTTACTCCATCAATACGCCTTTATACGCCTTTGCAAAAATTGTAGACCCAGATCAGACGGCTCCTTTAGGAGCCGACTGATCAGGGTATGCTCTTTTTGCGTAAAATATAATATAGATCTGATTATATAGTTTCTGCCATGGCCAAACATTTCTGTGCCCATGAGGTAGAATAACAATTAATCTAATTAACATTCATGATGTCATTGTTCCTTACATGAATATTAATTGGGTAAATGGTTAAACTATGTTACATGTACACATTAACATCCTTACATGGTATCTCAGCGATTGTTATCCATAATTTATAAACGTTTGTCTAGCGAAATATCAAAAAACTGATATCATTAAACCATTGGCATGCTGAAATATCCCTATGTAAATAAAGCTTGTGTTTATTTTGGATCCAGAAAAGACCCCCCCCCCCCCCAAAAAAAAAAAAAAAAAAAAAAAGGGGGGGGGGGAAAGGGAATTCCTGCAGGAACAATCCATTAAAGTAGTTACACTGATTTAAAGGCAACTGTGTTTTGAGACGTGCTATGAACGAGCACAGAAAAGAGTGCAGCACTTGTCATAGTTGTGCATACAATCTTTGAAATAGCGGCATGTTTATAAAGCTACTGGTAAGCATTAAAGACATTTTCATCTTTATTAATCAAAACAACCTAAGAAATAAAGGACCTGTCGCGAGTTGTCTTTTAAGATCATATGTTCCTAAACGAACCTTAGAAAATGTTATTAAGCGAGCCTTTGGCGAGTTTGATAACATTTTCTTGGTGAGTTTAGGAACATGTGATCTTAAAAGACACCGAGCATCAGAATCTTTTTCTCTCATAGCCAAAACAGTGTATTTTCGCTGTTTTAATGACATGTAAACATCGGTTTCTATGGTTTGACGTCATATATGAAGTATGACGTCATAATGTTCTAAAGTATTCTTACACTTGTTACTGATAAGGAAATCTTAACCCGTTGTTCTAACCCGGAGATATGTGTGAAAACTATTTCTTTGAACTGAACATTTCTGGACAATTATTAGCTTATTCGACTTAATTGTAATATGTACGATAAAACATCCCAACACCAATGACCTTGGTTAAATTGGGTACTACTTTGTTAAAAGAGCAGACTCAGATCAGACAGCTAGAGTGGGAACTATATCGGTTACGGGTCATCTCTGTTTGCTTATGGGGTAATTTAGATTTGATTATACCGCATTTGCCACGTCAAAACACCTTTTCGTATACCATTATTAGTATTTCATAAAGTCTACACTGTTTGCATATGCCCATTTTAAGGGACATTGGACACAGATTGGTTAATAGAAGCAAGCATTAAATTCCGTACTTACATTGAAGAAATTGTACGTAGAACCTTCCTTTTTAGTTCCGTATTTAATCTTAGACTGTTTCACTAAATCGTCAGCAGAATTTATTGGTGTCGTCAATCTTTCAAACGTAAGGAAGGCTGCTAAATTAGCTGTATAGGACGAGATTATTATCAGCGTGAAGAACCACCAGGCACTTCCTAAAACACGACCTGAAAGAGATCTAAACAAACCATCGTTCTAAATCCATAGGTAACGGTGAAATGCTATTCAAACAACAACATAGGTAAGAAAGAACATCATTTGTTGTGTCATTAACTCGTCTTATGCTTGGCGCGTCCTGGCTGACATTTATGAGCATTATTTCAGCACGAGAATGTGAAAATAAATGCCAAAAGTACAACTTGTCTTGAAATATATTTCTAACAGTATTATACTAAAGTGCAAAACCCTTGTAACGCGTTTCACTTTACGTCTCATGTATTTGTTTTACGACTTACTCCATAAATACGCCTCTGCAAACAGAGTAGACCCAGATCAGACGGCTCCTATAGGAGCCGTCTGATCAGGGTCTGCTCTGTTCACTTTTGATTTGATATATATATGATTTGTCAGTTTCTGCCATGACCGTACATTCTATTGTCCGTGTAGGGATTTACCCATTAATCTAATTAATATTAATGACGTTATTTTTTCTTACATGAATATTCATGGAGTAAAGGGTTAACTCTTCTCATGCCAAACACCTCTTGGCTTGCATTTGCAAACGGTTTGGACCTAAACGATACTCCGAAAAAATCCATCAATGATTTCTCAGGCATTTGATCGAGTCGGAAATCAACGAAAAGACACGTATGTCAGGGATTTAGACAAACATGTTTTTTTTCACCATAAAAAGGGTTAAGACGAACATATCTATATTTATCAAAACACAATTAATATTAAAGTATCAAAACGAATAAATTATTCGTTTCTGAAAGTCCCCCTTTGGCCCAATTGTTGTCAAATTGATTATGAATTCATTCATAAAACGTAAAGTATTGCATAATGAGAGTGTGCTGTTTTAGCCTGCTGTGGGCGGATGCGTGTTAACCTATGCAAACAGATTGGATCCAGATGAGACACCGGTTAACCCTTTACCTGCTCTATTTTTTATCGAATTTAAGTACCTACCAAATATGCATGGACAAAGTAGTTATAATGAACTATAGAAGGTGAAACAGTGTAGCCGTTTTAGAAAGTAAAGTCATAGATCTATCAAATTTCAGTAGCAAACATAGTAGACCCTGATCAGACGGCTCCTATAGGGGCCGTCTGATCTGAGTCTACTCTGTTTGCAGATGCGTGAACATGCGTTTTTATGAGGGAAATGGTTAAGTCGGTGTCTCCTCATGACCCAAACTGTTTGACACCTTGATCGTGATGTTGAAGAGAATTGCGAGAAAAATCAACGTGACATCCAAACTCGATGACATATTCTACCGGCAAAAGTTTGCTTGGCAGGTTAAATGTTAAACACTATGCATACATGTCCCTCAATATGAATCAGATTCAAAACAACATTTTTCAGGCATCTTTAATGAGTATTTCTCCAAACATTATTTTGAATCAACATTGTTTTCATTTGTCGCGTTCTGCAATAATTGGTTCGCATTTGTGAGGTAAACAGTGCAGACCATGATCATATGACTCTCTTGTACATGTATCAGTCTTATTATTCTCATCTGTCAACTTACAATGTTGTATATTCATGTAAGATGGCATGGAATATGTAATGGCATCACGAATATCTATTACTTGAATATTCACAATGACAAATGTATTTTTGGTATTGGTTTAACCTGTAGAGTTAGATGCATTATACACCCATAAGCAAACAGAGTAGACTCGGATTATACTTTGTTTGTAAAGGGAAGAAGAAGTGTTTTTTTAAATGAATGTAAAAGCTAACGTAGTGTATGTTTATCATGCTCAATAAACGTTTTCAAATAAAAATATGTGCGTGAACTCTATGTTCATAGCAGTCACTTTAATGTATGGTTGGACCTTTAGTCTCACGACTGTCAGTGATTCTAACCCATTCCCCCATAGTGACGCCTCTGTAAATGCCACTTTTTAAACCATTGTGATAAATAGAGCATTTGCTCCACAGGAGCAAATGCTCTATTTATCACAATGGTTTCATAGCTACACAAACCTACACAAATCACTTTTCTTTAGTAAATGCGCCTTTTCGGTAGATTTATTCAAAGAGGATGGATCTAAAAATAGCCTATGAGGTAATAAGATGAATAATCAGGTCAAGTCGGAAGTCATAAAATGTAAAAAAGCATGGCCAAGTGTAATGTTGTTTCGAATGCTAACAGACATTCAGAAAGACAATACAACCCCGGATAAAATGATCTTAGGGACATAAAACAGTTTGATATCGAACACAAATAAGCTAATTGAAAAATGTGTAAGTATGCACTAACTGATTGAGTTTTTAACAGCAAATTGAAAACAAACTGTAAGTCTTTCAGCGCTGAATTGTCGGATGGACTCTTCCAAAACTTAAACATGTCAATATTACCGTGAGTAGTCAGCGATTATTTAAAAGAAAGGTGTAATGTGACACACGGTGCAAAACCTGATGCGAGGATTCCTAGAGAATCCAATTTATCTGGGTCTACACGATTTGCAAATGACATTAGTGACTCGTTCACCGCACTGAATAAATTAAACAGTATCTAAACAATGAAAAACTCCAGTGCTTCACAGGTAGACGATACATAATTTGTATATTAACCTTTAGCCTGCTGAGCAAATTAATTTTGCATATTTTTTAACCTACTACTTTTTCAAAATTCAAGTTATAATCAATGTGTCTACCAAAAAGCAACCAGGGTGTCAAACAGTTTGGATCCTGATGAGACGCCGATTTACTCGGCGTCTCATCTGGACCCAAGCTGTTTGCATAGTTTGCACTCATCCGCCCATAGCAAGCTAAAGGTTAAACAAGTGACAGACAACTCGCATGCAAATGAAGCTGTGTAAAGCCAAATTGCTATAGCAATAGATATATAATTCATTATCTTTTATAAACCTACTATACTGTAATCTAACGTGTAGTACTGCAGGTTAAGCTCTGATTGTATAAATACCATGTATGTACCTGCCATCGAGTTGAAGACAGACGCTATGATTGATCTATTTATACTGTTTGGCACGAATTACTATGAATATTTATAATACCCCATTTACTCCTAAATTAATATACTATTAACCTATTCCCTCATATTGACGCCTTTTGACGCCTCTGTAAAAGTCACATTTTGAAACCATTGTGAAAAATAGAGCATTTGCTCCACTGGAGCAAATGCTCTATTTATCACAATGGTTTCATAACTACACAATTCTGGGTTTTTTTGTTTCCCAAATAAATGCTCATTTTCGGTAGATTTATTCAAAAACGTTGGGTCTAAAAATAACCTATGGTATAATGGGTTAACACTATCTGTAATTACCTATGCAAACCGCTTTGATCCAGATAAGACACCGAGTTACACAGCGTCTCATCAGGATACAAAGTGTCCGATAATATATCTGTTTGAAGAAACCAATGTGAATATAAAATAACAAACGAAAATTATAGCAGACGACACAGTTTGCAGAAGACAATATTTGGTAGCGGAAGATAATTATTATTCATTCCAAATGTCCTTTACAACTTTCTCAGTTCTAGTGTAGTAGTTTCCTGCACAAGACATATACATCACCTAGACATTACGTGTAATAGCGAACAGTACAGATCCTGGTCAGATGGATCCTTGGGGAACCCTCTTCTTTGGATCTACACGTGTTGACTATGCCCTAGTTACATGATCCAGTGCATGCATTTGATACCGACGACGCAGTGTAGACAAATGACGTGATTCATGTGCAATAGCTGGTAACGTTCTACAATATTGGCTAGCTAACACTCTACCCGAATGTCATGCTTAGGTGCAATTTATTCAACAATGGATATTGCGCTATATATTCCTCTGCGTATAATTTGTGCAAACGTTCAGATGCAGCGCAGGCTGCAGTCACATCCATGATACCGTTTGCAAATGGTTTAACTCTAGTTGAAACAGTGTAACCTTGAGTCTCATTAGGACTCAAATGTTTGAAACTCTGTCATTGCCTTTGCAAATGGACTATTCAAAAATTCAAGCAGTTCAAGCTTATAGTGAACATTTAGGGATTCTTCTGAAGAAAAATGTAAAATGACAAACAATGTAGATCCTGATGAGAGGGCTCCTATAGGAACCCTCTCATCTGGATCTACAATGTTTGCAAATGGCTTTAGCGACTAGGTAGTGACACACGCTGTAAGGGTTAAAGTCACATTACGTAATGCTGAATAAGAAGCATGCTAAAATTCAAATGACAAACTACAGCTACGACACAAACAGTTCTAATATTAATAATCTGCAAGCACTACTCATACAACACTGAAAGCCGAAAAGGAATGCCATGCATCCAGAAGCTGATATCAACCCAAAGCCAACTGATAGCCCAACAGAGAATGCCCTTGATCAATATATTAGGGAATACCTTGGGAAAATATCAGGCCCCTGCTGCATAAGAGCACCCAGTGAGAACCACAAAGTGTTTATAAAAGAGAATGTGTCTGATGGTGCCGTGTCGCTTCCTTCATCCTGCCATTCGTAAGGGCTGCAGCGGCCAACCATGTAGAGAACGAAGCTTACGGCGAAAAATCCACACACAATACACGCCCACACAGTGTAAGAAAGCGGCTCCATGAAAGAAAAGACACTAGGCTTTTCCTTCTCTGGTTTCCGAATCATAATACTTATCCCGGTATTCATAAACGGTTTTGTAAAGCGAACAACCTCTTCCCGTTGGTGAGTTATCGTTAAGCTGGCCAAGGCAATATCCGCGTCCTGTAACATAAAAGGACAAGTATGCATGTTCAATTCAGTCTGTTATGAAGCTGAAGACATAGATTAGTGTTAGTTCAAACTCTTATTCGGCGCCAAATCTACTTAATATCCCAACCCATGTAGGCTGCTGAAAAGTCGCTCCCCGTCTCATCCAGACCAAACCCAGTCAGGCCATTCATGACAGGGAAGTGTTAATATATACTCGGTGCATTCATTTCCCTGAGACATCAAGTAATACAAATGTATGGATCGATATACGCCTTGGACAAAAGTCTTACTTAGCTGAACATATGCGATCAGATTCAACCAGTAATTTGGTACATTAGTCCAACGATGTTTTAGAATTAATATAATAATCATTCTAATGGATATTTCTACAAGAACTAGAGAATCATTATATATGTAACAAACCGGGACCCTCTGACCTGACCATGATCTATACGGATTGCCTGTGTCTCTTTTATTGGCATTAGGCTTACATTGGGTAGACGCTATCGCACAAAGAGTTACCAAATATACAAATCACACCATGTTTTCTCCATTAGTGTTGTATCGCGCTATTACTATCTTACCATCAAAATATATATTATAACAATTTATTTAATCGTGATTTAAATGGACAATTTCATGAAAACATATGCAGGTGCTTGGAAAGCAAAGTTGTGCTTAATGTAGTAAAAACGTCATGCAGTCATACTCATATACAGTATGAACTTTCAACATAACACGTGTGGTGCATGATGCACCTACCAGAAATACCCTGAATTAGACCGCTTGTGTCGGTTGTTGTTTTAAAACTTTACTGCAATCAAATCATGTAACAAAGTGAATTGTAAACTTATTTAACATAAGGACGTCAATCAATAACATTTTCCTACAATCTCAGAATAAAAAGGGAATCGATCAGTACATTACCCCTGCAACAACGGCGCCAATAAGTCCTCCCCACTTTTTCGTCGACTTGTTGTAAGAACCATAGTTGCTGTGGTTTACCAGAACAACTGTGTACGTGAAATTGACCATCTCCGCCAGCGTCTTCATCATGTCAATGCAAAATCCTTCGTATCGCTCATTGCCAAGCAGTGGTATGCCATTGTCACTCTTTCTTTTTTGTATAAAGGGCTCATTCTGTAGAAACAAACCAAAACGGAAATGTCCTTTGTCGCACTATGTGCAAATAATAGATATCAGATGCAAGCAGTTTCTCTACCATATCAAAAAGGTATAGGCACGTAAAGTTATGTATAATTATGTAATCGTTCTTAAAAGGGCAATTTAGATCTTTTAAGGCAGGCGTCAGTCGAGTGTTGTGTGAAGGTCATACAGAAACCCCCTTTAGGAGCTTTCTCTTTGATCTTTACTCTGCAATAAGATAACACATGTCACAAACACCGGCATTTGATACTTCTTTCCGTATATGCCTTTTATAATGAACTTAAATGTAACAATAAATCATCTACACACAAATAACTCTTATAATAGTAATATTACACCGGACGGGTATAATCAATGCATGCACTACATTGACAACTCCAATATTTATTTATCGAAGTAAAAAGTATATAAATTTGCACTGATGATATATTCTAAACCCTTTGGGTTACGATGTACCGATTTCCAAATTCATTCTATGAGTACATCATGATAACGGAATGTGTCACCTACTACATTCGTATAGCTCTGCCTTTGTCAGTTACGACTAACAATTAATTACGAACGTATACGATTTTTACCTGGAATGCGGTCGAAAAATATCGTTCACATCAGCCTTTCACAAGTTTAAGACTATTTTTAGTTCTACACTATACTTACCATCGTTACAAACTACGTTTATTATGTTTCCTTTCACATAACATGTATATAGTTACCATGATTGAGAACACTATCCGAGTTCTGTTGGGCTGTTTGGGTGGCTCTGGAGGTGGCGGTGGTTTTATATCAACATCTAAAATATTTCCATCCTTCTTATTTCTCCAGTAACCGATCTAAAATGAGAATTGATTGGTTTCCATTGCTACTGTATTCATTTACATATCTTTCTCAATATGTACATATATTTAAAAAATATATAAGAATGTTGAATTTGAAGATCAAACGGATTTATCACGTGTATGAGCATGGTTCGATTGCCATTTTAACAAGCTTTCCGTTCAGTGTGTATGCATGTTGTACGTACTATATACGTTACTAGTTAAAGGCTTGACGCAATAATTGAACTGTGATACAGAAGAATACAATATCGGTTGTGAATACCAAAGCGTCTCTCAGACTATTATATTCTACCACACAGTATGCAATTATTAAAACCTGCCAGGATAGCAATGGTCATTTGTGTGTTTCTACAAGTTGTAAATGATCAATGATGTCATAAAAGGGTCCATACTGTCTATAAAATGTTTTGTTATCCTTTCTTTAAGGGCAGTGTATTTGAGTAACCATTGCCCTTATGTAACCGCATTTTGAAGCATCTGCAAACACAGTAGACCCAGATCAGACGGCTGATCAGGGTCTGCTCTGTTTGCTTATGGTGTAATATAGATTTGATTCTACAGCTTCTGCCTGAGCCGAAATGTCCTGTGCTCATATGCCATTATTAAAAATAATCTTATTCCTATTTATGACGTCATTATTTCATACATGAATATTCATCAGGGAAAATGAGATCTGACCGGACTCTTATCTGCTGTAGTATTAGTTACGTCCGATCTGTTCAAAGCTTTAACCCTTCTCTTGCTGAATTTTGAAATACATTTCTCCTTCTTTACCCATGTCCTGTTGTATAATTACATATATGTTCACTGTGTACAAGTATTTCGCTGTGCAATGACTGCTGCGGAGTGCACCTGGGTCTTCACTATTAACAGGTAGGTATATTGACGTGAATAGCAAGCGAAGGGTTAAAAGTAAACTATTGACGTAAGGTTTAAATGTTGGACACTGATGAGATACTGAACAATGAGGATCAACACTTTTTTTTAAAATGAACAAGATGTTTCACTCAATATATATCAGAGTTAAACCTATAAATGCGTGAAACAAATATATCGGAAATGTTCAAACACTGTAGACACAAGTTGGTTAATCATTCCAAACCATCCCGCAAAATATAGCATTTCATATAGAATGAATCCATCGTAAAACACCGATGGACAATGTCGCTTTCAATATTCAACACATAATGGTTACTCTAAGAACACATACTTGCCGTAAATTTTTCCGGTAACTCAGATGGTATATATCAAGACTGTGTCCCTTTCTGTTCCCAAACTCATCAAATGCTATAACACCAGAAAGTCCCAGATGGGTTCCATCCATAGTTACCTGTAACAGGCAGACACACGTGAACAGAAAACAAAAATATATGTACAGTTGTCGTTTGCAAATATATTGGCCTTATATTATTTTTTCCATCTACCCTCTGAACCCTTTACTCCATAAATACGCCTTTCTACGCATTTGCAAATAGAGTAGATCCAGACCAGACAGTTCCTATAGGAGTTGTCTGATCAGGGTCTGCTCTGTTTGCTTATGAAATAATATAGATCTGCTTCCACATTTTCTGCTTTGACAAATATTTCATGTGTTAATATGCCATTCATAAAAATAATCGAATTGATATTCAAGACGGCATTATCTCTTCCATGAATATTCACGGAGTAAAGGGTTAAACATATAAAAAAAATACGTATGGGTGTCAAACGGTTTCAGGATCTCATCTAGATTGGTCTGTTTGCATAGGTAATCACCCATTTACCAGTAGCGTCTGATGAGGTACATTGAGACAACAATTCATTATTTACCGTATGTATTTAAAACCCATATAAGTTACATTTATTGCAATTTTCTACTGAAACAGTATGTACAAATCATACAGTTTTGTTATAACGACGATAGACTTGTGAAATTCACCTATGGTAACCGACACTGTCAACAGATGGTATATGTTTCTGGATTTGCCATATGAAATGAGGTATTCTAGTGTTTTATGGAAAGTGTTGTTACATATTAGTACCTATAAGTACTTATAACGCAAGACAGGATTTGTTTATTTACATTCCGTATATATTCTAAGATAATGCTGCCGTTTTGTTGGATTTTGATCGGATTTGAGCTGCAATCCATCTGCAAGTCGAGTTCACCCCTCCGAAATGTAAGAATCGTCCTATGATCGGGTCTCCGCATGATCTTCACGATGGCTGTAGTAAGGACGGCTGTGGCATCTATTGTTAGAGCAACTTCTACCTGGAAATGATGCGTGCAGTGTATCCATAGTTATATAATAGTTCATGTGATACCCAAGGCCCAGATAAGAAGCGTACAGTTAACCCTTTCCCTTTTATAAGCGCATTTTGACGCATCTGCAAACAGAGTAGACACCAACTCATATACTATGGCCACTCTTTGGAATCGTTTAAAGTGTGGTCACAGTATAGGGTTTGGTGGAGAAATGACGATTTTAGTATTTGGGTACGCACCTTTAATTGTGGCTCTGATCTGATACAGATGCCCTTTGACGGTATTTGCAAACAAAATAGACCAACATCAGAAGGTCCGAGCGAAACATGGCAATAACTGATAGCTTGGTTTACAAGCTTGATTGTTTACGCTATGATACTTCTAGAAATCCGTGCTTGTATTCATAAAGATAAAAAAGGATAGAATCAAGAAAATTCGTCAATTTCTCGATTTTTTCTTAATCTTAAAATAAATAGTACATCTATTCTTGCGAAATAAAGACCAATGACAATATGTATTCTAACACAGATTCTACGAGGCTTATGACTAAGGTAGTTTTCCTAGAAACTTAGACGGACATATTTTTTCTTACGTTGATCTAAGCTTAAAATATTCCCAAGGAGCTGCTATGTCAATAAGGACCCTGGAAACTAGCGAATGGTCGTTCTGATGAACACTGTGCCTGACACAAAATTGCCTACGAAAACATACAGTATAATCCAAAAAATGCGATCGCCAATAAGTCTAAAGCTGGTTATTTATGGCTTTGGGTGGCTTAATAGAGGGAGAAGGTTATTCAGAATGCTTCTGTAGGATGTTTCTGTATTATGTGCATCCCACATTAAGATATCACCTGTTGTTAAAGTGTATTCATACAGCGGTCGATTTAGAGGGTCTGTGGTGTAACTATAGATAAATGCGTTTCAACATAGTCTAAAGTCTTATAATACAATGTAACTATATACAGAATGGGATAATGCGTGTGTGCTATTGTAAACCAACCACATCATTTATTCTAGCTGATAACTCTATCAGACTTAAGACGTTGTTTCCGTATGTAATCATGTTTGTATTATTTATTATTATTTATCAACATAAACTACACATGGTGACCAAATGTCTTACTGTTCAGTATAAAATAAATTAGCAGGTTACATATTGCTTTAGAACTGTTTAAAGATGCCCACTCATTTAGGCCTTTCCATTTTCAATATTCATGTAAGAAATAATGACAGACATCATGAATATTTATCAGCTGAATATTCTTAATATTTTATGTATTTGCACAGGCAGAAACTGCAGAATCGGATCTATATCATAACATAGGCAAACAGAGTAGTTCCTGATCAGACGGCTCCTACAGCAGCATTCTTGTCTAGGTCGTCTAAACGCGTGACAAGGCGTTTTATATTAAGGAAAGAGTTAATAAAACGTTTGCTTGGTGTATTATGAATTCAAGCGTCATATTTAGAGAACCAAGCTGTTCTGGATACATGATAAATATAACTATTTGTATTATTATTATTAGGATAATGATTATGGTCGTCGTTATTATCGTTATTATTATCACTATTATCATTATTATAAGTATTAATGAAATATGACACTACTACTACATGTACTACTAATAATAATAATGACTAGTAGCATTATTATTATGATCATTAGTAGTAGTACAAATGTTACTGTTGTCTTTTGATTATTTTTATCAGTAGTAGTAGTAATACTAGTAGTACAGTGATCCCTCTCTACAACGACAGCCTATTGGATACGAAGAGTGTATGTGTTGTTCAGAGGGAGTTGTTATAGGGAGGGAAAACCAAACATAATTAGCTTGTTTGCAGATTCCCAGATAAGGTGTATTTCAAGAACTAAAACCGCTATGCCTCTATCAAACCCTATGTCACTTTGTGACGATTCTAAAGAGTGGTCACAACATAGGGTTTGATTGAGGCATAAAGAAAATACGATGGAAAACAGTTGTTTATGGAGCCTTATTGTTTCGGAAACAGTGACATGCGTTGTTGTAAGGAGGAAATCGTTATTGAGAGGGCCGTTGTAGGGAGGGAGCACTGTAGTAGACATAGTGATGGTGGTGGTTGTTGTGGTGGTGCTCGTGGTCACGGTGGTAGTGGTGGTGGTCGAGGTAGTAGTAGTAGTAGCAGCAGTAGTGGTTGTGGTATTGGTTAAGGTAATGGTGGTTGTAGTGGTGATTGTCATGGTTATTGCCGTAGTAGTAGTAGTGATCGACTTAAAAGTAGTATAAGTAGTGGCAGCAGTAATAAGAATAAAAGTAGAAAGCGAATCAAGTGTAGTATTTGCAGTGTTTTGTACGTGCTCATCAAATTATACATTTCAAAATCCGTTTCCGTTGGACGCCAATAAGTTTCTAGTTGCCAGAATTTGCACCGCTATACACTTACCGACAGTTGTTGGTCCCGAAGAAGATTTGTCACGGTCGGATGGATGTTACTCAACCTTTGTTTGTTTATCAGCTGAAATCCAGTGATGTTAACACCACCATATTTAAAAGACTTCCATGTGTCATTCCGCATTCCTTGTATATCCTATAATGCAAGCGAGGAGAAATAAACTTTAGTATGGCAATCGTTTAGAAAACAGAAGCAACCATGGAAAGCGCATGCTTTGCAATGAGGTAATATTGCTTTATTAGTCTAATTTCTTAATGCTAATGCCATGCGATTAAGGAAAATCTAAAGGAAACATAGTGAATAATTAATAATTGATATACATGTAGTATCAGAATTCCAAATATACGAAAAATACAGTCGCATCCCAATACATATTTCTATGAGGTAGATGTCATGTGATACTATCTGGTATATGTAGAGCGTTCTTTCATCATTTTGTTTGTTTTCATCTATCGACTAAGAAGTTAAATAATAACTGCTCCATGTCCTTTTTATACGAAATAGATTTTTCCCGTTTTAACCCATAATGTTCCGATAATATTTAAGAAATGCCACCCAGATCTTACAAAACCAATCCATTGTTCATTTGGAAGGCACATCAAACAACAAACACACGCCCTTGTACAGGTCATTTACATCGATAGGTTCACCAAACAACACAGGCCTTGATCAGGTGGCTTGCACAAATGCCCTCTGATTTGAGTCTATATCGTTTGCGATTGCGCTTCTAAGAGACAATGAGTAACACTGTGTTAACCCTTTCCCTGTTCTATGTTTATTTCAAATTTCAATAACTACTGAATATTCATGGACAAAGGGTTTAAATTAAATATGGAAAGTGGAACATTGTAACCATTTTTAGAAAGTAAAGCAACAGATTTTTCATATTCCACTAGCAAACAGCAAACCCTGATCAGAGTTTAGGAGCCGTCTGATCTGGGTCTACTCTGTTTGCAAATCAAATGCGTGAAAACACGTTTATATGAGGGAAAGATTTAAGGGACAATTTGTAACTCTGTATTAGTATAACAGTTGTGAGACAAGTGTTTTGGTCAACGGCGCTGTATCGGAGTACGGCATATACTGGTTTCCAAACTCTTTTACCGATTTCTGTTTGCGCTTAAAGGTGCATGCAAACTCACCAGTGTTCCTAGCAAGTAATGGTACCCGTCTCTGTTCATGCCAACGTCAATAAGCTAAAATGTAAGTTCAGAACATTATCATAGGCTAACATAAAAGTCTAATATAGGGTTCATCGGGAAGTATGCCTCATATATGGGAATTAACCAAATAGTTGTCATGTATGATAAGTTGAAATTAGGTCGGGGTAAAACAGTAATGTAAATAACGATATTCAAATTAACCAGTTCATTATCAACGAATATTTTGATATCTAGTTAGCTTTCAATAGAATATAACACGATAGTGACCCATATACATATTTTTGCATGTATGTTTCGATATCTTCAGATATTAAACCGTGTTAAGGATCATACATTCTACCGACATAGCGGAACGCAGAAGCAATCCATTTACCGACAAGCAACATTTACCGACCAGCAAAATGTAACGCTAAGGCTTAAGTCTGTCCAAATATTTCGTCTGCGTAATTTGTCGTCTGCTAACATTTCTGCTTTTTAAAATTCTTCCATTTTGTTTCAAAAACATAATAACAGCAACAATTGTTAGGTAATTAAGCATGCGACATTTGTAGCGAAAGAGTTAATTCTGTGTCGCTTAACCCTTTCGCTGCCAAACTCTGTCGTCTGCTAACTTTGTCGTCTGCTACAAATTTTTATTATTTTTATTTTCTTAATTTTTGTTTCAAAAACATAGTAACAGTAACAAACAGTTTGGATCCTGATGAGACGTACTCGGCGTCTCATCTGGGTCCGATCGGTTTGCGTAGGTAATCACAGATACGGCATTGGCAGCGAAAGGGTTAAAGCTCATTTTTAGTATATTGCCATTAATAGGTACATGGATAATTATGTTCGATATAAATGTACCATTCGACTAGTCATGCTTTGGTGAATACATATGTTAGATATAATGACGTTATGAATACCAATAAAATGAAAATTTATATAATATAGAAATATTATACACAGTCAAACAAAAATATTGTTTGGCCTTGCGCAATGTATAATCATATTTACATGAGCAAGCAGGGCAGCCTCTGAATTAGCTCCTACAAGATCTGTCCCGACCTAGGTTTCAAATGAGTAAATATGTTTATACGAGTTTACACTTAGTGTTAAACTATAACAGTACATGTATACCTGACTCATAAAAATATCGTATTCATGTAGGGAGTTGAGATCCACTACAATTCTCTTGTTATCGAAGTTATAGTTCTGGTCCATTCTTCGCAGTATTTCCCGACAGTCTGTGACGTTTGGTATCCAAACAGCATCTATCACCAATTGCTCGTCCTCTCGCCTGTCTGGATTGTTGAAAGCTTGATATAGTTTCTGCAATCGCCAGAGTCCTGGAATTTGCATAATTGAAAGCAATGTACGCCTTGTACTTATTGTAATACGTACAATTCCGACATGGAATACAGTAAATTATTTGTACAGTTGCAAGTAATCCTCATCCCGCTAACTGCGACCTGTTCCGTATCTTAAAACAATTTGGATCCAGGAGGAGAAACGGAATGAAGTAAAACCTCTCTATAACGGCCACTAAATTACATCAAGTATTTTGTGTTAAAGGCAGGTTGCTGCTTAAAGCAAGGTGAAAGTAAAACAGAACGCTCCTATAGGAGCAACCTGCCCGAAATACCAACTAATTAACACAATTTAGTGGCCGTTATAGAGAGGTTTTACTGTAACCCGGAATCATATATGTTTGACACATGGTCAGTAGTTCTTAGAAATGGATCAAATGTCAATTAATCATGATTGCATCAGACCAACCTTCGTGTAGACATTACTTTTCAGCGAAATAAGGGTTTAAAATCTGAATATGTAAGACAGGTGATAACTGAATGTTGGAGGAAAGTTAAATAGAAAAGTGTTGTAGAAATTGTCTGAATTACTTCCGCTCTCCTCTAAGCATACACTTGCTTTCAATGATCTAGATCGAGTCTGGATCAGTAGCATACATATAATGAAGATACTGCTTATGTAATATTTTCAAGCACTAAACGCAATTTGAATTACAGTGAACCCTCATTATACCGGCATTCGTTACAATGGCACCCTCGTTATATCGGCAGTATGCATTGAAACAAAATTACCGTTAACCTTTTGAAACAACCACTGAATCAATAGGTGCAATGCCAATAAGACAGGTGATCGCTTAATGCAGAACACAAGAAGTTCTGTGTTCTGCATGAAGCGTTCACCTGTTGGTACTAGTTTAAAACTGGCCATATGGTTCCTTTCATATTTAAACTCGTTATAACAGCAACCTCGTTATACCAGCAAAATGTCTGGAAACAAACACCTCCGTTATAACGAGAGTTCACTGTACTTAAATGTCATATGTTACGTTTCTAACGGTACAGTATTAACCCGTGTTACTCGACATCTCAATTGAATCAGACTGTTGCAATGAACAACTCAAATACGACCACAGTGTTGGAACGCTATGTGTCTGCTTAAGGCTGATTAGGTACATGTAAGTAAATGATGTATCGTGCCTGTTCATTAAAACTTTATTTAATGACTATTCATGGTTTTATGTATACGAAGTTTTGTAACAGTATATGACCAAGAGAAATATTGACCTGGTAGGAACTATAGACTCAGATCTATAGAAGACCATAAGAAAAGAGAACAGACCCTGTTCAAACGGCTTCCGCAGGAGCCGTCTGATATGGGTATGTCTACTCAATTTGCAAGTCGTGACAGATATAGACAACCTAGAAACTGTTTAACCCATTCCCTCATATTGACGGCTTTTGACGACTCTGTGAAAGTCACTTTGTGAAACCATTGTGATAAATAGAGCATTTGCTCCTATAGGAGTTTGAGAGCGGACAAGGCTATGGTGGTCAACTTCATCCTTTCTCTGAAATGTCATTGGCCATATATCAGGTTATCAGTGTCGTCCAAGATATTATGGCAATACATATTTTTCATGAAGAATGGTAACTGGAACGTAGAAATGACTAAAATACGCATGTTTTGGTTAATTCAATGGTCTATATTTCGGGACTCCAGTGGAAATTTTGGACTTTTCTAGGCTTTCCCAGAATCGGCACACCCTTCCAAGTCATGATCAAAGTCAACTTAGATATAACTTTTATTGTACCATATTTTCAAATATGTCATTTTATATATTAATATCTTGTAAATTGTATGCGAATTTAAATGCTAGATAAATCCACCTATCTATCCATCTAACTCTAACATAGCTGGTTATCGAACTTGGTCGAGATATTATAGCAACTAACAATTTCAAACTTTTTGCCTGATAGAACAAGGTCCTTTACAAGTTCATGACGATTGGTGAAGACCGAATAACAAACTGGTGATTTAGAGAGCCGACAAGGTTAAACTAGACACATTTTGTTATTTCAAGGATCATCACCCAAAAGTGCCTGGACCCATTTAATCTCAGCCGATATATCATTATTACGATATACCAAGTTTGGTGACAAATGGAAATGAAACTACACAGCTTAGAGAACGCCCTGTCGCCCGATTGAAACCCGACAGCCCGACTGACCGTCCGTCACGGAGTTTCACTTAATACAACCAGTCTTTATGTGGGAATTCATCAGATTTAGGAAACTGGCGACCTGTCTCGCTTTGAAATATTGACTATAAAATAACTACCAGGGCACTAACACATATATGGTAATACTTAAATAATAAAAAATGGTTATACACAGACTCGAATATAAGAGCAAGATTATATACATATTTATAGTTTATAGTTGTGCCAAAAACAGGATAGTTATAATAGATAATACTGATTATTTCCAGTTATAATTTACAATGTTAATCCGAGACTCTCGCAAACCTTTACCACTGCCAGGTGGAAATTTCTGTTCAGTGTAAACAGCTATTTGTATTTAAAGATCATTTTAGCAATTGGGTTAGCATTTTACCGGATAGAGGTCTGAATATTTCTGTATTTTGTCACGTATTACGCTCTCACACCCATTCTGTGTTTTGTAACGTATTACGCTCCCACACCCATTCTGTATTTTGTCACGTATTAAGCTCTCACACCCATTCTGTATTTAGTCACGTATTACGCTCCCACACCCATTCTGTATTTTGTCACGTATTACGCTCCCACACCCATTCTGTATTTTGTCACGTATTACGCTCCCACACCTATTCTGTATTTTGTCATGTATTACGCTCTCACACCCATTCTGTATTTTGCCACGTATTACGCTCCAACACCCATTCTGTATTTTGTCACGTATTACGCTCCCACACCCATTCTGTATTGTGTCACGTATTACACTCCCACACCCATTCTGTATTTTGTCACGTATTACGCTCCCACACCCATTCTGTATTTTGTCACATATTACGCTCTCATACCCATTTTGTGTTTTGTAACGTATTACGCTCCCACACCCATTCTGTATTGTGTCACGTATTACGCTCTCACACCCATTCTATATTTTGTCACGTATTACGCTCCCACACCCATTCTGTATTTTGTCACGTATTACGCTCCCACACCCATTTTGTATTTTGTCATGTATTACGCTCTCACACCCATTCTGTGTTTTGTAACGTATTACGCTCCCACACCCATTCTGTATTTTGTCACGTATTACGCTCCCACACCCATTCTGTATTTTGTCACGTATTACGCTCCCACACCCATTCTGTATTTTGTCATGTATTACGCTCTCACACCCATTCTGTGTTTTGTAACGTATTACGCTCCCACACCCATTCTGTATTGTGTCACGTATTACGCTCCCACACCCATTCTGTATTTTGTCACGTATTACGCTCTTACACCCATTCTGTATTTTGTCACGTATTACGCTCTCACTTCCATATTGTATTTTGTCACGTATTAAGCTCTCACACCCATTCTGTATTTTGTCACGTATTAAGCTCTCACACCCATTCTGTATTTTGTCACGTATTACGCTCCCACACCCATTCTGTATTTTGTGACGTATTACGCTCCCACATCCATTCTGTATTTTGTCACGTATTACGCTCTCACATCCATTCTGTATTTTGTCACGTATTACGCTCCCACACCCATTCCGTATTTTGTCACGTATTACGCTCCCACACCCATTCTGTATTTTGTCACGTATTACGCTCTCACATCCATTCTGTATTTTGTCACGTATTACGCTCCCACACCCATTCTATATTTTGTCACGTATTTTGTCACGTATTTTGTCACGTATTACGCTCTCACACCCATTTCAGACGCATAATTAGAACTCTTCAAATGGGTATTACTGCAAATCATCCACTATTGTAACAAACACAGCCTCACGAATTGTATACGCATTGTCATTTGTCCCTACCTACACAAAGGCAGTCCTAGATTGTTTAATAGGATATATAAAAAACTAAGCATACATTTTAAATGTTTTAGCTTTTGAAACCACCGATATTCTGTTAGGTAGAGATAAGCTATCCCCACATAGAACGACTACACAGCAATCATCGCGGAGGAGGAGAATTATTTATTCATTCCTCAGGGAACACAACCACTGCTGCTGTAATAAAGCGTATTATCTGTCAAACTATGTAATGATATTGCCGTCCTAGAAAATAGCGACACCGTGTGTGGTCTCGGAACTAACAAGAGATGGATTCAGACTCTTACTTTAACATATTTGAATTCTGAACCCGTTCAAAGCGGATTTTCGAATGCACTAATCCAAACTTTCAACAGGTCAAGACTAGTGTAAATATTCAGGGCTTTATGTTAAACAAACATGACAAACAGTGCAGACCCCTGTGAGATGGGTATCTTCTGGGAGCCTCTCGACTGGGTCTAACCTCTTTGCAAAGGTCATTAGTGACTGGTTACCCGCATACATCATACGGCCCCTTTCGACAGACTCCTTCATATGATTAAAATACCGAAATGATCGGATTAAAACCCACACGCCTATTATTTGTTTGGCTATGGATGTTAAACTAAGGCTTTTGCAATGTAACTGGTTTTCCTTTGAGCTTGGCAACATGCACACAATATTATTCGAAACCTTGTTCTAAATGTTTGCTCGAACTAAACCTGACTAATACATATTAAACTCTCATCACGCGCGACTTGCAATTTGAAACAGCTCAGTAAACATCTTTATACGAGTCAGAAGTAGAATAAATTCAATCGGATAACAGTTTTAATAGACAGTATAGCCTTATGTACAAGACGAAAAACAGTTGAACTTCGATATCTCGAACTCGGATAATTCGAACTCCGGGTTAATTCGAACTAAAATGTCGGTCCTACCAAAATTTACAATACAGAATTGTTCTAAAATACATATATCTAGAAACACATTAATGCAGGTCGAATGTAATGCTGAAAGCTCCTTCAGGAAACTGTCCTAACGTTTTTACGATTCTCCAAAATTTATATGTTGATGGAATACACTGTAGAGTCCCTATAATAAGGCACCTAAATATTCTACTTGTTAAGTATTTGTTAAAGTAGCTGTATGTCACAGTAGCTTAGAAATACGATATTGAATATATTTAGTAAATTAATTTAACAACTATGCATCAGGTTTGTGAACAAAGGATTTATGAATTGCAATGTCCTTCAGAATGGTATATTTGGAGTTTCTCTTTCTCGTGTTTTACATTGCGAAATTCTGCCATTGATAGTGTCATTATTCTGTTATTACCTGTAGCTGCACGTACTCAGATTTATGATAAATTGCTGTACTTTGTTCTCTCAAGGTTATTGACGTTTTCCAGAGGGTAATAAAAATTTAAACTCTAAAAGCTGCTTTTAGTAAATGTTGTTGGATCATAATTATTACAGCTGGTATATGTCACTCTTATTAGTGCCAATATACCCATGATTGAAACGAATGTTTATTTAGATCACATATGATCTAAAGACATGGCCACAATATTTCAAATTTTCACGGACGTTCGATACTCACACATGCTAAATAGAAGTGAACACTTGAATGGAACAGTAGGTCAAATGGTTCGAGTTTGATGATAAAACAACAATTAATTGATCAATTCTTGAAACCTCTTGAACCCAGTCTTAAAGAGTTGTTGCTTAAACATATCTTGTTTATCATGCGAACACCTGGGGTTCTCAGTATCACAAATTCCCCAAATACAGGACATGGAAAACAGTTTGCATGTCTGTCAAACTGACATTCTGATATGATAAGGACTATCCAGTTCCCAAAACAAACACCTACATATACAATGTATCATCTCAACAACGGCATTTATTGAATAAACATCGGTTCTGTTTTATAGTCGTTGTGAAAAAGTAAGTAAAGCAAAACGTGAATTTGTAACTGTGTTTCCCTCGTATGTAGAAATAGTCAATGTATTAATGTAAGACCTAGATGGCTGAGTCAAGCATACAGTAAAAGTGAAATTAAGCCTTTTTATTATGGACGGACGGTTTGACAAATGAAGGGACGGACATGTTGACAACAGGCGGCAGGGCATACATACCGTCTCATTCCTTTTGGAGTAAGAACTACAATGCGATTACAACGATGTTATAAAATAGCAACGTGTTGTATTCGAAATAGTTTGCATATTTACACATTTGGCCAAAGATAATGATAGTGTTCAATAAACTTGACTATCTTTGGTTCTATTCACATGACGTATGATAGTGTTCAATAAACTTGACTATCTTTGGTTCTATTCACATGACGTATGATCTGTATGCATAGGCTGAATTGAAATGTAATGAAACATCATTCAATTCTTCTGACTTACCGTCGTCTGTATCAAAGAGGTAAAACACACGGTCCCACTGCATATGCTTGATAAAATCAATAACAGCATCAATGAACGACGGACACATGTTAATTACAAAATTGTCTCTGTCAGTTTCAGGCCCTCTCGTTAGCGTCAGCAGGAACAGAGGAATCCGGAGAGTTCGGCTGAAGGCCTGGATGACATTAATTGTGTTGCTCTTGCTTGTTCCCAGCATGGACAGGGTCTGCTTACCAGCTAGTTCACATACTGTAGTGCAAACGAAGAACACGTAAAAAGCTGAAAACCTAAATCACAATATTAGAAAAGCGTGTTCAAATTATCACGTTACAAAATCTACAAAAATCAAACACATCTCCAAAGATATGGAGTCTACGATTGTTTATAGCTATATAAGCAGGACTAGCCTGTTTAATTACAAAGTACAGCATACTGATAAAGAGAAACAGTAACATGCAAATATGATAAATACTTTGAGTGTCAAATAACCAACACGGAACAGTACACTGGATATGTTTGTAATATCCGGGGGCTGTGTGGTTATTTTGTATTTTAACCCTTCGCTTGCTATTCACGTCAATATACCTACCTGTAAATAGTGAAGACCCAGATGGGACAGCTCCTGCAGGAGCTGTCTCATAAGAGTCTGCACTATTTACAAGTTGATTGTGCAACCAGTGCACTTCACAGCAGTGATTGCAGAGCGAAATACTTGTACACAGTGAAGATATATGTAATTATACAACAGGGCATGGGTAAAGAAGGACAAATGTATTTTAAAATTCAGCAAGAGAAGGGTTAATTCCAGTTATATCCCTCTTAGCTTACAAAAAGTAACGCAGAATTAAATAACCTGATCAATGTTTTTTCCTAGTTCTGTGTGTTCAATGAAATGTGAAGAGGACATATGGCTAATATGCTTTGGGAAAGTAAGGCTGTGTATTGTGGTAATTGAAGTGACAGTTGGTTCATGTAATCCATTCAACTCTATAATAGTTACCGTAATATCCTTTGAATTGAGCTAATGCATTTACTATTGGTGAACACAAACATATTGGATAAATTTGTTCTAACATATTATGTATTTGTTCAACAGTTGATAGTGGTGTTTGGAATGTCGCATATAGGTGATATGGACCAGGGTACCAGAATATAAGTTAATTTAGATAGTGTTTTGACGGCTGTATTGAGGTACGAACATTATAAACTGTTGTTACCGGTTTGGTATGTGGTTTTGCGTATTTGCAGTTGGTACCTTAAGGGTAATGACGAGTGCCAGGACAGTAAATCCTTACAAATACATTCTCAGACACAGTTCCTGACTGTGACACATTTAGCTAGCAAATGAAAAGTATCCATTCTCCGAAATAAGATGTAGGTGACCCAGTTTAGCCATTGTAGTCTCTCATTTTCAGCTACAATAAATATCAATGGAACAAAATTTATGCATCCACGTTTGTATTGGTTGTTGCTGTTGCACGTACGCACCACTTCAATCAAGAAGAAGAGACTGGAGGTGCTATGTATGCGAAATGTCTTCCGGAATTAGACATTATTGAGGCTGGATGACGCAAACCACATTTGCATTACAACATTAAATCCCACTGGAATACACTATGACACTTTGTTTCTAGACACAGCTAGACAAATTAAGGTTAGCACCATTGCAAAACGCCTATACTGTTGAATAATTGATCAGTTGTAACAGTAAAGAGAATGTTCAATAAAATTCGTGTTGTGAAAGTTTCACCTGAAATCAAATATACACTAAGATAAAGAATGGGGATCAGTTTAAACGACACGAATGTTAAAATATTTGATCGATTCGAGTTCATTGGCTACGTTGGTAAAATATCGGCACCCAAATAGAAAGTGCTGCCCTCCATGATAAATACACAAAATATTATTTCCTATATTTGTCATAAATGACAATGACCTAAAGCATGAATTCTATTGTAAATCAATGTATGAGTTTATTAATAACTGATATTCAATAAACTGACGAAAATCAAATGTGATTATGGGTACATATTCCACACATTGAAATCTGCTTTATGTAAAACGGCATTTTGATCGAGGATTTCATTCATTATACACTCTAGCAAGCATTTACAATCCAAATAACAAAGTGTAACAAGGCTGATAGGAATATTAACACTACAGACTGTTTTCAGGGCTACAATCTGCCGTGCAGTTAATCATACTGGCTAAATGAATGGCGGCAAGGATATACCGAAGGTATACGTTACCTTTGGTGTCAGCGGGTGAAATAACGATAAAAGTCGTACTGGACCGACTTATCTATGGTTATTTTTCAGACAAAGTCTCGAGGTCAAGATGTCTCGGAGTAGAAGTACTGTAAGATCGGTTTTGTTTGATATATCAGCACTATAATTCCATTAGCTGTGTGTAGACGTGGTGTAAGTTTTTGGAAATGTTTCTAAATGTTTCTTCTACAATGTGTGTACATACCATTTATGATTTCATAATAGGGCGTCAAACACAATGAAACACACCATGCTATTAATATCAATATAGTTGTGTACATTACATACTTACACGTTTGTCGAAGCTTAAAACTATCGTCCAGATCTGTTTGTTTTATTTCTGGATACATTTTTACGTATTTGGTTTTATTCGAAACTTGCATCGCCATATCAATAGTTCTGTTTATCGAAGCAGCATTTTTGTCGTCCTTGTCCACGAATACCCCTGAAAAGACAATGCAAACGATGCTATAGCTGATTTAACCCATTCCCGTATAGGCTATTTTTAGATCCAGCCTCTTTGAACAAATCTACCGAAAAGTAGCATTTACTACTAAAAACGATTATTTTTAGAATTGTGTAGTGTTGAAACCATTGTGATAAATAAAGCATTTGCTCCATAGGAGCAAATGCTCTATTTATCACAATGGTTCCACAAAGTGATTTTTACAGAAGCGTCAAAAGGTGTCTATATGCGGGAAAGGGATAAACAAGTTATTGCATTAGGTGCTTATACATTTAAATATGACTTCACGATATTAAAGCATGACAAAACCAATAGTGCAATATTGGCACATTAGCACAACAACTACCCATCCACAGTGTTGTGCCATAATAGTAGCAAGTCTAGGTTTGTTCTTTTTTTAAAATTTGTCCACAGTTAGTACATGAGTAAATAAGATTGATTAGAGTTATATAGCAGCTCGTGTTTGACAGATGCACTGCTACAAAAACCGCTTCTGCTATTAGGTTTTCGTTCTGCGTAATTTTGTCTAACCCTTTCCCTACTAGACTAGTTATAGACCCGACCTCTTTGAATAAATCTACAGGAATTACTGCAGAAAAATAAAATGTCAGAATTAAATAGTTTTGAAACCAGTATTACAAATAGTGCATTTGTTCCTTTTGAGGAAATGATCTGTTTATAACACTTGTTTCAAACTGACTTTTACAGAGGTGCCAAACGACGTCATTTGGAGAGAATGATTTCAGAAATGTCAAGAGAAGTATTACAATAGGTAATACCTAAATTGTTCATCATTCTGCAAATGCAGCGCATTATAATGTAAATTATTATGAATTAATTTGCGAATATAATGTAAATCATTTGTATGTTTGTATTATTGTGGAGAACATTGATATAATGCGTGTCTCTTGAGTTACCACAATTTTCCATGTATACGCCTATGTTGTCTCTTATATAACTGTAATATGCCTTAACAGCAGACATCATGTTCACCACTCCCTCACTACCCCACCCACTCCAATCCCACTCCACACACATCTAGAGCGACGCTTTGTCATAAGACCATATTGTTGGCTGTATTTTTGTCTGCCTATCCAACCCAGAGACGTTTGGAGAATACATATAGTGTCCATAGACGTTCACACGTTGGAATCAGTTGAACACGTCAAACACAATTCAATAGATGAACCAGAAGTCCAAATTCAGGAACGCAATTAAAGCTAGGCATGCTATAAATCCCTACTGTGTTCGACAATAACCTTGCAAAACTTGCCCACACATTAATGTATATAAGTGATGCATTAAATGTGACAGTTGTACAGCAATCGGAAGAAACTATGACAGTGAAAAACCCGCCGAAAGCATGCACAATTATGCTACATGTAGCTATTAATCACATCCAATTCCAGCCAGATAACTTGCTGATTACTGCACGTACATAAATGCATAAGTGAATCATGTTATACAAAATAACTGTGGAAAATCATCAAAGTTTGTTTATTTCAGGCTAGAAGTCTAATAGGTATTGGGCACAAAACATTAGTCTACGGAGAGACAGATTGACAGACAAGCGAGCATTCATACAGACGAACAACTACGCAAATTTCGGTATATCTCCTTACAATTTTCTCCATACAAATGTATTAGTAAGCCGTTTGACGTGTAAAGCATGCTGAACGAATTTATCTAAACAGGTATTTAGACACAATTCATTTATTCAGTGATTGTACGACTGTAACACTTCTACAAGCATGTGTACGCTCATGGTACTAGTAGCGTTAACTGATCTTAATCAGCCGATCATCAGTATGTATAAGTTGATCATTGCTACTAGTATAATACGCTCAAGAAACAAACTTAGAGCCTAAATGCCATTTTACTGAAGTATTCGTGTTAGGTGCGGGGCTTTTATATATTCATAAACTGTTAAGATATTTTCAATAAATTCCAAATTGATATTTACAATTCAGGGATGATTTTATTTACAATTCCCTGAATGTATTATTTTAACAATGTTAACGATGCTTTTAAAAGAGGAATAGTGCATCTCTGTTTAAAGGTAGATTTTATTCAGTATGAAACGGTATACTCAGTGACTGGATTCTGAATGACAACCTGTACAGACCTTAATCAGACGCTGATCCGGGTCATCACCATTTGAAAATGACAACAAACTCGGTCCGCGCATTCAAAGGGTAAAACTAACAAACTGTAGTTTCTTTTATATCGTGTTGTTTTTAATAAGAATTATATAAACGTCGTCTTCTATTATTTAATTCCAGGATGATATATTTACGATTAAATCGAATATAATGATAATATTCAGTATCCTAACAGTGCCACATTTGCCTCGATTAATTTCAAACTGAATCAATTACTGATATTTTTGTTCTATTTCAGTTCATCCCCTGGAAATAAACTCACGTTTGTCATCAGTATTATTCAGTAAAAATGGGTTACGTCCTCCCTGAGGTTTGGATTTCTAATAAATGGAAATTATTAGGGTGAACAAATTGCCGATGAAAGAACTATCACTTTCGATTTCACAAACCTCTCATGAAAAGTGTCTATAAGTGTTATTTCTTCCTACAACTAAACTTGGATGGCAGTTTATCTGATAGCTGCTAGTTTTATCGGATTTCTACGACAGATCCACTTAATCACTAAAAGGCTTCGCATTACTATCCATTATCGACATTATAATATAATACACCGAGAAAATAGTTTTCCCTATTCGTTTATCAGAGATAAAAGTGAGCGAATGCTGCAATAGAGTAATGTTGCACTTTATATAACTGCTCATGAACAAACTCATTTAAACCGAATCTTCAATTTTCTCTTTCCGGATTGATAATATTGGTTTCGACGGATCTCCTACTTTCAGAATTTACTTCTCAACAACAGGTGTAAGTACAAGTGTGGCGCGAGTAGAAAGTCGTCCCGTACTTCATTATTCATTCTGGACATTCGTTGGATCATAAAATTCAAAAAACTTATGAGCAGACTCAACAGATTTTGCAATTTTCTTTTTTCGCAATGCTACTTTTGCTTTCGAAGGATTTAAAACGTACATGAGATTCAGAATAATGATTGTGGGGCAGCAGTCATTTTAAACACTATTCACCAGTGCTTTTCGTTGGTTTTATGTCCCTCCTATTGAGCACGTGTATAGGTAGACACTTGTATGTACCGGCGTCGAACTTTATTTTGCCATACCTATGTCATAAATAAGTCATGGAAATGAAATTAAACATTCACCAAAAAATATTTTATTTATAAATCCTGTAATGAAATCTACATTTTATCAGGTTTTACAACAAACTGTGTCGGGAATGATATTCTGGATGGTCGCCCGTTGCCGTGCTAGCCTCAGGAAACTATTTAGATGCCACCCACTACACGGAGACAATGTGTTGGTGTTAACTGAATACATCCGATGTAGCTGTATAACAACTAAATAAACTAAAGGACAACTAGGTTTTCGTTTGTATATCGATAGGAAACATAAGACGTAGTGTTGAACATTATGCACGAAATCCTTACAGAATTAAGAAAGCAGAACTTGCATCTAATATGCAAAAGTGTATAAAAATCTATAATTTGCGTTGGTCAATTTTGCAGAACCTTTTTTTCTTAGGTATGCTCAGTGGTTTTCAGTAATAAGGTACAGTTCATGTGTGAAACGGTTCTATACTTGCGCTGTATAATTATTCAGAAGATGGTAAATGTGCTTACATTATGATTTCATGGCAAACCAACTAGCTACATATCATTATGCTATGCGAACTAGATTCCTAACCTATAGCCTGCTGGTGAAAAACTGCAGAAATTTTTACCTACTACATTTTCAAAATTCAAGCCATAATCAATCTGTCTACCAAAATGCAACCAGGATATCAAACAGTTTGGATCCTGATGAGACGCCGAGTTACTCGGCGTCTCATCTAGATCCAAACTGTTTGCAAATGTATTTATGCATCCGCCCATAGCAATCTAAAGGCGCTGACCATTAGATTGCTAATTCCTCGCAATGCTCATGGAAGTTTGAATCAGTCTAATTATTGAAAACACATATGGTAGCATAATGCAACAAAACAATATACAGAAAACTCCTTCATTTACTTTTGCTCAGTATTCAGGAAGCACCTTGTTTATAAACTCTATGTTAGCCCATTACCTCATAGGCTATTTTAGATACAACCACTTTGAATAAATCTACCGAAAAGGAGCATTAACTAGAGAAAAAGACAATTTTAGAATTTTGTAGTTTGAAACCATTGTGATAAATAGAGCATTTGCTCCTATAGGTTTCACAAAGTGACTTTTACAAAGTCGGCAAAAGCCGTCAATATGAGGGAATGGGTTAATGCAATTTGTGATCGCATAAGCGTTACTGTAATATAACAAATGGTCGCAGTCGCACCCATAAAACAGTATATTGATCAGTATTGCTCTCATAAATCCGATCACACCATCTACCCCTGTGATTTAGAAGCCGATAAAGGCTGCTACATCAGGTTTTATTTTAACCCTTTCTCTTATGTAAACGCGTTTTCACGCACATGTAAACAGAGTACACTGATCAGACGGCTCCTACGATCAGGGTCTACTCAATTATACAGACCTGAGTAAAATGCTTTGTCAAAGTAAAATCATTGCTTGAAAAGTTTACATTATAAAAAATCAACTGGTGCATACCCATGATACACAAAGCAAAGAAAAACTGCTAGTGTTTCAAACTTGATATACGTACGAAACTATAGCACGCAACTGTCAACATCAAAGGCAAATATGAAAAGGCGCCTGGCAAATAAATCTATATTCAGACTACTGGTGCTATATTTTGTTTTCCTTGTTTACATATGATGGGGTTGAAATGTCCTGTGATTCGACTGATGTTTAAAACGTAATGCTTGATGGAAAACTATATAATGCCTCCCGTAGGAATTCAATGAATTAATACCGAAATATTATGCCTGATTGATGACGTCCAACTGAGATCAAATATATATAGATGCATCGATCATTTTAACACCAGACCTGCAACAAAACAAGTCATACAGTACAAGCCACGCGGACTTTTTGTTTTCCGCGGCCCATCGCAATTTTATCCAACGCGGACACGGGTATTTTTGTCCGCGCTGATATGCGGTCTTCCGCAATCGAGCGCGGGTTGTGATGGGTCCGCAATGGTCCCTCCACAGGGGCACTCGTCGCCGGGCGCGATCGTTATCACCGCAGGTCGCGGTGGTATCGTCGTGGACCACTGTGTACCACTGCGGATCGCGCTGGACCTTACCTGGATTGATATTTATATCCTTTTCATCCTTTTATATCCATTTTCACGGCTTATTTTTCTCTTTACATGTACATACAAATATATACATCCACATTTTGCAAAATTGATATGAAATGTATGAAATAAAACACTCGAGAAATGGTTCGTTTAGACTAATTCCAAACCGAAACTGTTCTGCATTCGGCAAACACAAATTAATTCATCCATTATTTTTGGCGCGTTTGATTGTACTGGAATATAACCTGTCCGTGAATTGTCTGATTCGTTTCTGCATAATATGGGTGCGATATTCTAGTATGCTTTCTATTTCAATTATTTGTTGTTCAATACGTAAGATGTTTTATATAGAAACACGGAACACCCGTTAAACACAAAACACACACACAATAAGTTACTAGGTTGTATAACTTGTATCAGGTTTGCATACGTTTGTGCACATTGTTAGTGAATTCATCTTCATTTCGACTCTATGTTTTAGGTTCCAATTCTAATTCCCAAACGATTTTGTTTTCAGTTTCACATCAGTGTAAATTTTAATTATCAGAAATCTACTGGAAACGACCAACAAAACCTATTGATTCTGTTATGAGAATAGTCCTGACTGGTCTTCTAATTATTTCTGTATAGATCTACATGTATATAAATATTGTTCTGGCAGACGAAAGAATTGAGGGATTTTATTTACTAATACATCTAATATCAATTCAGCCAGGTGAGTTGTAAAGTTAGAAGTTTTCTCCATTATTTAGTCTTGGTTCGGCAGCTTAAATGTACGTTTTAACCAGTTTCAATAGCCATTCGAATAATACTTGTATGGTTGTTTTATTACCCTTGTGCTTAATATTTTACTGTGTACAAATGTACCTGTGTACATGTTTTGTCTTTCTGCTTGATGTACATGTACTGCATGTTTAGATTCTGCTCAATCGATTCACTGCCATGATGTACCTGCATCCTATGGATTAAAAAAGATAATCCATTTTTTTTTCTAAAAACGTAGATATAGATGTAAACCAGTTTTTGGTTCTGGTTTGATAATGAGATATTGGACGTCTGGTCTAGATCTAAACTGTTGTTAATGTCATGGCAACCGAATTCTGGGAGTGAAGGGGCATACGAATTAAATTAATCAATGTTATTAAAGAAGCGTATACAGTATGTACATGGTTTATCAAACCACGGACCTCGTACACCCACATTCTTTCGTTAAACGGATATGTCTAAACCAACGTGTCGCCTGCTTAAATTCCATGACCAATTCCTTATTTAGAAATAGATCACAATTTCGCCATTGTAAGTTGTATTTACTATTAAACCCTTCCATGTCAAACTTGAAAACTCTAATGTTTGCAAACAGTTTGGATCCTGATCAGACACCGCGTCTGATAAGGATCCAAACCATTTGACACTTAGATTAAAGTTTCTTAAGACCCATTCCTCCATACATGTAGGCTCAATTTGGATCCAACCTCTTTGAATAAATCTACCGAAAAGGAGCATTAAGTAGATAAAATTATTGTTTTTAGAATTTTGTAATTTGAAACCATTGTGTTAAATAGAGCATATACTCCTATACGTGTAGGAGCAAATGCTCTTTTTATCACATTGGTTTCAACAGGTGACTTTTACAGAGGCGTAGAAAGGAGTATTTATGGAGGAAAGGGTTAAGTAAAAACTATCATAATTTTTTTATAAAGAAAAGTAGATGAAACATGTAAGCAGACAATGATTTGACAGTGACTATTTTAGTGGATTATTACGTCATAATGACAGTGAAGGGGTTTATAGCATACAGTACAGATTACAGCAAACACCTCCTTTCAACAACACTTTAAATGAATCCCCAAAACTTACAGTGGAACCTCTCTACATCGATACATGTACAAATAAAATGTCTGTTTTAAGACAGGTGGCAGATTAATGCAGGATAAAAGTACTTTTGTCCTGCATTAAGCGGCCACTTGTATTCAAAAGATCCCAGGTATTCCTTACTGGGTTGTCCCTTGAGAGAGAGTTGCCATGAAACTCCGATGAGCAACAACCTCTCTACAACGACAATACAGAAGTTTATATCCCCCAGAGTGTTGCTTTGCAGAGGTTATACTGTAGTTATCATTTATTAATAAATACGTACAGCAAAATATATCTCTCATACATGTACGCCAACTTTCTTTCTTTTTAAAAGCATATTTCTTAATTTAAATGCCAATTTCTAGTTTTAAAGTAAGCCGGTGGTCTAATATTCGATGCGTTAAAAATGTAACTGCCCCTGATAATAACAAAATTACTGCAAAACCTTATAAAACGAACCCTGTGACCATACCGAGAAAATGACCTGATTAGAGAGGTTCTCAAACCGGTATAGCGAAATAAAATAACAATTCAAAACAGTTGAATTGGCTGTCATTTAAAAAAGGTGGTAACTAAACACAGGATACATGTAGCTCCAATATCGGTTTAGAAAGATTATCGGTTAAGGGGCGGCGATTGTAAACAACCATTCTTAAAAATGTTGATTTGACGATCTTTAAAACAGATGACAGCTAATTGCAGAATTGAAGTAATTTAGAAAGCTCCTTACTCTTTCTGCATTACCTGTGTAATCAACCGTCCGTTTTTAGAACAATGTAGGTATTTTCTTTTTTATCCTTTGCGAGCAAGTAGAGCAAGTAAAATAAATAAAATGTGAAGGGGACAAATGTCAGCCCTATCCTCCCATGCCCAAATAGGAGAACAAATGTCCTAGAGAGAAAATGTCCGTATACCGAAGGGTAGATACAATGTACAACAAGAAGCTGGAATGAATCGGCCTTCAGGAACGCCCTATACATTACCAGCTGAACTTTGGAAAAAAAGATCCCATGATCTGGCCTTTCTTTGAAATGGAAGACATTCTTATTTATGTGTTGGACATGCCTCATATGTTGTATAGGGGTACACTCAAAAGCCCTTTACTACAAAAGCTCCTCATCTAAAAGCCCCTCACTACAGAAGCCCCTCGATCAAAAGCCCCTCACTAAAATGGCCAAGGCTTACAAAAGCCCCCCACTATTTTTGTTAATTAATCATTATACTCCAAATATTTGGACAAAGTGGACCAAAATCAAAATTACAGCTATCTGGATCTACCCTGTTTGCTGAATGACCAGTTTATAAAGATTCATTAAGTAAGGTAATTAGCACACTCTATACTTATAAAAGTAAACATTGTAGATCACAAGGAGGAGATTCCTTATATTTATTTCAAACAGGGTAGACCCAAATCAAATCTAAAGCTATATGATCTAGTTCAACCATGTTTGCTTTGTGACAGTTAATATAGATACAATAGCTATGGATGATGTAATATTAGCCATAGTATTTATAGATTATTATAATATTACCCCAATTAACTTAAACACAAACTTTTTCCATTTTCTAATTCCTTAACTTTCTTAAATTTCAAACAGAGTAGACCAAAATCAAAATACTGAGCAATCTGATCTGGATATACCCTGTTTGGTTGCTCAATGACAAGCTTATACAGATTCGTTAAGTAAGGTAATTAGAACACTCCTTTTAAAAGTACACTTAACAAAGCACTTAAAGTTCAATTAATGTTAGTATTGTTTTTTGTGAGGGGCTTTTGTAAACCTTGACCATTTTGGTGAGGGGCTTTTGCAAGAGGGGCTTTTGTAGTGAGGGGCTATTGTGATACACGCGTTGAATAATTTAGATCAACAGTATTTAGAATTTTAAATCTCGTTTTGTTTTAATAAGATCTAGATATTAAGATATACATGTACAGTCTCACGGCGTTCATTTATGTGTTGTAAAATGTCTTCTTTCTGGCTACTGTAAAGTACCATATCAGATCTAGTAAAAGTATTTTAGTATAGATCTAGATCTAAACTGTCTTTAGAACTAGAATTCGCAATAATCTAACTGTTTTTAATCGGTAGGGTTTAATTATGCTTAGCCATAGATCTAATTAGTCAAAGCATAGTTATCTTCTAAACTGTTTAACAAATCCTAACTTTAGACAATTGACACATTGTTAGGTAGTTCGGTATCATTACACGCATTCCTGTTACGTAATAATTCATAACTTTGTTGACAGTGTGTGATAGATGGCAGTTGTGTGACACTGACCCTTGCCCCCTGCTGAGAAATTAGGGGATTTACTGACCATCTGGCACCTTTGATCGTTACTATTTTCTTATGTCTAGCTAGTAAATTACAGCATACATGTATTTAGGCTGAGTAAGTAATATAATAATATAGTCTCCAACTGCCTAACACAATTCATTTTCAGTATTTAAAACAAACAGTTTGTATTGTTAAATGCGGGAAATAAAACTACTGACATTTGAACACTATAGAACCAGACAAGGTGGCTCAAAAAGCAACCATCTGACCAGGGTCTTCACTGTGTATTATTCAAAATCAAATAGCTAAGTTAGGTCTTATATAATGAATGTAATCTACAGTTAAACAATGACGGGCCATTCCACCTTAAAATACAAACATTCTCTAATATAAACGTGTTTTCAAGCATTTGCAAACAGCGTAGTCCCAGATCATACGTATGATCTGGGCCTGCTCAGTTTATTTATGGAATTGTAATAGGCCCGACTCTTACAATTTCTACCAACATCAAAACAATCTTGTCTACAAATGCCATTCAAAACATTAGCTTATAAATATTCATGATATCATTATTTCTTACATGAATACTGAACAGGGAAAGGGTTAATCAGCAAAAATAACAGAATTACAAGAATGTTTTCATAGTTATACAATTCATAAAACTATGTTTATTAATTTAAAACTCTTAAATGATAAGACTCAGATCAGATTTCTTAAATAAAAGCTGTTTGACCAGGAGTCTGCTCTGTTTGCTTATCCCTTTACCATATATAAACAATGTCCATGCCTTTGCAAACAGAGTAGACCAAGATCTGCAGGCGCCTATTGGAGTCGTATGATCGGGACCAGTTCTGTTTACTTGTGAAATTATATAAGATCTGACTCTACATTTTCTACAAGTACCAAGAAAAGTCATGGACCGCGTACCTACACCATTATAAAAATCAACTTATAAATAGCATGATGTCATCTTTTCCGACATAAATATTAAACAGGGAAATGGTTGAAACCCACCGACAACCAAACTTTAGGTTACGCTTCAGCTAGAGATCCGCACGTCTGACATGACCCGGCAACAGAAGTAAAAATTCTGAGAGCATCGACGCTTTTCACGTGCTTGCAAACAGAGTAGACACGGATACGATGGCTCTTATAGAAACGGTCTGATCAGGGTATTCTCTGTTTGCTTATGAATTTATGTTGAATCTAACTCTATAGTTTTGTTCCAATACCAAATCAGCCTCAGTACATAAGCTATTTTAAAAATAAATTTAATATATATTCATGATATCGGTATTTCGGTTTACGGACATTTGCCCCCCGGACGATTGTTATTTTAAAAGAAGACAGAAGGAAACCCGGTAAGAAAACAAAAAAACATTTTTAAAAGCAAATTCTTTCAGCATAATAAATGTAGGTAACTTGGACATTCTCTATAGGACCCTGAAAGTTTAAAAAGATAAAATAAAATATGCAGATCAACCCTTAGCCCGCCGAGCGTGGCTTCCTTAATATTTACAAACAGTTTGTATACTGAACAGATGATGAGTTCCCCAGAGTGTTACTAGGGTCAAATATGTCTGACTCTCATTTTTCTGTTTGTTTTCAACGAACTAAAGCAATGCTTATTTCATTTATTTTGCAGACTACATTTTTTAAGCGGACGATAATTCAGTATAATGAGGGTCAAATGTTTTGGTCATACATTAAAACAATGATCGCTTTGCGTGCTCTACAATGTACGGAAACTACCTTGGTGTTTCAGCGCAGGGGGTCATTGATTTATGGTCATCATTGTGTTAATTATTTGGTCATCAATAAAGTTCCGACAACTTTAAAGAAAGACTATCGGGTATTTCCGCTCTTTTGCTACTATCAAGATGTCACAGCTCATTGGTTCAGTATCTTTAAGACCCACCCATTGAAAAGACATAATCCAATCAACTGTCACCTATAGGCATGTCAATCACCAATAATTGATATTGCTCTTCATAATTGATGAGCGGCCATCTATATTTCCCACAATATTAAATATAGAATGAATGGGTATTATGTATTCAAAACTTCTTCATATTGTACTTTAACCCCTTCCCTCATATGAACGTGTTTTCACGCAATTGCAAACAGAGAAGGGTATTCTCTGACCTCTTAGAGGAGCCGTCTGATCAGGGTCTACTCTGTTTGCTAATAGAATTTGATAGATATATTTCTTTGCTTTGTTAAATAGCTGCAATGCCCCCCCCTTCCATATCTCATTTATAACTATAATTGTCCATGAATATTCAGTAAGTATTGAAATTTTGAATAAACATAGAACAGGGAAATGTTAAATAAAACAATCTCTATAAGCTTGAAATTGATGTCGGTGAGAGTTTGACGTTAGGTTTAAAACCAGTCAATGTTATTTTACATGTAAGTATTGTTTTAAGAAATTGTTAATACAAGATATTCATCCATGCTATCAGATCGGACAAGGCCTTATAGACCAGTTATATTGAATTTGTCTGTTGTTGTCGTGGAGACATAGCATGCTACGAGCACCTGTGAATCAATACAGGGGCACTGTATTAAAATGAAATATTTATCATGTTTTAGACTTTGTTATTGTCTGATACATAATCAATAAGCCCATAATATATTTCCTCACCGTCCCTGTCCCTCTCTCTGTGTACAATTGTTGTTGTTTCTAAGAAGTCCTCTCCCCCAAATAAACATTTACAATGATACGCAATCACAAGGCCAGAAGGGACGTCAAAATCTCTCTCTCTCCGTCTCTCCCTCTCTCTCCGTCTCTCTCTCTCTCTCTCTCTCTCTCTCTCTCTCTCTCTCTCTCCCCTCTCTCTCTGTCCGTCTCTTCCACCTCTTACTCTCCCTCTCTGTCTGTCTGTCTGACTGTCTGTCTGTGGCTGTCCCTATCTATCTGTCTCTCTGTGTGTCTCTCTTTCTGTCTCTGTCTCTGTATGTGTGTCTCTCTCTCCTCCCCACCCTCTCTCTCTCTCTCTCTCTCTCTCTCTCTCTCTTCCCGCAGATATGAATGGATTACGTATGACTATCTATCATTTCAACTTTTATATTGGTAATGGAGTAATAATTTCCCCAGGACGAATGGCAATTTATGCTTGACAGATCCTATAAGAAACCAATGCACACCCTGATCATACAGCCTCTAAGAGCTGTCTGATCTGGGTCTGCACTGTTTTTAAATTGCGTCTATATATGCTACTAGCATGAAAAGGGTTAATATGACTTAAATGAATAACATTACGATCGCAGCTTTGAACTCATCTGAAAGACCACGACATACCAATATTTGGCTATCTGTTATTTCAGGTGGCTCTTTTATACAGAGTAATGATTTATGCAGGCGACTGCTTTACGCCGTTTCAAAATAAATTATAATACAATAAGCTACAATAGTTTTCATCTTAATTCTGATATCAACTTAAATCTTGTAGCTGCACTACATGGTCGGTCAAACAAGAATAGCTGTAACAGTATAGATTATTAGTGTAGATGCGGTGTATTAGTGTATTAGTGTAGATGCGTTTCGAATTTTATAATTATTTAATCAACTGTTTGCATCTCTTCGTCGAATGATACCCAGTTCAACCCTTTACTCCATAGGTACTCATTATAGTGCGTTAATCCATTCCTCCACTCAAAAATAGTTCCACTTGATACATTCATGAATATGCGCCATAAGAAATATTTCTATATCACAGTAGACGGTAGCTTAAAGCAGGCTGAGAAAAACGCAAAATGGTCCCATTCAGCCTGTTTTAATCAAACATCTGTCTTCAATACTGAACACAAACTATGGAGTAAAGTGTTAAGGTTTCAAAAAAAAGTATTTCAACAAATAATGGTTGGATACAACTCTCCACCCCTTTACCCTTTCCCTCATATAAATCTGTTTTCACGCATTTGTCAAGAGAATAGACCTAGATCAGACCGCTCCTAGAGGAACCGTCTGATCAGGGTCTACTCACTTTGCTAATAGAATTTTATAGATCTGTTTATTTGCTTTCCTAAAATGTCTACAATGCTCCACCTTCCATAATTCATTATAACTATTTTGTCCATGACTATTCAGTAGGTACATGTACATTTGTATTTAAATTTGGAACACATATAGAACAGGGAAAGGGTTAATACGCGCGTGGGGTCGAAACAAATATGACCGAGTGCTTCTGATATCTATAATCTCTGCGCTACGCATTTTCTGAAAATCAGATTGTGAAAACAATTGCTGCTGATATTTTGTATCTATTTCTTTTTTCTCGAGCATTTACAGTCTGGTAATCGCGTTAAAATCTGACTATAAATTGTAGTTTTAGCAGAAAGAAACCGTTTCGGTCTCGGGTTTTGGGTGAAGGCTATCTGTATACGTATGCTATCTAATTTCATTTTGAATTCTAGATCTGACAGTATATTCAATATGCGTTTCTTCAGTTGAAAAAAAATGCACATGTGTATTTATATATACATGTACGCTTTTGTATATATCTTATCTAAATAATTTATACCTAAATCGATTAAACGACTGCCAGTCATAAAGGTAGTGTCCGCGGTGATGCCCCGCAATCCACGCTGATATCAGCACGGACAGCGATGGCTCGGCGGCGGTAATATCCCGTAGGGTAAATTTCGGTCCGCGGTGGACACAGAATTTGTCCGCGGTGATCCATAAAAATTGTCCGTGCTGGAAACCCGCTCTCAAATAATTTTGTTCGCGCTGGTAAAACGGAAAACAAAAAATCCGCGTGGCTTGTACTGTATATGGACGTAAATGTTGCTAAACGCGGCCATTTATATTTAGTTTGAATTAGTGTATAGTAACTGTTGACTAATAGTATGGTGTGTATTAGTAACTGAATGTTTGTTCATATAAGTGTTTAATGCTGAATCAGTGCAGTTTGATTTATTGGTTCTGAACGGACGCAACATACACTACGTTTCTGATTTTATCCCACAGTAGTATCGGTAGCAATATACCGAGACAAAACAGTGGTGTACAACCTTTTGTAAATGTCTAGGGGAAGGAGAAGACTTCTTATAGACGGTTTTTATGTGTAATATTTAGCATCATGTAGAGGCTTACGGAAAAAGATGGCAACTAAAATAGACAAAGAGTCGGGCCCAATCAAAGGATATAATACACAGAACCGCAAAATAAACGCAACGGTCCTAAAACGATGCATTTAATTTTTGGGTTCGGTGTATATGTATATAGGCCTATAGTTATGGGAGAAATATGTGTTATTTGCCTATCTGTAGGTTAGTACTGAGTTACTGAGACAATGACCAATAGTTCGATACCGAATTGACACATGAAGTACTACAGGTGATGTAGGCTAATAAAACATTTTAATGTGTTCCTCATGCTATACTTTTGTTAGTGCTGTTTTCCATATATTAATATCCTGTTCCATGTGTATGTTTAATAATCATAGTATGCAAAACTTCTGAAAAGATGAGATCCCTCAAAAGCAACAACAGCAATGCCAAAAGAGAAAATTGCAGACACGGTTTTATTAAATCTGTACATGGGCAGTAATCAAAAGTGCATACCCCTAGCACCGGCTTAAACAGTATTCAATTTTCAACACTAAAAGACTTAAATTGACGATCCTGAAGGAACAGAATACATAACAACACTGACAATGAAGTACGGGGTGACCTTTTACAGCCGCCACACACGCGCTTAACATTTGCTGTGGTGAAGTATATATAACCTAGACTATTTTAGACACAACCTCTTTGAATTAATCTACCGAAAAGGAGCATTAAGTATAGAAAAGGAGCATTTTAGAAGTGAGTAGTTTTAAAACCATTGTGATAAATAGAGCATTTGCTCCTATGGAGCAAATGCTCTATTTATCACAATGGTTTCAATAAATGATTTTACAGAGGCACAATAGGGCGTAAGTAGGAGAGCATGGACTCAAAAATGAGTTATCAGTTAGTAGCATTATAGCATGTCAAGTTGATAGCAAATTAATTTGACAGAGCGGGGATGTTCAACAGGGTTTTGAGTATGATATAATGATTCAATTGATTAGATATTTTGATTAGATATTATTAAATGTTCTGAACGTCTGGAATACTGCAGTTTTGTAAATTTATTAGATTTGTTTGGTAGATGCAAAGAATAGCAGATGCTTAGTTACTGAATTAATTAGGTTAATTGAACTGATTGTATACTAATTGGAACAATACTAAGAACTAATCATTGACAAGGCTGAGGCAAATATCTATGTCCCGTAGATCATTATAAAGGTAGTTAACAACTCTAGTATAAAGACTACGTGCAGGTGCGGATCCAAGATTTTAGATTAGGGGGCGTATAATTCTTTTGGAGGGGGCGTAGATTTTTATGTTTGATGACATAAATAAATAGTGTGTTTGTAATAATTGGGTGAGGGAAATAAAACACTCCTACTGAATCATTGTTTTATTGAATTTTAGTAGATATAAGGACCACTAAATTACATAATCTATTTTGTAGTAAAGACAGGTGGCTGCTTGAAGCAAGGTGAAAGTAAAACAGAACGCTCCTATGGGAGCGTTCTGTTTTACTTTCACCTTGCTTTAAGCAGCCACCTGCTCTAAATACCAACTAATTAACACAATTTGGTGGTTGTTATAGAGATGGTTTACTGTATATAGATCTAAAATAATACTAAAATAAATGATTTGGCAATTTTAGGGGGCGTACGCCGGCTCCGCCCCTTTAAATCCGCGCCTGACGTAAATATTATTTACATAAGGCAGTTGGCACAATATGTTGACGTGGGTAGTGATACAGTGATAAGAAGTAGGAGAGTTACATAACAGAGAAAGGCCATAATTATGTAAATCAAGGACGTGGGTGGTATATTGCATGCTAAGTTGATGTTAAAATTAAGGTGGGGTTGGGAGAAAATGTGTGGACAGAATTATGAATGGGCATGACATGGGTCGTGGAGAAAGGAAATGAAGACATAAGTTAGAATTAGGAAATATAAAGAGGATATATAAATACACACAGATGATAGATGCAGATGTACTGAGATAGAGGGTCGGGCATGTACTTTAGAAATCGGGAGTCAATAGTTGGAAGTATATGGGTACAGATTGATAGTCGGACGTTGGAGACGGAATTAAATTTGGAGAATGTAGTTTAGTTAATTAATTATATAGAGGGTGAACATTAATTTATCATTATGAAAAGAATACGAATAAAGGATATTAATGAGACAGCAAGCGAGTGGCTTCTTATATACTCATTATTCCCCGAGACGAGTCGAAGATCTCCTGTCACATGTATTTATCTGGTTCGGAAATGAACAGAATATTTATAAGAACGGCATGGCTGTGGTGTGTTACATACGTCTATATGCTATTGACTGCAGGAAGTAACGCATCAATTGCATTAAACATTTACCTGATTGATAGTCAAGAAAAGTATAATGACCATGGATTTCTTTCAACTGCAGTTTTATCATAACATCGGAATTGATTGTACCGGAGGTGTATAATCGTGTCTATATTCATACAGAGCAGACCACGATCAGATTCTCTTATTGTAATGCGTACACACATGCCTTTATTAACCATTTCCCTGTTTAAAATTCAAGACAGAATATGCGTACACATATGTCTTTATTAACCATTTCCCTGTTGAAAATTCAAGACAGAATATGCGTACACACATGTCTTTATTAACCATTTCCCTGTCGAATATTCAAGACAGAATATGCATGCAAGACATAATGACATCATTTTTACATATTAGCTGATTTTTATAATTTCATATATACACAGAATGCATTGTTATTGGTAGAAACTGTAGAGTCAAATCTATTATACGTTTATAAGTGGACAGAGCAGGTCACTCTGGTCAGATGGCTCCTACAGAATCTGTCTGATCTGGTATATTTTGTATGCAAAGACATGGCAAGGCGTGTATATGGGGTAAACGGTACAGTAAAAGGGTAACTAAACAAATAGTGCAGTTATGTGCACTCACATGATCTATATTTCATTGATGTTAGTATACCTTTGATTTTGTTGACATGAAACGTAACGCCTCTTTATAAATTTCAGCCCTTGGAACAAACAATTAAACTCTGCAGGCCCATACATTCTCGTTTACACAGACTCAACGAAATGTCCTTGGTGTTTACATTGTTAAAAAGCCAAAAAGTAGAAATTATTTCTATCATTCAAACTGCCTTACAGAAAATGCTTTCCGTTAGCACTCACATACATTTCATAATATAGTTGTTGCACTTGTATGTTTAGTAATAAGGCACCATGATGAATGTTTGTGTCTAGGAATGTCTCCACAGAGGTTATTGTGATAGACACCATGTCCCACAAGGCATAATGGAGTAAGATAAACGGTGCGCTTACCAGACGCTCCACCGAAAAGGTCAAGGAATGAGATCGAATATACAGTTGAACTTCGATATCTCGAACTCGGATAACTCAAACTTCGGGATAACTCGCACTAAAAGTTCGGTCCTTCCATAATCTTACAATACAGAATTGCTCTAAAATGTACCACTACGCATATATATATATAACATTTAGTCTTTTTTAATATATATATATATATATATAGCCTTTCCGGTTGTATTCTATTGCCAGTTATATAATATATATATATATATATATATATATATTATATAACTGGCAATAGAATACAACCGGAAAGGCTATATATATATTAAAAAAGACTACATGTTATATGGCTTTAAAATCTTTAATTAATAACTTAAAAATGCGCGACGCGTTTCATCAGATCATCATGCGTCGCGCATTTTTAAGTTATTAATTAAAGATTTTAAAGCCATATAACATGTAGTCTTTTTTAATATATATATATATAAACACATTTCACTGCTTAATGCAGGTCTACAGTTAAAGCTCCTGTAGCTGTCAGCATTACTGTAGACCTACATTAAGCTGTGAATTTGAGAAATTGTGCAGATTACAATTCGGATTAATCGAACTTGTGTTATCTCGAACTAATTTATATAGTCCCTTGAAATTCGAGATATCGAAGTTCATCTGTACTTCGTCATACCCCAGGAATCGATTACACACAGTGGCGAACTGAACATCAAGTCCTTTTGCTTTCAGCGTAACTCATTACCTTGGTTCAGATTGCTAAAACCATTCACTGAATAAATACGCATTTCTAGAGTAACACTAGATCAGGCGGCTCATGTAGGGGTCAATTCTGCTCTGTTTGCTTATGATATAATATGGATATGATTCTTCCACCGTTTCTGGAAAATCAGTCTTGCGTCCATGTCCTATTTTAACACTTTTTACTAATTTGATATGTATGACGTCACTATTTATTTCGGGAATATTTAAGGATAGGCGAGTATAATATCATGATATAATGATGTCAATACTACACGCATTTACACTTCACTGGGCTAGTTTGAAATATCCAGAATACAAACGATTACAACGCTTCTTTCTGATATTTAGAATCTATAGTATGGTCATGCATCTCTCTATTACTACAAGACGACTCATGCAATCAGAAAGCCGTTTAAAATATAGTACATGTATATAATTCGTGCAAGTATTGTTTGTCGGGAAATTGTTCATTCACTTTTGCGCAAATGGTTCATTCACCTTCTTCGAAGTAGGCTTTCCATTACATAGAAAAGGAGGACTCCGGATGGTGTTGTCACCAAGTCATGATCTGAACTGCTATATTTCTAAAGGTCGGATTAGCAAAGGGCTGTTTTGAAGAAAAAAACACTATATGTAAGTCATTGAAAAATAGAGTATTAGACTTTTGTTCATTTATTGTTGATATCTTATAAACGTGAAGAGCAAAATAAATATGACTTTTAACAAGCCTAGTGTCCTATTATTTAATCAACTCGATTGGTAAAAATCAGCAGTAAATGAATACTCGATAATCATCTCTATATTATCATTATTATTATTGTTGTTATTTCTATTCTCATTATTTATTATCATTATTATTACTATTGTTATTATGATTATTTCACTTATACTACTTCATACAAGTATTTGATTTATTTCGTCATGTGTTCACCTGAAACATTACAGAACTTAGCATTCAAACTACTGTTTACGAGTTGATTTACTGTACGGTATGTATCAGATCATCGAGTATATCACTTGCTTATTTCATAAATGATTTCATTTTCAGCTGGTCTGTTTCGAAGAAATAAAGAGCTATTGTCGTAACTCCGGCGTCCGGGTCGTTGTCGTCGTCGTTGTCGTCCGAAATCTAAACATTGACCATAACTTCTTCATTTTGTTTTCATTTACAACCTTCATTTTTGGTATGCATGTTCATCTTGACAAGGTCTATCCACACATACCAAAATGATAACCAGACGAGCGTTCGCACCCGCTTACGAAGCTCTTGTTATATAACCTGATCCCTCTATAATATCGATTACCATGCTTGCACGACGATAGACGATAGAAAATACGTAGTACTCCATGATGATGAAGTCCCAAATCAACGAGGACGTCGGTTATTTGTACAAATGTTACTTTTTCTGCCGTACCCTTCTCCCCGGTTCCTGACTTCATAAAAGTCACTGTAGTGTGTAAATTGGTCACCGGCCTCAGATATTATTTGAACGAATGCTACTCAAGTGCGAGTATTATTGTTTTTTCTATATGTGGATACTGTTTCCATGAAAATAAATTGTATTAGCCGTCGCTTGTGCTGTGCAACAGTTAGGATTAGGAATATATATATTTTATACTGATCGTCTAGCTGGGTCGGTTTGCGTTTTACACGCCGGAGGTAGTTGCGTGTATATGTGTATGCGTGCCTCTGTTTAATTACACTAATTAAATAACCGCACCTGTAGGGAAACCTACAATGGCACTGGTTTTGTCTTGTTAAACTGTATTCAGTAGTTTAAATTATCTGTATGTGCTGGTTATCATTCTACTCTACCAAACAAGAAATATACCGTTTCATATTTGTAGTCGAGTATGTTTCAGTTGAAGTTGCAAATAAACCGAATTGCAACCTTTACATATTCATTGAACTATGTACAGATATGGCCGCCCATGTGATATTTGTATTCGCCATTGCTTACTGAAACTATGCGCGTAGTTAACACATTCCCTCATTGGGACGCACTTTGGCGCCACTGAAAAAGTAACATTTTGAGATCATTGTGATAAATAGAGGATTTGCTCCATAGAAGTAAATGTTCTTTTTATTACAATGGTTTAAACAATACGCAATTACAAAATTAATATTTTCTAGAGTTAGTACTCCTTATCGGTTGATTTTTCAAAAAGGCTGGATCTGAAAATAGTCTAGTAGGGAATGAGTTAACATGCAATGTTAGTGCCAGACATTTCGTCCAGATTCCTTAACCTATTTTCTCAAATTGGCACCTATGACGCCTCACAATTCTTTCAAAACAACACATTTCTTTTTGTTCCTTTTCTCTCGTAAATGTTCATTTTCGGTATATGTATTCAAAGGGACTTGGTCTAAATATATCCTATGAATGAATGGGTTAATATCTCGTATACTAGCAATATAAAATGAGGATGCTATTGTAAATCGACAAAATCGACGAGACTAATATGTTTTCGATTCAGATTATATTTAGAGCATAGTTACGTTACATAATACGAGTATGTGTATTATAAAGTCAGATTGATATCATCATTGGATAAACATTCAGAATTCGATAATAGTACTGTGCATTGCATAAATAGCGTCTTCAACACATGGATATGGTTATGGTAAACCACCTTAGAATATGAAATATAGTCGTTATGATCCAAAATCCACAACCGGGCCATGAATGCAAGCTCTCCCGCTGCTAGAAACTTCGAAATAGTTCATGACAAATGGGTCGCCATTCACAATGCACACGGGGGGAAACAGCATTTGCAATTCTGCAATCTTGGGATGTGTTCATAAATGCAAATCGAAGTGGTAAATAAAATGAATACATTTTGAAGCAGAAGAAATAAAGTTATTTACTTGACAGACGAAGAAATAGTTATAGCCACTGTGTCACTGGCGTGCACATTCTGTAAAGAGGTCAGAAGTTATCTTTTTATTCTTCTTTTCACGTAAGCACAATGACTTAATTGTTAAACTAAGGTAATCAGCCATGATAAGCGTGATCTATGCTTATCCATTACCACCTGTATGCTGTGTTCCAGATTCACCACGCATTTAGAGTATTTGTTAATGTTTATTTCAACGTAACTGGTATTAATGTTAATTTAAGACAGCATGTGGTAGTCGTTCAAGCAAAGGTACATTTTTCCGGTTACATGATTCATTCATGTATGCTACACGCAATATAATTTGGTTGTGTTCGGTTTTACATTTTAGCTCGCCTATTCGAAGAATGGGGGGGGGGGGGCTTATGGAATCACCCCGGCGTCGGCGTCGTCGTCGGCGTTGGATTTTGGTTAATGTTTTTGGGTAAGTGTTGAAATGCACTAATACTACATGGAATATTTGCCCTAGGAAGCTGATATTTGGAATCGAGGTTCCCCGTGTGTTGAACATTAATGTAGTGTAGTTAAAATTAAAAATAAATTTGAATTTTAATCAAAATTACATTTGTTTTGGACTTAGGGTTTTCGACTGAAATAGGACGTTTAACGTTGTGGGGTAAGTGTTGAAATGCACTAATACTACATGAAATATTTGCCCCCAGAAAGCTGATATTTGGAATGGAAGTTCCCTGTGTGTTGAACATTGATATTGTGTAATTAGAATTTAAAATAGAATTGAACTTTAGTCAACATTTTACCTGTTTTAGACTTAGCTTTTGGGGCTGAAATCTCAAGGTTAAAGTTTGGGGGTACGTGTTAAGATGCAGTAATACAACATGAAATACATGTCATAGGTACCTCCTTATGTACAGATTTTATATATGGCACATACATGCATTTGGACAAAACCGTTCCGTAACATTTCTACCAACTTAATCTTTTTGAAACCATCTTGTCATCGCTAGTAATTCAGATGTGTACTGATACACTTTTTGTACTGATACACTTTCCAATTCCTAGGTACCCATTTCATGCACCTGTTTTGGACTTCATCTTTGTAGACAAGGTCTACAATAGGCGAGCTATGCTGTCCTGCGACAGTCTAGTTATACTTTAGACTTGTAACGAACATTTATATACAAGCAGAGTGTACCTATCTAACATTAAGCGTTACTAATAGTTCCCCACCACTTTCTATATCTTTAAGTAGCTAAATTATATTAACAGTTCGACGTGCAGTTAATTAGCTCGCACATTCCCAATTGTCTTCCTAGAAAGCAGAAATATAACCAACATGGTACAGCAGAGATAAACCAATTACAGTTCAAGGTTGTACTTTATATCACACCGCACTTATATTAGAATACAGTAAAACCTCTCTATAACGACCACTAAATTGCATCAAGTATTTTGGGTTAAAGACAGGTGGCTGCTTAAAGCAAGGTGAAAGGAAAACAGAACGCTCCTATTGGAGCGTTCTGTTCGACTTTCACCTTACTTTATACAGCCACCTGCCCTAAATAACAACCAGTTAACACAATTTAGTGGCCGTTATAGAGAGGTTTTACTGTACTACGATACGTTAATATGATATAATAGCTCACTACTATTGTACGGTGTTGTTTGTATTTCAATTAACTTGTAGCAGGTTATGAAACAACTTGTAACACCATTTCAAAGGCACACTATATATACAGTAAAACCTCTCTATAACGGCCACTAAATTACATCAAGTATTTTGTGTTAAAGGCAGGTGGCTGCTTAAAGCAAAGTGATATAGGAGCGTTCTGTTTTACTTTCACCTTGCTTTAAATACCAATTAATAAACATAATTTAGTGGCCGTTATAGAGAGGTTTTACTGTAGTATTATTACGCTCGATGCGTATGTAACATTCTATCAAATGGTTTATTCAGTGTGTGCTTTTCGACGCAGTGACATAAATATGATGCATTATTTGCCATATAAACGGTAATGAATTGATTCCAACACCCCTCTTATCCCACTATCCTCATCTAGCATTCCTTTTAAAGTAAGAAATGCAGTGTAATAAACATTCTTTCAATGGCTTCATTGGCATGATTATGCCTGCTCTATTGACCTCGCACGTATTTTGCGAGGTCTTATTATAGGTGTAGGTCAGATTACATTCAACCCAAATGAAAATAAAATGTCAATCATTTACATTTAGTGTCACAGTTGTATGATTTTAAAATTCGAGGGAAACAGGAATAGTTACGATAACAAGTATGTGTGTAGCACTAATATTGTGGTACATGCATTTGCCAAGATGCAAACAATGGAAAGTACAATAATAGATAAATTATAATACTACATTGACAGGTTGATACTTTACCATATTTCAAATAGTATTCACAGATATATAGGTAAAGGTGCGGAACACAAATATTAAAATCGTCATTTCTCCACGAAACCCTATGCTGTGACCATTCTTTGGAATCGTTTCTAAGAGACGACTCTAAAGAGTGGTTACAGTGTATGATTTAGTTGAGAATGTTATGAATTGTTCTTGAAAAAGTTTTCATTTACGCATCGCATCTGGACTTCTGATATTCATGTAAGGTACCATATTATTTTATTATAATGCACTGAAATGCTAATGTATGGTTTGGAGAGTATACATGCTCTATAAATGTAACTAGTAGGGGCGGCGAGTAATCATCTTACTATCGTGGGTTTTATATGATATCATTCACATTTGTATTGTATCATAATCATGTGTATGAACAGGTAACCGGAATCTTAATTCTTGTATACGTTTGCACCATCATGGGTTTGATTTAGCTGGACCACTGTAGGGTAATATACTGTGAATAGTCACGCATTGCGTATTATCAAATCGTGAAAGAGATGTTGGCTTACCCCATTGGTTTGAATTTGAATGTTGCTTTGTTCAATTCATTTTATGTATTTCATATATTGTTCTCATATTTAATAGAAAAGACAACATCGGCATATATTTGCCATGAAACATAAGCATGCATTTGAACATAGCAATAGTTGCAAATATAATCATAAATATCACCTGCATATGCGTTTGCGCTGAATTGATCAGTGGGTCGATGTATAAGATTGTGACACTTTATTGTAATTACAACAGTTCCTATGTGTTTGTAGCAATATGTATTTAACATATTTCGTACAATGATAAACTAAGTTTGTGTTGACACTACTGTCCTTAACGACCAGTCCACTACCAGTTGCCATTTACTAAACATATCACATGTCATCCGTTCGCAATATGTGACGTATTTTTGCGAGGCAACATAGATGTTAGATTACTTGGGAATTAATATTACAGAACTTGAATAACTAAGACAATTCTACATTTCGCAAAGGCACTTTTTATGATGCCACTAACTCACTCAGTACATTCCAACTGTTTGGTATGTCTGTGGTAGAATATGTGTTTATTTAAATGTTGGTTTATATAAAATAACTGAGGATTGTGCAATGATTGAATAGCGCGAGAGACATTGACACATCGTTTGCGTAAATGCTTATCCTACACTACTGTGGAAATCATATGAGTTTAAAATTCGATGATCAAATCATCAGAAATGTTTTAGAAGTGCTGAACAAATTTCATTGAAATGGCTTCCCATAATAAAATGGATTTTAATAGGTTGTTGAATAACCAGGCCGATACTGATACGTAACTTAACACATTTGCTCCCAGTGGATTATTCCATGTTTATCTATTGTATAAGTCCAATTTTTATCCAACGGATGTCTGGACTAAATTTTCATTTTATTTTTGTTTTATAATGAAATTCCTATCAGCAAACAGTGTAGACTCTGATCAGACGCCGCATTATCAGAGTCTACACTGTTTGCCTACGTCTCATATATAGGATCGTGGGAGCAAATGCGTAAAAGTGTAATACATTGGCATATTGATATAAAGTATTTCAAATTAGAAACTTCAACATTGGAAACTTCAACATTGACCATCTTGTTGATTAGACCTTACAATGGTTTTCATAGTTTTGATTTTCAATATGCTTATTTTAATGTTAACAATGAACAGATATTCGAAGTGTTCAAATATGTATTTGGAATACAAAACTGTTATCAATCTACATTCATGTTAAACATACTGCCCTTTCAACTGAGACTGCTTGTTAAAATGTACATTATAATATCGAATATATCTATGTTACCTGAATAGCGTATGTATTGATGACTCATAAGCACAAGGATGTACTTACAATGTTTATGTAGAAATGCTTCTCCAACAGTGCCAGTATTTGAAATGTAAGATTTGAATGGGCATCCCGAAAACTTAATTTAAAAAAAACACACGCTTTTGTTTTAGGGATGGAGCTACAGATAACGGTGCGTACTCAGATACTAAGATCGTCATTTCCCCCACAAAACCATATGTTGTGACCACTCTTTCGAATCGTCTCTATGAGACGATTCTAAAGAATAGTCACAGGTTGGGTTGGATGGAGGAATAAATAAATTACGCATCTTATATATATGTCTGAGATTTTAGGGATTTATTTGCCTTATTAGAATGAATGCTATTGTTTTATTTTCAATTTGGGTTTATATATAAATGTAATCAGACTTCGGAATAATATATAATTGTTTTATCATTGCTGAGCATTAGTGTTATTGTCAATTTGTTCATTAAGTGGACAAGTAATTGACCAGACTATCTGGTCCCTACGTTATATAAGACATAGCTCGAGTCGAAACAGTCAGACACTTGAGAATGGACTCGGAGCGTGGAAGCGCTTATCGAACGCGTATCGAACTAATTAACCCTTTCCCTTATATAAATGTGTTTTCACGCATTTGCAAACAGAGAAGACCCAGATCAGACGGCTCCTAGAGGAGCCGTCTGATCAGGGTCTGCTCTGTTTGCTTATAAAATTTGATAGCTCTGTTTCTTTGCTTTCTAAAATGTCTACAATCTTCCATCTTCCATATTTCTTTATAACTATTTTGTTAATGAGTATTCAGTAGGTAATGGAATTTGGGATAAATGTAGAACAGGGAAAGGGTTAAGATACTACAGTAGAACCTGAGTGTCTTAGGTGACGAATACAAGGGTATAATTCGGCGTCTTTAAAGCTGGTGATAGCTTAATGCAGGTCAATAAATGCAGAAAGCCCCTATCGGAGTTTTTCTACCTTACGTTTGACCTGTAATGAGCAACCATCTGCTTTCTAAGATTTCTATATTTGATAAATGAATGATCGCTTAATCCTTTCCTTCATATGCTATTTGTAGGTCCAACCTCTTTTAATAATTCTACCGAAAAAGGAGCATTAACTAGAGAATAGGACTATTTTCAAATTGTGTAGTTTAAAACCATTGTGATAAATAGAGCATTTGCTCCTATAGGAGTAAATGATCTATTTATCACAATGATTTCAACAGGAGACGTTTGCAGAGGCGTCAAAAGGCGTCAATATGAGGAAATGGGTTCAGCATTCGATTAGCCCAGTATTTAGAAGAAGGTTTATTTTAGGTAAACCCAATTTCCATTGTTCAATATGATTGACATATTCTAGCACAACACATTTAGCTTGACGTGTACAAGTAACAGGGTGTTTGAATAAAAAAACTAGACTAGTTATTGCTTGAATGCGATTGGTTTTGATATAAGTACTCACAATAGCCACAGCATCAGACACGCTGTATCTGGTCTGACACAAGTCAGAACCGCTTTTGTTTCTATTTAAGTACTACCATATGTCAAACGTTACACTCACTATTCTGCATGATAAACGAAAGTACACGGTATATAATATCATACACGTCGATGTAACAGCGTTGTCTGCGTTTCGAGTTATAATAGTATATTTTTACCACATGAATATTCATGTAAGAAATGATGGACACCATAAATATTAATGAGGTTAAGGTATGTAATGACACATGATCCTGTGCCATGACAGAAACTGTGTAGTCGTATCTATATCATTTCATAAGTAAACATCCGACTCTGGTCTAAAGGTTCATACAGGAGAGGTCCAGACTGTATATACTATGTATTCAAAGGCGTAGAAAGGTGCATGTATGGAGTAAAGGGTCAAATTCCAGTCTTCATCTCTACGGTACGCTAGTACGGGCTAAGTATACTCTCGGTATAAAATACATGACCATAGACAGTTTGGAAACATTGATTACGTAGGATATTATCTTTAAGGGTTTTGTTCTGTTGAAAGACTTGGACTATCATAAAAGCGATGGAAACAGTTTTACTAAATGTTATATACAAAGTGCAAATACATCACCCTAAGGGTTTTACATGTTTAAACCATACATTTAGTTCAGTGAGCTCAAGGGATGATATCTATTGCCGATGATTACAATATTTGTCAATATGTTCTTTGACTAAACTACGACGTCTTTATAAAGTGTATCTTTGAACCTGGGGTTCTATGGTTTATTCCATTCCAGAACGGATAATAAAATCAATCATAGGGCGATAGTGTACGTGTCCTGCATAACCCTCTTCCTCAAGCAATTCGTGAATTTAAATTTACGTAAACAACATATGTTAAACTATTACTGTTTTATTTACCTCTGCCAAGGAGTATACATACTGTATAACTGCACAGTTTACCGTGACACGTGCACATTACGTATATTCGAAAGGATGTGCAATATGTGCGACAGAGGAAGTACTTTTATGCTCGAAACTGTGAATTACAATTCAAAACGTAGCGAGTTCAAATCTTGTAATGAAATGACAATTGGCAAATATAATCACGACCCATTATCCATTGTTGTTAGCACAGTGTTATGTATTGTTAACCATTGATAACCGCACTCAAATATTCAGTATACAGCATATAGAGTACTTGTGAAATAGTGTTTATGCGCACGTGCACTTCATCAATATCGATTGGCAATCAGCTAACCTTTTCCCTGTTCTATACTCATTCACAGTTTCAGTACATATTTAATATTTATGGACAAAGTAGTTATAATGAAATATGAAAGGTGGAACATTGTAGGCATTTTAGAAACTAAAGAAACAGATCTATCAAATTCTATAAGCAAACAGAGAAGACCATGACCAGACCGGTCCTACAGGAGCCGTCTGATCTAGGTCTGCTTTGCTTGCTAATGCGTGAAGCATGTTTATGTGAAAGAAAGGGTTAACGGGAACAGATCTAAAATGTATAATGACATGATTCTGTATAGTTTGCACAAACAACTACATGAACGTCAGAGGTATTCATAAAAACAATAATTACAATAATTATGAACGACACGATAGTGCCAACTCTGCGTACGAGTGTGTGAACTATTACATAGTTGATGGATAACAAACACTTAAGAACACCAAACCTATCTTTGTGTAAAATATTAGTCATATAACAATAATCATTTGTGTGCTAATTGTTTGATATTTTTGTGAAACTGGGTAAATCAATATACAAATAAGTGTACTTTATTTCCCTTTGCAATTCACCCCCAATCACTTCTGTCGCTCTTTATGGAGCAAAATGAGAAATAAGCTTGTCTCACGATTTCTCTTCTGGGAATAATGGTATCTATACTTCTATGTTAGGTTTTAGGAGCTTTTGTTCAAACTAGAAACATGAATTCCCAGCTGTACGATATATATTTCGTCTTTCTTTTTTTCACAGTGCTAGAAAATTATTCAAGAAATATATCCCCTATATAAGATTGAAATAGTTTTTAGGTATATGGGGAAATGTATATAAGTGATAACATCTCAATATTATTAACCCTCCGCTCGTATAAACGCCCTTCACGCCTTTGCAAACAGAGAAGACCTATTTCAGACGGCTCCTTTATATGGGTCTGATCTGTTTGCTTATGGATTTGTATAGATGTGGTTTTACAGTTTCAGCCAAGGTTAAAAGTCCTATGTTCATGAACCATTACCAAATAGAGTCTGCTCATAAATAGTCATGATGTCATTATTTGAAATACATATGCAACACGGAAAGGTCTACGCGAGCAGTGTATGAACTAAAAATATGTATTTTAACACACATTACTATATGTAATGTTTAAACGTTTAGATGCAACATTATGACATTTTGAACAATGAAATGGGAATAACTGCAAATACGCGACGCTGCTGACGGCTAATGATACAAGTACATGCAAACACACAGGTGTTTGTTTCTTGAACTTTTGTAAAATGACAGCCCTGTGTAACTAAGCATACTATTGATATTTCAAACTCTGCACACTGGAATAGTTGTCAAACTTTGAAAGACCACACAAACGTGCACAGCAAAATCAGAAGCAGAAATGAAATGCGCGCTCACACATACACATACATCTTCCTAGAACTGTTCATAGCCTGTTCCACACCGACATTATATCCGCATTGCTGTTAAACAAAGCCTTAACCATACTCGTCGAGAACAAAAGGCAAGATGTGACGCCACAGTTTACACGGGTGTATAGCACGATATAACCTTCCAAACCGCCTTACTGAAAGGTAATTATCGGTTGAGCTGGGTGTAGGGCACCACTACAGCTAGTAGCATTGTTTGAATGTTGGGGCACTGCGAAAATGAAAAGGTTACACAGTTCATATAGGTAATTCCAATCGAACTGTAATATTTCATTATTCTTATTCCGTTACTTTGAAAGTAGTGATATTGATCAACAAAAAGGATCTGTCAAATAGATTAATGCAGGTGGTAGCTTAATGCAGGACAAAAGTAATGCAGAAAGCTCCTAGAGTAGCTTTCTGCATTACTTTTGTCCTACATTAAGCAACCACCTGCTTATAAAGACAACCATGTTTATTCATTAAGTGGTCGCATTAGAGGGTTCTACTGTATACTTAGGTTGTTAACAAGTTCATGCGTTTATTTAATGTTCAACAGTGTCACAGATAAAGGTGCGTACTCCACCAATCCCTATATTTCGATCACTTTTTGAATCGTCTATTCAAGACGATTTTAAAAAGTGGTCATAACTTAGTGTTTGGTGGATAAATAAAGAAATTATTATCGAAAAATGTTTTAATTTACGCATCTTATCTTGAGCTCAATGTAATAATTTGCTAATAATGCGCTTTGTGCATATGCTACTATACCAAATGTCACCATGATATGGATCTTGATGGCACGCCGGATACCAGACGCGCATCCTTTGCATCAAGACTCTTTAAAAATGTTACAAATATGCTGTATGTCTTAAATTTATACAATATAATCAGTTCCAACAAACAGTAATACGGGTAATTGGCCTGGGTATACACTGTTTGCAAAATACTACCACGGAAAGATAATGTTTACAGCGCATTCTATACGCTACATTCTAGTCGTAATGACATACACGTATTACAGTCATTACGTCGCCTGCTATAAACTGCACTGTTCTAACATTGTTGTTTTGTGGGTTTTCAAAACATATAAAACAGAGCACAGAACAGGTGGATTCTGATCAGACGCTGTGATATTTAGTAAATCATCTTCATCGGAAATCATTAGACAATGAATTGGGTGTTGTGAAACAAAACTACCGTGTACAGCTAACATAGTTATATACTCCGGGGGTATTATCTGTATTAAGCATTGAAACATGCAGAATCTTGTCTTAATATAATTACATATAGTCATAAAATAGCATTGTTCACCGTGTCTGACGTTAGTAAATGTCGATATTTTACAATTATTATAACATAAAAAGGATGCAGAGCTGCAAACCGCGGTATTACGGATCGATGGAATTGCAAAGCTTTTATGGATTTCATTTTTCTGTAGGCAAATGAAACGTTCAAAGCATCGCTTTTACATTTAATCGTTCTCGTGCTAAGCGCAATCCGACTGTCATTTGTAAGCAGCTGAACCAAGCCATGACGCTGGGGTCTCACCAGGAACACAAATGTTTGATTCTCTGTCAGAAATATGCTAAAAGCTTATACGACTCGTAATTAAAGTAAATATTGTAAGGTATAAGAATTTAAGCAGACTTTATTGCTTCAGCATGAAAAGGTTTGACCTTTAGCACGCTATAGGCAAACTATTGATTACTAATGCATGCAGCGGGCGAATCGTTGATTATCTTTGCAAACAGTTTGAACTAGATGGAATGCCAAGCAAGTCAGAGATTCGTCATGATTCACACTGTAGGACACTCTGTACCTATTTTTAAAAGTGTCTAAAATAAAACAAACAAAAAAGAAACTATCGAGTAAATATATGCCAAGGATGTGAACATTAAACGGGGCGTTTACATGATACACTGTATGACGATGGAATCGGGTTCCGTGTCCCTAGACATTACCGTTCCGCTTTACGGTTTGTAATATAAAACTCTCCGCTGCTAAATGAATTTCACCGGTTAAAACATATGCCTTAGATTTCAAATATGCTGCTTAATAGATACTGAAAATAATCAGTGTCTCAAACAGTTTGAAACTGAATAGACAAGGTATAAGGTGGTTCTAAACTGTTTGCAAAGCCTATTATCGATTATCCGACAGCGATACAATTGATTAATCTATAAATGCAGTGGAAAAGTTGTTAATTATCATATAGTGTCATATCGTTAAACCGTAATCGCATTCCATTCTAACCCACATGATATATGTTTTATATATTCAATGGCATTGTGAGCTTACCATACAATGCAAACGATTACGAGATTCCAAATGCTAGAATCATTACTTCTATACCAATCCCTCTACGATATGATTCAAATGATTCATTGTGAAATATATTAAGTTATTTTCAACCCTTCACTGCGGAAAAAAGAGACACCGATGCCCTTTGCAAACGGCTTAGACCCAGAAGGGAGGGCTACTAGAGAAACATTTTCATCAGCACTGTTTGTCTTGTTACATTTGTCTTTAAAAACAATCCCTGAAAAATCACGTTAAGCTTGGCCTGTTTTATTTGATGAATAGTCCATTCGAACATTCAGTTATACGGGTTAAAGATTCATAATTTACGTAGTTTTTCTAATGCTACTGACTAGAATAAATTCAATGATGTGTGTATGCCAAACAATACAAATGCCCCAGTTGTGACGGGTATTTATGTGACGAACCGTCAGTACCCTTTGGCTTGACCTTCAGAGTATATTGGTAGATACTGTACGCGGCAAGTAATAATCGCAATGGCAGCTTGTGTGAAGCGTTACTAAATCTTATGGATATCAATGCATTTTGGTGTTCATGAGTGTTCATTATAAATTATTCTTATGAGACGAGTTTACTATAATAATATGACACGAGCTTTACCGATCGTCATATTCATTATTGTAAACGAGTTTCATAAACACGAATGTAAAGTTCTTTTTATCACATGCCTTAACAATGCCATGGAAAATGAAACAGTCTATAGCTGATGGCTGTTTCGGCCATTGCCTATAAACGGTATAGTAATACAACAGACGGCACACATTGAGCGCTACGATTGACCAACGCTTAAATGAGCACTATGAAGACTAACGATTGCTAATTTGCATAACAAATACACTAGTTACGGCACACTGTTTCGGCACTCCCATACGACAGAGTATGTGATAAACTTCTAATTATTAATATATTATTTTAGACCTATCCGTAACGTTGTCTTTGAAGGTATGTGAACAGATGTACAAACGCTAAAGTACGTGTTCGACAATTGATCGACAATTCATTTAAATAAGCTTGTGCATGTGGAACATGCTGGAGATACAAACAGGGGTGGGGGTGGACTAGTGGATGACGTAATGTATTCTAATGAGCAAGCTAATATCCAAAGTAGGTAGGGGTTTAATAATGTATATAACACTTCAAGGTAAACACTGTATAATTCAGAGCTCCAGATAAAGTGCGTAAATTAAAACATTTTCAAGAATAAGTCCTTCATTTCTCCACTAAACCATATATTGTGACCACTCTTTAAAATCGTCTCTTCGAGACCATTATAAAAAGTGGTCACAGCAAAGAGTTTGGTGGAGAAATGACGATTTTAGTATTTGGGTACGCACCCTTATCTGTAGCTATGAATTATTTTTATGTTTTTGTATGCATACGAATGTTTCATCATTACTTTATGGATCAGTCTATGCTGCTCTACGGACATGCATTACAGAACGAATATATGATGGCCATCGTTGATACGAAAATAATTGCAGCTTAACATATGCCATTTATGCTTAATCAACTTCTCTGATGTTTATTTAAGTACCGTTCTAGACTATTGATTTCAATAAAAAGCAAATTATATTGACACTGGTACTACTCACACCGATTACAGAGAAGTTCAAGATAGGCTCTTGCTAAAAGCTTAATTTCCTATCTAATCGGGGACACAATCCGACTTCGTTTGTAATCTTATTAGCACATACAAACGATCGATGATACGGTATCTGAAATCAACGACAAGCAGAAGCAATTACAAAACGTGCAGATTTAGAGTTTAGAATGTGTGTTGTATATTTATTAATCCTACGCATGCGCAAACATACTCCTGTTTTGCATTAAATACATAACATTCCTATCTATACAGTCACACAGCCTATGTGTCAAACAGTCTCATCGGGTCAACATTACATGCAAAGTTTTTATCACATTCAACTCTTAGTCGGCGAGTTTAAATTTAAACTCGCAGAATGGTCAATTCATTTATCTGACAATCATGTTTTACGACTTTCGATACAAATCGTGAAATACATGTAATAAAATTGTGAATATATGTGGTTGTAATAGTGAAACGCGCAAGTATTGACAATATGGGAGTCTCGCACGTATTCCTTCCTAACTGCCTGTATGTCAACCTTTTTGTGTTAATCACCAACGATAGCATGCGTATGCGTTTTCTCATTCGTTCCTGTGCTAAAACACATTTCTAGGCGTAAGCATATTGTCGTCATTGCACCCAAATAAGATTAAATATCATTATGATGCTACATCTATAATCACAGCACTGCTTAGATAAACACTGGCTAAACTAATTTACAATACCATCATATACTCGTATGTAAATTCTGAAAATGGGCGATCCTTCGAAAGCAAAAGTAGCAATGCAAAAAGAGAAAATTGCAGATTCGGTTTTATTGAATCTGTTCATGAGTAGTAATTCAAATTGCAACACTACTCACGCCTTTGAATCCAGATAAGACGATATGTATCCCGGTGTCTCATTGTGACGGATCCACAATGTCTAACCGTATAGTTATGGTTTTAAGATAAAGCCGGACGTTCTGTTCTTAAATCTGAATTAAAATACACACATTCGGAAAATGTGTTCAAGATGAAATGTGTTAAAATAATGTTAGCATCATGTTAAAATAATAGCAACAACACTTGAGGATACACAAGTTATGAACGAAGTGCAGAACTAACGTATTCCATCGCTTAAGGTGATTTGATTTCATTATTGATTAAATAACAATGCCATTATACGCGTATCCATGTGCGTAGGAAACAAATAGAGAACATGTCAATTTCTGCATATGTATGGCGATATCAAATTGAATTTTGAACAGCATTCGCATACAACCTAACTCTTTCCTTGATGAATAGTTATGTATGACTTGGTCGCTTCAATAATATTTATGAACTTGAGTTGTATATGAAAAACATTAAAAATGTAATCGTTGGATTAGACAGAAAATTCATGATTGGACCTATATAATGTCATAAGGAAACATAGCAAACCCTGATCAGACAGTTAATGCAAGAATTATCTCATAAGGGTATACTCTATTTGCAAAGGCATGGGCATGCATTTATATGAAGGAAATGGTAAAACAAAACATTGTAGATATCAACAATAATGGTGCTGTGTGCTTCTAAAACAAAACATTTTCTGCAATTATATCTTGCTGAAGGCAAAACCAATTGCTTTATAAAAGCTGAATTCCCAAAGGACACTTTACGGATGCAAGGCATGGATTAACTGAAGTCAATTATGTGTGAGACAGATTTAGCATACATTCAACATGTCACTGTCCACTTTTGTAAGGTAATATAACCATTTTCAAGTAATGCAGTATTTAAATCACCTGAGTTTACATCTTACAATCAAGAACATTGCAATCATGGCCAAAGTGCTTAAATTACATTACCGGGTGAATTCACGAAACGAATGGTGTCACTCGACAAATTTCACTCACCGGGATCTGTTTGTAAGCCTTTAGATAGTGCCTGAATAGTAATCATTCGGGCGGTTATGTCAATATTCTACTCGATCTTCACGGGCATTGTAACTATGGATTTGGCTTTGATATTTCCACTAATCCATTTTGATCAGTGTGTGCAAGTGGTGAACTGTCGTGAGTTGAAACCACATGAGGTGTTGCAAAGTGCAGTGAGACCCTAAACACAATGTCCAGGAACGACGATAACAACATTATATACAGTGCTCCCTCCCTACAACGGTCCTCTCAATAACGATTCCCTCCTTGCAACAACGCATGTCAATGTTTCTGAAACAATAAGGCTCCAGAAACAACTGTTTTCCATCGTATTTTCGTTATGCCTCAATCAAACCCTATGCTGTGACCACTCTTTAGAATCGTCACAAAGTGACGATTCTAAAGAGTGGTCACACCATAGGGTTTGATAGAGGCATAACGGTTTTAGTTCTCGAAATACACCTTATCTGGGAATCTGCAAACAAGCTAATTATGTTTAGTTTTCCCTCCCTAAAACAACTCCCTCTGAACAACACATACACTCTTCGTATCCAAAAGGGTGTCGTTGTAGAGAGAGATCACTGTACACAGTCAGTCAAATACGAAAAGGAAAAACCTATTGCATTTACATATGCATGTTAATGTAGATAACACCAATAAAGTCTTGCTTTTGAATGAAATCAACATCTGCTACTCTAAAGTCGTACCATTCGTACTCCAAAGGTGTACCCATATTCTATCATACAGTCGCACCATAGGGTACCAGTGTATATACACAGTTGATATCGTAAAGTCGTACCACATAGTAGTACGAGTCTATGCACACGCATCTGCTACCTTAAAGTCGTACCATAGAGTACGAGTTTATGCAAACATTTATTCTACCTTAAAGTCGAACCATAGAGTACGAGTTTATACACACATATATTACTCTGAAGTCATACCCTAGCCTAATAACTTATAGGCAAATATTTGCTGCCCTTAGGTCGTATTATGCAGTATGAAGATATGATGACCAGGTGCAGTTTAAAGGTGATTAATCAACTCCTTAGATGCTTTTAAGTACAGTTCGAGAGTATTAATTTCAATCATCCACTTGACACCGATACTACTCTCAACGATTAGAGAGACGCTCGACATATGCTCGTGCTAAAAGCTTAATTTCCTTTCTTATCCGGACATAATCCAGCTTCGTTTGTAATCTTATTAGCACATAAAATAAACAGTGGCCTTGTATAAAAACACAGCGGCAAGCTGAAGCAATTACGGGGCGTGAAAATTGTGTTTTCAGACAGTTTGCTATATTTGTTTCCGTTGTAATCTTTATTTGTTTTCCTGATTTACATTTAACCCGTTCCTTCATATAAATGCGTTTGACGCATTTGCAAACAAAGTAAACCCAGATCAGACGGCTCCCATAGGAGCCGTCTGATCAGGGTCTTCTCTGTTCGTTTATGGAATTTGAAAGATGTGTTTCTTTACCTTCTGAAATGGCTACAAAGTTCCACCTTCGACATTTCATTTAACTACAGTTGAACTTCGACAACTCGAACTCCAAGGGACCATACACATTAGTTCGAGATAACAGAAGTTCGAGTCATCCGATGCCTAATCTGAACAAATTCCCACGACTACAGCTTAATACAGGTCTAAAGTAATGCTGAAAGCTCCTGTAGGAGCTTTCAGCATTATTTTAGACCGGTATTAAGCTGTCTCATGTGTTTCTAGATATCTGCAGCGATACACTTCAGAGCAATTCTGTATTGCACGTTTTGGAAGGACAGAACTTTTTGTTCGAGTTATCCCGATGTTCGAGTTATCCGAGTTCGAGATATCGAAGTTTAACTGTAATTTGTATATGAATAGTCAGTAGGTACTTAACTTTGGAATTAATATAGAACAGGGAAAGGCAGGGTTAAAACATTAGTCTTGCTTTACGAATTTACAGTCAAATTATCAAACAATGTGAATCCTGTTGAGACACAAGTCTGTTCGATGTCTCCTCTGAATCAACATTACTTGCAAGGGTACTCAAATTAAACCCGTAGTTACCAAGTCCGATATCATGCGATCGTAAGCTCATTCACTTTACAATTTTATGATTGTACAAATGCAGGTTAAACATGTGAAATCATTAAGGTAACTTCCGGGGAGTAACAGCTCATCATTTCATCCAGTTCAGATTAAGTGTCTTTTAAGAAATATTATTTATAAACAAAACACTGCTTAGATTATCCCTTACTGTGGGGGACACAAACCACTAACCTCCTTTGCAAACAGTGTAGATTCATCAGAAGCTTGAGATGTTTGAATTTTGGACTAGTCCATTTGAAAACTCAACATGGTAAGGGTTGTATTTATATGAAGCGATATGTAGTAGAACCTGCTTTAACCCTCTGAATCATGTAGGAAATAATGACGTCAGGAATATTTATAAGATTTATAATGCCATATGAACACAGGACATTTTGGCACAGGCAGGAGCTGTAGAATAAGATCTATAATACACCATAAGCAAACAGAGCAAACCCTGATCAGATGGCTCCTATAGGGTCTACTCTGCTTGCAGATACGTAAAAAATGCACTTACATAAGGGAAAAAATAAGCACAAAAACATCTAATTAAGGGTATGTAAGGATGGTTGTAGCCTAACGCAGCTCAAACGTATTGGTGTAGTAAAAGAGTTTACATTGTTTGCATACGTCCCATATATGACATCGTGGGAGCAGATGGGTTAATACAGGTCAAAAGTAATGCAGAAAGTTCCTATAGGAGCTTTCTGCATTACTGTTGCCCTGCATTAAGAAATCCCCTGATTTTAAGACCACTTTGTTAATAAATGAATGGCCGCTTAAGACAGGTTTATCGGTATATGTCACAAATGTAGTGGAAAATTAAAATATAGTTGGGAATGAGTAGGGGCTTTACATGGTCGTTTGACTTTTGGTGCGCTACGAACTAGCTCGTATTTTCACTTTGTTTGAATCCAGATGATACACCGAGTCAAGCAATGCCTCATCAGAAAGGATCCACAAGGGCTGATCCCATAACTTAATTACTACTCATGAACAGACTCAATAAAACCGAATCTGCAATTTCTCTTTTCACTTTACTAGTTGTGCTTTCGGAGGATCTCCTACATGTACTTTCAGAATGCATTAACCCTTCGCTTGCTATTCACGTCAATATACCTATATGTACCTGTAAATAGTGAATACCCAGATGAAACAGCAGGAGCTGTCTCATCCCGGTCTGCACTAGTTACAAGTTGATTGTGCAACCAGTGCACTCCACAGCAGTGATTGCACAGCGATACACTTGTACACAGTGAAGATATATGTAATTATACAACAGGGCATGGGTAAAGAAGGCGAAAAGCGAAGGGTTAATTTCATAGGGTACAAAAAATATGTGAGTGTTGGCTTAGGCATTAATTTTAGTATCAGTTCTATCTAATTTCACAAATAAACTTAGCAGATCCTGGCCTGATATCGATATACAATGTATTCTGTTTTCAAAAGTGTATTTTTTTTAAAGAAAATGTTACATACAGTAAAAAACCACCTCTAAACCGGATTTCTAGTAGATAAGAATTTAGATACCTTTAGGCATGCGGTTGCTTAATGCAGGGTGAAAGTCATGCGGAAATCTTTCTACATGACTTCCACTATGTATTAAGCTGCCACCTGTCATCAAGGTCTATGTTTACACTAATTTTACCGTCCGGTTTAGAGTAGTTTTACTGTACATTGATAAGATGACCTTGCGTGCTCTCATAACGAACAAAAAGGTAAAACCAACTGCTTCATAAAAGTTTAATTCCCAAAGACTACTTTGCTGATGGAGAGCATGAATCAACTAAAGACACTTATGTCTATGACAGAATTAGATACACATTCAACATATCGCTATCCACTTGTTTCATAAGGTATTACAACCATCGGCCATTTATGCAGTATTTAATTCTTCAGCGTTTAACCCAGGCGCCCCCTACAGGCAAACTAGTGCAAACCATGTCGTATAAGTGCTCCTGCAATCCGAGGGCACATTCACTATCTCAGATTAGAGTATATACGGTTGGCTACAAAGCTGTTTTTAAAAGACAAACTACTCCGAAATAAAATATCCCTAAAATTCAAATATATATTTGGAGGAGATCACTAAACGAATGTCATCACTCGACACATATAATACCGTGTCTGAATAATGGTCGTTTAGTGTAACCGTCCTAGCTTTACAATAGTTTGAAAAAATGCAGTAGTATATGTATATTGTACGCACATTTCATGTATACAATACTGCATGAAAGTGATTCCTGCTACCCAAGTAAAACGGTATTATTGAATACCGAAATACATAGTTGTATTTACGTGGACATAACACTATTCGTTAGTACACAAGTACATGTACTCCTTGATATTATGTAGTCAAACACCAGCAGATCGTTTCGTACTACAATGTGCCTTCAGCAGCACCGATGCAACGACATTTCTAAACATGGGAAGGATTTAGGAGCAATATTCCTAAATTATATTGTAAAATAAGGAACAAGCTAATATGTTTATACCCCCTTCTTTATCACTTATAGTTAACAAGCCGTTTCTTTACCCCTTAACACTATCCAATCTAGCTCTGTATCACTTTTCATTGACACGTCTGCTTCATAACAAATCTGCTTCCTTATCCATTATCATCATCATCATCCCTTAGCATTAACAAATCAGCTTACATACCCATTATAATAAACAAATATGTGTCCGTATCCCTTAACATTACAAAATCTGCTTAATTGTCCTTTATCAACAAGAAATCAGTTTCCTGATCCCTTATCAACAACAGATCAGCGTCCTTATCCCTTATCAATAACAGATCAGCTTCTTTATCCCTTATCAACAACAGATCAGCGTCCTTATCCATTATCAATAACTTATCAGCTTCTGTATCCCTTATCAACAACAGATCAGCGTCCTTATCCATTATTAATAACAGATCAGCGTTTTTATCCATTATCAATAACATATCAGCGTCCTTATCCATTATCAATAACTTATCGGTTTCCTTATCCCTTATCAATAACAAAGTAGTTTCCGTATCCCGTATTAATAACAAATTAGCTCACTCATCCCTTATCAAAACCAAATAGCTTCCTTGCCCCTTATGACAAATCAACTTCTTTACGCCTTATCAATAACAGGCCAGCTTCCTTTTCCATTATCAATAACTAATCTGCTTCCTTATCCTTATCCTTTCTTATCATTACCAAATCTAGTTTCGTATCCCTCATCGTTAATATATACGCATCTTTATCCCTTATCATTAATAAATAATCTGCTTCATCATCGGTTATCCCTCTTACTGGGCGTCCAATTAGCCCTTAGTTGGCAGCAACGGGTGTTAATCAACACAAAAACTAATCCGTTTTTATTACCAAATCTGCTTCCTTACTCATTATCAGAAATTATAAATCAGTTTCCTTATCCCCATCAATTTTTAAATGTAATTACTAATCTAATGTGTTTTCTTATCTGTCATCAATAAGACACCTGCTTCATCATCCGTTATCATTACCAACTCCGCTTAATTATTCCTTATCCACTTTCTTATCCATAGTGATTATCACATCTAGTTTCGAATCCCATATCGGTAATAGTTAGGTCGCTTATCATTAGCATATCTACTTCCTGATACATATCATTCACAAATCTATGTAATTATCCCTAATCGTCAACACATATAATTCAACTCCCCTTAGCATTAACAAATCTATTTATTTACCCTTTATCATTTACAAATCTGCTTCCATTGTCCCTTATCTCAGAGAGAATGGTCTAATTTGTGTATACTTTATCTATTGGAAAGTTGAAACTTGAAAGTTCAGAAACGTATGTTTTGCTAATCATTTCCCTTACGTAAGCGCATTTTGACGCATCTGCAAACAGAGTAGACCAAGATCAGACGGCTCCTATAGAAGCCGTCTGACCAGGGTCTGCTCTGTTTGCTTATGGTGTAATATAGATCTGATTCTACAGGCTATGCCTGAGCCGAAATGCAATGTGTTCATATGCCATTATAAAATATAATCTTATTAATATCCATGATGTCATTATTTCCAATATGACTATTCATCAAGGAAAGGACTATTAAGGAGCAAGCAACTACATGTATGAAATGCAACAGAAAGTAAATCAGAAACATCCTGGTATGTTTTGTCCTAGCTTTAGCTATAACCAGCGCCAATAACGCATGGTCAAACTTTGTTCGAAAGACTCAAAGAATGGGTTCACTGTGCTGAACAAGATGAAAGATAAAACCTGTTTTTAAAGTATGACTGTTGGTAGAAATGTAAAAAGCATCGTTTTAACCTTTTCGCTGCCAGTGCCGGATCTGTGATTACCTATGCAAACAGTTTGGATCCAGATGAGACGCCTAATAACTCGGCGTCTCATCAGGATCCAAACTGTGTGTTACTGTTACTATGTTTTTGAAACAAAAATGAAGAAAATTAAAAAAAAGATTTAGCAGACGACAAAGTTAGCAGACGACAGAGTTTGGCAGCGAAAGGGTTAAAGGACAACCCAATTTTAGAGTGTTGGTCTGTTGTAGGATTGCTCTACAGGCAGGCACAATACAGTTTGGATGTCGAGGCTCCAGACATATTTGTCATAGACATGTGTAATTCAGTAAGAATTTTTAACAACGCCTGTCCCTCCTGAACCCCGCAAAATAAAAAAAGATAAATAAGTGAATAAATGAATAAATAAATAAATAAATACAAATACTAATGAATTATTGAATAAATGACTGACTGGCTGACCGACTGACTGATTGAATGAATGAATGAATGGGCGAAGAAACAAACAAACAAACAAACAAACAAAAAATAGATAATTGAATAGATAAATAAATGGAAATAGCATGCAAAACAGGTGTCAACAATTTTGCAGCCTTGGCTTGATCTCCTTGAGGACAAACACAATCAATCTATGAATTGAAACCAGTTCGAATGATACACCATTAATCATTTTGAGTTCGATATTTATATGTGTGTCTGTGTATGTGTGTGTGTCTCTCTGTATAAGTCTCTCTGTGTATGTCTGTGCGTGTTTGTGTGTAGTGGTACCTGTGTGTGTACGCTCATTGGCGTGTACATATTTGCTAATGCAAGTGTGTACGTGTGTCTGTGTATGTATTTGTGTATCTGTGTATGTGTTCTGTATGTGTGTCTATATTTTATCTGTGTGTATGTGTAGTGCTGTGTAGGTGTGGTGGTGCGATTGTGTGTATGCGTGCATATGTGCTTGCGTTTGTGTGATTACATGTATGCGTGGTGCGAGCGTGTGCGTGCGTGCGTGTGTATGTGTTTTGTGTGTGTGTGTGTGTGTGTGTTTGTGCTTGGTTTCACGTCCAAGTACTTTCATTTTATATGCAAATGGGTTTTGCATTGATAGTCACAAACGTTCGAGTTGCTTCTATTAGAATGCATTGAATTCCGTCTACACTGACGGTAGAAGTTTTATTCAACATTTGGACGCACAACACACACCGACATAACTTTCAAAACATAATCCTAAACTATCAGACTGCATGTCACATCGTCAAGTACCCATTCTCTTGAGGAGCTGCAAAACAGTTAGTGGCAGTTTGCATGCGAGTTTTCAGTAACCGAGCATAAATCACAACTTTTGGCAACTGTCTGACTGCACTAACCGGAAAATATTGGCAGTCGCACTTCATATTTAATCGATAAATGGATGTTGTAAATTTTCACATAATTTAATAAAAGCAGAAAATTAACAATTTCTCTCAGCATCATATTTTTTCTATTATAAGATGTATAATATTTGCTGGCGACAACGGAAATTGGAAATTTGCGGAACACGCATGATTTAAACTAATTGAGAAAGTTTGATAATGCATCGAACAAATCGTCAAGAATAAATTTCAGATGCTCAAACCGTTTAAGTATATATTTTAATCGAAATACAGTTAATATAAATGCCTTACCTATTTTGACTACTTTGTTCGAATCCATAGTCTCTCGTTGGGACGAGATGAAAGATGGCAACCACAACAAAATGCACAGTGGGGCAAGCATCATATTGCATTTAAACATAATTCTCCCGCAATTAGTTCCTCATTTCATTTCATATGTTTAAGGACACATGCGATACATTAGGAAATTATTATGTTGCTGATCAGATTTATGGATCGTTGACATACATCTTAAGCACTTGTGTAGATAACAACATTCATTGTGTAATCTAGCAGGCATCATGTCAGTACTTTGCATCAATTCATCGTATAACATTATGTCTATCTTTGAGATAATTATACTTAAACATTTGAATGGAGTAATAATGCGTGCATCATATAGTTCAAATTTGGACTACAAGTGTTTAAAGCTTCAAATGAAGAAACGCAACCTAATATAGATATGCATTTCCTCGATTGTTTAATCTCATTTAATGATGACAACAGTTACAGCTGTATTGAAACAAATATCACCAATTCATTCTGCGGGATTATAGAATCCCCTCTGTTATACTCAGAGTTAATCCGTGAACAAATATCCCATCGAAAGTATTGCCACTAGCATAATCCTTAAATAAAGTTACTTCTCTGAAAATTTCTCGGATAGCAATTCCGTCACAGGATTTTGCATGTATATTTCACTATATATCCACAAGGAACAATGCTTCTTGTAACACTCCGATCTACTCCAGTATACTCCACAGGATGGAATAACATATGCTAGCAAGTTTATCGGAATTTGAAAGTGTGATTGTGAGATGGCATTTGACAGAGTCTGTTGTGAAACTGTTCTGTCCGGTAAAATCCGATAACGCTTGCTTGGTTAACTGTGAATAATGTCGCAGTCTTCTAAACGATGAAGTACGGGAAAGTAATATTTGTATGTCCGCTCTTGTAGTTTCGATTATTAGGACGGCTTTTGTTGCGTGTTATCGTTCATAATGAGTGTCATGTAAATCGCGAAAAACATGTAAGATAACGTTTATCTGTTGTGTTCCGTCCAAACATAGTTGATGTATAGGATTAATCCTTTCCCTGGTGGATATTCATGTAGGAAATAATGACGCCATGCATATTAATAAGATTATTTTGTTATAATGGCATATCAACATATGACATGACATATTTAGCTCAGGCAGAAGCTGTATAATCAGATCTATATTACACCATAAGCAAACAGAGCAGACCCTAATAAGACGGTTCCTATATGAGCCGTCTGATCTTGGTCTACTCTGTTTGCAGATCAAAATGCGCTTACATTAGGGAAAGGGTTTAACACAAGATCAGACAAAGCCTTGTCGAATTATAGTTGAGACAAGAAACAAAATAACACTGTTACACTGTTGGAATATATAATCCAATTAAGTTTTGTTCATATAACGTTTAGCTGTGTAGGAATGTCTCATTGTGAAAGTCTTGTGTCTGCTTATCCCATACCAGCATGCAAACGCCTGTTCACGACTTTGCAAACAGAAGAAACCAATATCAAACAGTTCCTGAAGGAGGCATCAGATCAAAGTCTACTGTTTGCTCATGGAGTTATATATGGTTGATTTTACATTTGCTACGAAAAACCAAAACAACATCTTGTATTCATATCCTATTATAAAAGATAAGCTAATGAATAGCCATGGTGCCATTGTTATTAGCATAGATATTTGACTGGGGAAGGGTTAAGAACAGTATCACATACCCATTGACGGTGGATGCGCCTGGAACCATGGCTTGCCGTGATTTATTACTATATGTACCCGATACGTATTCTGACATTTGAACCATTTACTCCATAACTAAGCATTTCAACGCTTGTGCAAACAGAGTAAACCCAGATCAGACGGCTCCTATTGGAACCGTTTGATTAGGACCTGATCCGTTTGCTTATGAACTAGTTAAGTTATGATTCTTAAGGTTTTGGCATGACCAACAATTCCTGTGTTCATATATCCTTGAACAAAAATAAATAAATTAATATTTACGGTGTCATTACTTATTATATGGACATTAAACCATTTGCTCCCACGATCCCATATATGGGACGTAGTCAAACAGTGTAGACTCTGATCAGACGCCGCATTATGTACCGTTTGCTGATAGGAAATTCAATATAAAACAAAACAAAAATGAAAATTTAGACCAAACATCCTTTAGATAAACGATAGACTAATCCAATGCATGGACGAATCCACCGGGAGCAAATGGGTTAATGCAGTAAAGGGATAATGAAACGGAGTGCTGTTTTAATGATGTCAACACCACGGCCGACGGCGGTATTGGCCGACTCGGTAATAAACTTCGCAAAACAGTTTGAATGCAGATCAACACAAAATTATGTATATACCTTTAACCACTCTAACCTGGATGATTTCGGTCTTTGGGACAGTTGGCAGCTTAATGCGGGGAGAAGTCAAGCAGCAGAAAGCTCTGAATGACTTTCACCATTCATTAAGCAGCACCTGCCTAAAAGTATATAAAGTCTTCTTTACCAGAATTCCGGTTAAGAGGCGTTGCACTGTATTAATAAATTGAAGAAATGTCTAGTTTGAATTTTAAGCTGTTTTAAAATGCAAAGTCTGGTCGCGAATACCAGCATAAGGGTTAAAGCCTATGACACTGTTTGCAGACAATGAATCGAAAAGGTCAGCCCGAAAATATTACTTAAATAATACTATTGAAATTACACGAGAGACATTGCTTGGGGGCACGCTGGACTATAAAACAAGCAACCGTCCTGTGACTAAAATATGAGCAACACCTTTGCGCCGGACAACACAGTCTGGAGAAACTGTTTTTAGTCTCACAAGTGACAGTACAATATAGTTTGGATATTACAGTACACTTCTTTACAGGAAATTGATTGTATACAGTTTGGACATTGTCCTTTCGATATTTTATGGCATATGCAATCATTAATCAAACTATTATAATAAACACATAATTTAATATTGTTTAATTATATTATATATTGTTTACCTTTTAACAATTAGTATCATTTTAATTATTCACATACTATGTTTAAAGGTATAAACTCCCATGAATACATTTAAATCTTATTTGATGGAATGGATATTAGTATATTAGTTTTAGTATAGGTGCACTAAATGCTACCAATGGGTATCACAATCCACTGTGAATACAGAATATGCTTGATTTCTTTACCTTACGTTTGCCCGTGCAAAGCAAAATGTATTGTGAGATATCACCCTGTAAATCACTCAAAACATTAGCATGATATTGCATGATATTGATACTTCCATGAAAACAAGAAACCACAGTTGAGCTTCGAGAAAGTAGAAGTTCTGATTTCTGATCTGGATAATTGCTTAAGACCACAGTTTAATGTAAGTTTAAATAATGCTGAAAAAATCCCGTAAGCTGGCACACGTGTTTCTAGATTAATAGAATCAAGCATGGGTTTTGTTAAAGACGGGGGTTTCTATACCCGAGGTTGGTCTGTTCCAGTCGGAAACGAGCTTTAGCGAGTTTCCGATAGGAACAGACCAACCGAGGGTATAGAACCCCCCGGCTTTAACAAATCCCATGCTTGATTATTTTTCTCGCTGAAATACGCCCTAAAACCAAGAAAATTAACGAATTTGTGAAGTACTACTTTACATTGCGTAATACGACTTCCATATCTAAAAGCAACAGACCGCAGCATAACTTTAGGCGTGACACCAACTTCTTGCATAAAACGTGCTGTTGTAGTCCCGCTAGACCATTTATTAACAGGGCGAGTCTCGTGCTCACGCGCTGTTGTTGACCGGTTTTAATTATACCTATTACGGGCCTAAGGTACATTTGATACAATCATGAATTGACGTCGAAAAGAAAACAGTGGCCCAGAAACAGCATAAATCGCCGAAGTGTCAAAGAAGTGTATAGTTTTGCTGCCGTTGTTTTGCCTGTATTTTGAAGAATTAAATTGATGCAGGAGAACAGAAAATTGGTTTTATGCAAGAATAGCGTTAATACACGTTTGTTTTCGGGCAATAACATCTGCAGTGTCCCTCGGGAATCTTGTTGACCTCGCCCTTCGGGCTCGGGCCAACAACAGTCCCTCGGGACACTGCAGATGTTATTGCCCGAAAAAACGTGTATTAACCCTCTAATGACGTCATTTGTTATGACAACCACAAACGTTACGTTTTGGCGTAAATATAAATGACTGAGTGACTACAAAACAACGTCTTCGGTTAAATAAATAGGTTTTTAAAGTGTATATGATAAATAGAATTTCATATTCGTGCTAATTACTTATATTAATTTCAATTCATAAGGTTGTTGCCTATAGAAATTTTGGTATAATTCTGTAAGAAGTCCTTTCCTTGTATTGATTTTACCCAATCGCGCGTATGAATACACTAGTCACGGGGTGTTCCAGATAAGGATTTCTAGTACGGCTATTTTTAGTAACTCAGCTTATCTAGCACGACTGAGAAGCGAGAAATACGTAGTAATACATTTAAGAGCAATACATTTTAGAGAAATTCCGTATTGAAAGTTTTGGAAGGACTTTTAGTTCGAGTTATCAGAGTTCGAAATATGGAAGTTCGAATATGTAAACTCGAATGTACAAACAAAACAATGTATACTTCGGAAAGTCGTTGGGGTTTGTTTATATGTCATATTTTCTGATCAAATAAACTGGAAATGACAGGTAGCATACATTGGACCAAATATTCAAAAGCGTTCTGCAGTATGCTACCACTTGTCATAGATGTTTCCTGGTGAGATGGCAGATTACTAGGCTTTTATATGCATCCAAGAAATTAGATTGATTTATTAATTTCCGGCTGCAGTGTCGTCTGAATTTTTTTTAAAGCGGACATGGCTTGAATGTTTTCTTTCGGTGTTGAAAGAGTACATACAGTATAACCTCTCTATAACGGCCACTAAAATACATCAATTATTTTGTGTTAAAGGCAAGATGCTGCCTAAAGCAAGGTGAAAGTAAAACAGAACGCTCCTATAGGAGCGTTCTGTTTAACTTTCACCTTGCTTTAAGCTGCCAACTGCCCTAAATACCAAATAATTAACACAATTTAGTTACCGTTATAGAGAGGGTTTACTGTATATTTCAGTACGTTTTGATGCACGGCAATGCGATCATATGTGTTATTCAACTGTGGTTTGATTTGCAACGGTCAAAATGATAGTTCATACCATTTAAAGTCGACGCCTGTTTGAATGAATCATTGCTGTGTATAAACAAAATTATTCGTCTATATGTTTAATTGAATTATTCAAGAACTCTATTGATTGTTATAAATTAGATGGGTTAGGTATACAGGGATGGAAGAACACTTACATGTAAATATTAAGATTTTAAAAAGGTTTAATGACAGAAGAAGCATTTCTTGCTATATTAAAGTAGAGCCATTCCGTTCAGTTTACGAGGGAATATTCAAGCCATAAAACGTCTATTTAGAAAAAAAAACTTTCTGCAAAGAGTTTCAGTATAAAGCTCTCCACAGCACAGCAAGCTTCAAAATGAATATTTATAGCCTCCGGAGTACTAAAGCGGTGCAGCTATGGCTAATCAATAGTGCAATACAAGCCTGAAAGCAGACATAAATCAGTATTTATAATCGGATTTTCATAAAAATATAAAATTCGATATTGTTGTGAGTTTTTACAACGGAGAATATATCGCAATGCTAAAAATACTAGGCAAGTGACACCCCTCCACACCGGAATTTTATCTGATAAGATATCAGATTCTTCTAGGCAGGTGACTTCTTAACGCAGGGTGAAAGTCATACCGAAAGCTCCCAAAGGAGCTCTCTACGTGACTTTCACTCTGCATTAAGCTGGCACCTGTCTCCAAGATAGATATTTATACTACAGGGAACGTTCTTGTTAGAGAGCTTTGACTGTACATGATAGTAAACTGGTTGCAAGGAAATTACACCCTAAAGGACAACACACATGGCAAATAATATATTTTCCACATGTCAGTGTTCGACTGAAATAATACATTCTTGAAATAATTAAGATTCAACAACTACTTTTCACTGATACAGCTATTTGTTCAACAATTTCTACAATAGTGAATGAACTGTTTTTAAATTGTATTTAATGAATAGTATAACAATCTAGTTGCCATTATACAGTCCATGCTAATATCGCATATTACATCCTTCGCAAAATTTCTGAATAATGTTAACATATTCCTTCCTAGTGACGCCTTTTGGCGCCTCTGTAAAAGTCACAATTTGAAACCATGATAGTGATAAATAGAGCATTTGCTCCATACGAGCAAATGCTCTATTTATCACAATGGTAACAAAACTGCGCAATTCTAAATTCGGTAGATTTATTCAAAAAGTCTGGGTCTAAAAATAGTCTAGGAGGGAATAAGTTAATCTTTCTTCTGTTGAAACAATGATATTTTTATGCTCAATATCTGATTTGCTGAACGTTTCAATGGCGTCCAATTCTATCAAACCATTAACAAACTACTACTGACCGAGTATAGACCACCGTCGACCCTCACGAGAAGCCGTTTTGCAGCTCTTCGAGGTCTTATCTGGGCCAAAGCGGTTTGCGGATGCCAGTGAAAAGGCTCTAAGCACAATAAGGGTTAACTACGTCAACTATTCGTTATCAGTGTAGTACACGGCTAAATATTTATTCAATGGAGTTCTGTTGGGGATAACACTAATGAAGTCCGCTGGTCTATGAACGTTTATTATGAAGTATGATCTCATGGGATTATCATTCTGCCAACCCTTTAATTTTTTGGCACCAAATAATGTTCGTCTACTAGCGGTGTCGTCTGCTTTAAGTTTCAGGACTTTGTGAATGAGATTGAAAATGTAAGTAGCATGTGGAACAAATGCTAATGAGACCACGACGTTCCCGGCGTCTCATCTGTATCACAACAGTTTGACAACTCCCTTTAACGCAAACCCTGTGAGCGGCTTTATTTATTTGTAAATATACAACAGGGCATGGGTAAAGAAGGAGAAATGTATTTTAAAATTCAGCAAGAGAAGGGTTAAACATAACACATTGGATATTGATGTAAGGACGTCTATAATGCTTTCAAAGAAGGTAGAAAACAAACATGTGCTTACTTTGAAATACCTACGACGTCCAAATGATACTTTCTAAAGCAAGTCATTCATTCGTTGGTCGAAATAGCAGCGATGTATATATAATTGCAGTGTATTATAATGAAGAATGTACAACATAAATTGGTCCAACCTAACGCTATCATTGGTGCCGTTTATTCAACTCCAACTAGATATCAAAGTAAAAGGTTAATGCTTTAAATGCATGTCACTAATGCCGATGACCAGTCAAAATCATTTGTCATGACAATACAATTTCTAGTTCATTCCAAACTGGAACAAAATTCAGCCCTGCGCCGAAGTAAAGACAATGCATTTTTTACAGATTAATTAGCTATTAATATAGGCACAGCTTTTCACATTATATGTATTTAAGTGCAGAGTTGAATTAAACATAAGTTCAATGACACACTGACATGTGCTTTAACCCATTCCCTCATATGCTATTTTTAGATCCACCCTCTTTGCTCTATTTATCACAATGGTTACAAAAAGTGACTTTTACAGAGACGTAGAATGGCGTACTTATGGCGGAAAGGGTTAAATGATGTTGGTGTGGAACAAGCAAGGAACAGTTTATAACGGTCGTATGCGAGTACGCATTTCATTTGTGCTTCTGGTGTCGCTGTGCCCTGGCGTGTGGCATGTTCAAACTTCCTGCATGATTTCTATTCTAGTTTTATTTATTTACTTTATATTCATTCGGGCTGACGATACAGTACTGGGTTCGAGGTTATAAAACATTTTGCTTAAGTCTTATATCATTCTCAAGCATTTGATGTCTGATATTGATGATGCACCGATGTACAGTGAACTCTATCTCTCAAACAGATCCAATACATTTGCAATTTTAAGTCTGATCGACTTCAATAGGCTGGTGGTAAATGTTTTTTGTTTTAAAAAGTGTTGAGAAGTTGTATGATATAGGATGGACGGGAACGTATGTTTAATTGTACGGTGTGGTAACACTTAATTTCTCTGACATATCATATGAATATGTAAATAATGTCACGTTATCCACTCATTTAAACGCCTTCATACCCACATAGGAACCGCCTGATCAGGGTATGATATGTTTGCTTAAACTAAATATTAAAAGTTAAATTTTGTGTTTATATCCTATAGTTCATGGTACCATAATTATTCTTGTTGTCATTATTTCTTACACGGATATTCAATAGGTAAAGAGTGAATGACATCAGGTAAATGATATCGCCTAATTGTATTTGAGCGTATGCTACAAAACAGTTTATGAACTACAGTAAAACTTCTCTATAACGCCCACCAAATTGCGTTAATTAGTAGGTATTTAGGGCAGTTGGCTGCTTAAAGCAAGGTGAAAGTAAAACAGAACGCTCCTATAAGAGCGTTCTGTTTTACTTTCACCTTGCTTTAAGCAGCCATCTGTCTTTGACACATAATACTTGATGCAATTTAGTGGCCGTTATAGAGAGATTTTACTGTAATATACATCACCCTCCTGTACCTCATATCAAAGGGTATAACAATCACTAGAAACAGCAACGCATAATATAGCCTTGAGAGCAGGAATAATGAGATATGAAATTATATAAATTTAAGTTTACACTACTGTGATCTAATCGATCATATAATCTTATATCCTTACATAGCAGTGAATATAAGATTTCTGTAGAACATTGTTGTATTATTATGACATATGTCGTTTGATAAAAAGCGGGCTGGCGAGCGGGTATGTGGTTGATTATCTATATTACACTGTTTGTCTTTTAGGGTGGGGATGGAATAAGTGTGAGGTTGGGCGCCAAAAAACTGACCGTTCCAAGGCGGTACTTCCATCTTCCCCTATTGTATGTTTGTTTTGTCTTTGTGCGTCTCTTGATGTTTTTATAGTTATGTACATTTGCTATTTCCTTGTGTTGCTGTTCGGGTGGCTCTTTGTTCTGTATGTGGTGTTTCCTGCATGACTCATTTTTGTACTTATAGTTTCCTCGCGATAACCTAAGTTAGGAATTCGATATAATGACCATATTTGGTGTACACAGAATTTGCTACCATAGATGGGTCTTTATTACAGGGTGTTGGGTCAATGGCAATTTCAAAAACAAGCCATGGAATAATATCATTAGTTACACAATACATAATAAAACGAACGGTTTGTGGATGATTACCGTACATGCAGACATAACTGGTATTGCATAGGGAACTGGAAGCATTGTCAAGAGGTCATTGGAATCAGAAACATTTAACCCTTTTACCGACGATGTCGCATACATGTACCAAGACAAATAGTGCAGTCCCAGATCAAGGCGGCTATTTGTCTCAAACTATATTTCTATATCTGTGCTTTATTCCTTTGAAATTTGCATTTATTTATCTTATTTCCTTATTTTACCGAATGATTTAACAAAATTGGATTGCAGACGACAATTAGAAATTTGGCGCCGAAAGGGTTAAAATAATAAAACGCGGTTTACGGACAATAACTTTAATTGGGCTATACATATAGGGATCATGTATACTGTATAGATAACTTACATGGAGACAAAATCTCAAATTGTTTTTAGATGTCTGAGGTTAATGTCAAGAAAACTGATAGTATAAGTAGGACGACGGTTTCTAGTAAGTACTAACCCTAGGTAGGAAGAACATAGTGTTACCTAATTTGGTGCATATATTATTATCTAGCTTATTTGCAGACACATGTTTGGTTGCATTTGAGTGGTATGAGGTTAATCAAATTAGTACTTAAAATATAAAAGTGTTTCTACTAAAAGCACGTAAGAACGGTAAATATTGCACGATGAGGGCACTGTCATATTCAAACACATTTCAGGTGTCTTATTTCCAGGTCAGGTCATCTTCATTAAAATCAAACCAAGGGACCAATTTAGTACTCGTTGTATTGCCATGTGTATTGCTTTCCTGAATACATATCATTGCATCGATCAATGCAAATGTAATATTTGCCATGTTGAATAGCCAGTATTATTCCCGTTAAGCTTCTAAGACCCAAGCCTGCATTTCAATATGAAGCGAATTATCTTAATATTAATTATCTAATGTCGACCGCAAGAGTCTTTAGAAATGCTATTCAAAACTTCTCTTCCTCTGAGAAGATAGAAAATCCATATTAGTTGATAGTGTTAATAAAGCACTCATGAATGAATAAATGTTTTGTTTGTAGTATCTGAGAGGTTTCCTTTACTATCGAGTAGCACATAAATACCACAGCTATTTGGTTTCATAAACCCGAACCCAGCAGTAAAGATAAAGGTGCGTACCTAAATTCTAAAATCGTCATTTTTCCATAAATACCTATACAGTGACAACTCTTTAGAATAGGCTCGGTGAGACCATTCTAAAGAGTGGTCACATTATTGAGTTTGGTGAAGAAATGGGGTTATTCTGATAGACTGACTGGCAAAGCTTTGGATTCTAACACCAAGCACCTGTCGTGTCGCCCGGAGCCAACCTGGTTGCCTGTTTGGTACTACCTAACGCTTAGCAGCTTTCTGAATGAGGTGAAAACAAATTGCAAACATAGGCCAATACGAACGTATAACGACAGTGAGCCGTTTCCGATAAATTATATTCACATTAGACAAGTATATATTAATAAATGCCTGATTTAGACCAACCCCGTATCTTACCAATATGACAAGCCTATAAGATACAATTTTCGATTTTAGTTTCACACAGCATGTCATGTGTTTAGCTTTCCGCACAATACATGTTGATATTAACCCTTTCCCTCATATAGACGTGTTTTCACGCATTTGCAAACAGAGTAGACCCAGATCAGACGGTTCCTAGAGGAGTCGTCTGATCAGGGTCTGCTCTGTTTGCTAATAGAATGTGATAGATCTGTTTTTTTGCTTTCTAAACAATCTACAATGTTTCACCTTCCATACATCTTTATAACTATTTTGTTAACGAATATTCAGTAGGTATTGAAATTTGGCCTAAGTACAGAACAGGGAAAGGGTTAAAGACGTTTTGCAGCGTCAAATATCCAGTGTTGGGCAGATTATAAAACACATGTCCACTACACTACGATTCTCCACAATTTATTTCATGATGAAACCTTAAAGCCAACTTTCTTCTGCCGGCGATCGATTTCAATATAAGGCCAATTATATTGACAGTAATTTTTCCAGGGAATCTCGTGTGACTGAAAGAAGCCTCGAGCCACGCTTCACATGACGGGAACAAAGCTGATCATAGGCGACAGCAACATCAGCTCTGTCCGATAATCACATTTGTACAATAGAACAGCTTAAACTTTTACTTGTCTTTCTCAGGCGATTTAAACAACTAGGTGCTATATACGTCTCTAAACGTAACGTCTAAAATTATTTAGCAATATGGTGTATGAAACAGACATTTAGCATTTTCAGATGACCTTGTTGCTTGTATATTTTGCTATATAAAATGGATCGACCCGATTTCATCAATGTCGTGTGAATTGTACGCGATCCAATGCAACATTGTTTTATTCAAAACTGTTATAAAGAATGTCATGCCCGCCGAAAAAATATGCCCTGACCATTTTTGTATACCCGGGACAATGGAACCCATTGAAATGTCTAACCCTTCGCTTGCTATTCACGTCAATATACCTACCTGTAAATAGTGAAGACCCTGATGAGACAGCTCGTGCAGGGTCTGCACTATTAACAAGTTGATTGTGCAACTAGTGCACTCCACAGCAGTGATTGCACAGCGAAATACTTGTACACAGTGGAGATATATGTAATTATACCACAGGGCATGGGTAAAGAAGGAGACATGTATTTTAAAATTCAGCAAGCGAAGTGACTCAAGTGTTCAAGAATATATATTCCGAAGAAGCATTCGCCAAACAAACCATTTTCCATTGATATGAAAAAATACAGTTTATAGTATAATCCACATGTTTTGAAGTCTTATCGTGTCAAACCATACAAGATGTCACAATGTGTTACGCACCTGTGTTACTCGTATACATATTAGCCTGACGATGCTAAAGCTCGACACCGAAATGCATTTAAGCTAAATGTACCTATGTGTATTTTGGTCATTCTGGATTGCGGCCATTCATTTATTGAACACATGCGTCTTAAAAACCGGGTGGTTTCTTGTTGCAGGGCAAGCTCCTATATAAGCTTTTACATTACTTTTGACCTACATTAAGCTACCTCTTGTAGACCCATAATTAGACTTTTTGGATGGCCGCTTAAGGCATGTTCTACTGTAATTCTATCCCAAAATGTGTCTATTGTGTGTTCTGTGACTCACGTAGACACACAAGGCCGCTGTGAACTTTTAAAGCATACAGGTGTCGTCTATATCATCATTATTTGGATCATCGCAACTGTCAATATTGCGTGTTTGTGCTCACATGCAATACTCGCTTTTCAGACAGCCTTTTGGTCGTATACTCAAATTGATGTATAGTTAGCTTGTACCATTTGTGCTAAAACACAACAGGATCTACCAATCAAACATGCTGTATTTTTGCTGAAAATATACTTCCAATACTGTTCGTAATAATATTCGTTTTCTAAACTGTTTTGCCTGGCCCCGAGGTTATAAAACTTTTTTCCTGAGTTGAAATCATTCTCAAGCATGCTCAGAATCTGACAAATACTTGAAAATTATCCCAGACTCAGACACAGAAGTTGTATAACGTTGAATTCTGGGTCCATGCTTATAAAGCTTTTAGTTGAGTCTGAGTTTCGTTCACAAGCTTTTGATTGGTCAGATTTGAGTTCTCAAGCTTTTGGCTCAAATCTGACCTATCAAAACCTTGAGAACGAACTCAACTAAACGTTTTATAAGCATGGACCCTGGTATTGTTCCATTGACGTGCGTCTTACCTTTGACAACCAGGAAACGTGTTTTATGCTGCATCTGTTACATCTGTTGCATTAAAAATGCACATAAATATTTTTATCTAAACACCTAGCGTAAACGTCTACTAACCCATTTAATTGTCATGTTTTCCATACATTAAGGTTATACAAACACTATAACTATCTTGCGTAATTTTGTGGGGACAACCGCTGTTTCAAAAAAACACATTCAGTCTTTGTATAGATACTTTTTTGTTTTGTTAAAGGCGAATACGATGCATGGTGCGATGTTTTCGCAACTATCTTCACAGATGAACTTTAAATTGAAAACGTTGGTAATTTCATTTTCTTAGGAGACATTATGTAGCATTAAATGAACTACACACCACCTGAGTCCCAAGTGGAACACGCAAAGAAAGCTCGAAGTATTGCAAAATCCATTACAAAAACGTTAATTATACTGGTAGCAATGCAAATACAGGCACATGGGTCCATGGTTATAACGTATGATTACAGCGTCGCATGCCCAAATTTCTTCTACAATATAAGGTTTTAAGTTTATACGTTATCAGACGGATATTGTAACTAACGTCAACATAGCATGAAGCCAATATATACTGACACGAAAAAGAAACTGTGCAGTTGGTTAAATGACATTATTTTATATTTCTAGTATCTTAATATATGCATATTTGGTACCATAATGTGCGTAAATGTATTGGCTTTGTGATGGTTTTCTTTTACTTTAGATGTGATAATTATCCGAAAAGTATTTAACATCTGAACAACGCAGGGGTGAAAAGTGAAAGTTGCAAATTTGTAATTTCCCTTATCTGCCTTTTGATTTTGAATATTTGTAACGATTCGCGACAATTAATCTGTATCTGTTATGGCCTTCTCATCTACGGATCATTCTTGACCGCATGGATCTAACGTAACGTCTAATGCCGACGTCAGGAATGGCGTTCCATTCATGCACTAAGGCTGCAGACAAGTCATTGATATTGTTGATGACATGACTTTTCCTTTCCCTCCGACCAAGTAAATCCCATATATGCTATATGGGATTCATGTCTGGAGAGCAAGCCGGCCAAGTTAAGACGTTAACGTTGTTTGCAGCCAGGTAGTTCATGGTGAGTGTAGCCGTGTGTGGCCTTGCGTTGTCATACATTAAACAACCAGGATTCTGGTGTAGGAAAGGAACAGCGACTGCGTGTAAAACCTGGTTAACATTACCTTGGGCATCTAAGTTACCATTAACAAAAACAAGGTTTATTTTCCTTCCTCCCATTAAACCTCCCCATACCATTACACTACCCCCTCCAAAGCGATCTCGCTCCAGTAAACAGTTCTGTGCAAAACGTTCACATCGTCTGAATACCTGGACTCTACCGTCAGCAGTGCTTAGGTTTGAATTTTGACTCATCACTAAAGAGCACCCTGGACCACATTGCACGGTTCCAACGGAGATGACGGCGGACCCAGACCAGTCTAAGAGCACCATGTCTGTTATTTAGGATCTGGCCAACATAAGGTCTCCTAGCCCTCAATGTGTTGGCGTTGACCCGCATTCGGTTTAAAACCGTATCCCTAGATATGCCAAGCTGTCTGGCTGTGCTTGTAGCCGTTTTGAATCGTTGGCTTATGTGCGTCAACGTCAAATGTCGATCCTGACGTGCCGTCGTCACCCTCGGCCTACCGGATCGACGATTATCTCTAACGTTGCCATTCTGCTGGTAACGTTGTCGGAGAATTCGAATTGTATTGCGGTGGCAGTTGAACTGCCAAGCGACGCCAGAAACGCTGACGCTAGCTGCGAGTTGCATAAGAGCTTCAATTTGTTCGTTTCCTAGAAGCCGTGGCATCTTGCTTACGAGTGAAATTCAAAAGTGAACTGTGATCTATGATTGCACAACGAGTAAAGATATCGGTCAGGGTTAATCTGTACCTGTACATAGGCTGCACGGGTAGCACGAGCGAAAAGTTGCATATCCGTCTGCGGTCAATTTGAAGGCCGTCTATGTACTTAAAATGTCCATAAATGAGTTCAAAATGTGGAGGGTTATTTTCTGCACCCATGATGATAAAATTGTAATTATAAACTTTATAGCAAAAAAGTTATCTCAAATATAAAAGTGCACAGTTTCTTTTTCGTGTCAGTATAGATTCGATTCCCCGATACATGTTTCTTTTTTTAAAGAGGTTTTTTAATGTATTGAAATGCATCAATGTGCAACCATTGCAATATACCTCCCAACGTCTGTGTTCTGTGCACGAAACAGTGCACGTTTTTCCATGCACTGATAGCTTGTGAGGTTTTCCTCCAACTATCGACGTTACGATATGATTGAAAACACTATTAAAGCGGTATAAAACCGCCATAAATACGCAAACTAATCACATTGAGTTTTCAAAGTCATCTGCACACACATTTAACATTATTACCCTTTTACCAAACAATAATAGTTTAGTTTAAACATATTTTATTTCAATAAATATTGAAAGGGGGTTGGGCCACAAGTTCTTCCAACATTAGTTACGGCCCTTCCCCTACAATTTTAACATTGCAATTGAGTATTTAGCAATATGGCTATATATATACACTATAACATACACAAAGAAGGACAGGAGGAAAAAGTAGAAGAAGCAGAAGATGATGATTAAAGAAGAAGGAGAATATGACTAAATGTTCACAACATGTCAAGAAGAAATGACAAAGAATATGTATGAAGGTCTAATAGTACTAGGTACTGTAAACTGAAGTTTGGCAATGAAGTGGTCAGGCTAAAGTGACTGCTGCTGTAAGGTGTAGCTTTCTGTGACGCTTCAGATCTAGTAATTACTACACTCAGACATTGAGAATCCTTAAAATGTAGCAATTAAAATACCAGTAAAAATAAATAGCAGAAAAGAGTTTGGGTCTGACTCAAAACTTGTTGTTACTCCTCATTCAACTTTTGTATAACACTTAGAAATTTATCAACACTGTCCTGATGATTACCAACAGCAAGAATTGAGTCAGGAAAAATAAATTGTCCCTTACGTGTTGATGCTTATTCGAATCTCTTAGTATTCCTTATATAGATCTGAACAGCTTCAAAAATTTTGCAATTATCTTGAACAGAGACAGAATTCTTTCCGAATAGCAAAGATTCGGTGCTAAGTGGATGAAAATCTCTTGTTTGATTAAATAAAACAATACGCTGAGTTTGAAACCGACTGCATCTGAAGAAGAGATATTCTGCGTCTTCTACTGAATATGTATTACATTGGGCACAGAGAGGATCAGGAGATAATTTGTTGTTATAGAGATCTAATTTTAAATTACTACAGTTGTTTCGAATCCTTGCTTGGAAAACTGCTAATCGCCTGTTGCCGTGTAAATAAATCTCAGGGATCGTGATCGTAGTATTATGCTTTAGGTTGGATTTGAAGGATCTTAAAGTCGTTGCTGATTTAATATTTCTGTCTAAGTTAGTCCACATTTCAATAGAACTTGGTATGCAAGATCTGCGCATGATTTCAGTTCGACATAGTGGCACGGTAAAATTTTCTGGATTTCTAAGCTGGTAATTAGTTCTAGTATTTACATGCAGTTGGAAAAGATCTGAAATATATGATGGGGTTAAGTTATTATGTACTTTATACATGAAGTAATACTTCTGTAGTTCCCTCCTAGTTTTTAGAGATTCCCAACCACATTCTATATACAATTTTTCCAATGAGACATACCTAGTGAGACCTGTAACTATACGTGCTGCCTCGTTTTGCAGGCGTTCAATGGCACCTACTTGATTTTCAGTACACCCTGCCCAGACAACAGAGGAGTACTCCAAAATTGGGCGGACATAAGATAGATATATTTGATTTAAGCTTTGTCTGTTTAATGTAAATTGTAGTTTGCGCATTATCCCAATAACTTTTGAGGCAGATTGGAGTATAGTCTCAATATGAGTTTGCCACTGACTATTTGAACTTAGAGTAACTCCAAGATGTTTATGATCTTTGACTAGGTTTATCAATGAATTTTCGAAGTACAGTTTCGGTGCATTTTCATGCTGTCTAAGGCAAAAGAACAGGAATTCAGTTTTGTCGGGATTAAATTTAACAAGCCATTGTTTGGCCCAGTATGAAATAATACTCAGATCATGATTAAGTATACCTTCAATATCCTCGACCGATGATGCAGAACAGTACAGTGAACTATCATCAGCATACAACCTTGTTAAACTTAACAAATTCTCAGCAATATCATTTACATATATTAAAAACAGCAGTGGTCCTAGAACAGATCCCTGAGGAACACCGGCATTTATTGTTTTGAGGCTTGATTCTGATGAATGAAGCACAACTCTCTGAGATCTTTCACTTAGATAGTTTGATATCCATTTCAGAAGAGGACCATTAATTCCATTTTGTTGTAGTTTAAACAAAAGTCCTCTGTGCCAAACTCGGTCAAAGGCTGTTGATATATCGCAAAACACCATACAAGCCACCTGTCTATTATCATATGTTTGGCACATGTGATGATAGATATCTATTAACTGCATGGAAGTTGAATGATTTGGTAAAAACCCAGATTGGTACTTGTATATCAGATTGTTATCAATAAAAAAGTTATACATTTTTTTAAAAATCAAACGTTCAAACAATTTACCACAACAGCTCAATAACGAAACCGGTCTGTAATTAGACACATCTGTTTTATCTCCTTTCTTAAATAAGGGTGTTATATTGGCTATTTTCCAATTATCTGGATATATGCCTTCCTGCAAGGAAATATTAAATAAGGGCTTGGATACTGCCAGATGTGTATTTTGTAACATTTTATGACTTATACCGTCACAACCACTGGCTTTGTTTTTATTTAAAACTTTAATTGTGTCTTGAATTTCATCTTCAGTAATGATAATATCCTGTAAAGAGTTATTTGTTTTCATAACGAGTTTAGGTAAGGATGCATGTTCATCATTTACAGTTGAAATAGATGTAAAGTATGTATTTAGTAATTCAGCTTTCTCTTCATTTGTTATACAATATCTAAATTTACCATTTACTTCTTCCTGCAAAGGGGGGATCATGTTTTCTGACTTACCTGATCCTTTAACAAAGTGTTTAATAGTTTTCCAAAAACTCTTCTTATCATTACTTTGAAGGTCAGATAGGTTAAGCTCTAAAGTATTATAAAAAAATTCTTTCGCCTGTTTTTTCATATTATTTACTTTATTTCTAGCAGTTTTGAACTTATTCCAATCACTAGATTTTCCGGATTTGATAGCTACATGCTTAAGGCGATTTCTGATTCTACATTGTTTTCTTAGGGCTGAGTCAAACCAGGGTTTGTCGTTCATTCTAATCATTATTTTTTTCCGTGGAATACTTTCTTTGGCAAAGCCTAAAAATGATTCTGTAAAAATATTACAAGCCTCATTTACTCTGAGTTCCTTAAGACTATTCCAATCGTGGTTCCTAAGTTTATCATTAAATAATTCGTAGTCAGCTTGGTTGTACAGCCAAATTGTCCTCTCAAAAGAGGGGTTTGTTTCATATGAGCATGACAGTATAATACCTGTGGCCTTGTGGTCACTGATGTGTTGAGGCACCGCAATTACTTCAGAATGTAAATATGTAATGTCCAGAGGAATTATAATACTATAATAATACTACAATAATAATTAGTTATTAAGGTTTCGCAATATATTATACTCCCGTGTGTCTTTATTATACGTGAGTCACGTGTCTCCACTTTGCACATGCTAATGTGAGTAACGTCTCTAGTACAGTACCAGCTACATCTTGCACCAACCTGGTATATATTTTAAGTAGCTTGTGGTAAATCATAACGAGCCGACACCGGGAACTAAACCGTAGACGAACCTGTCCAGATACGTTCCACCTTTATCCCCTAATGAACACGTAGTAAAGTCGCACAGTGACACAATACGCAACCACAGCCAATAATTCGGTAGAAAGCATGTCACCCACACACATACACACACATACATACACAATCACACAAGATATTAATATTTTAAACATCAGAAAACGCACACGTACAAGAGATAAACATTTCAAACATTAGTAAACGCACAAGTACAAATACATAAATCAAAGGAACAGTACAATGACATTGTCTAACTATTGCAGTTTGTGCAGTTAAATAGATTTTAAAAACATTTATAAATCGAATTTACTTTCCAATTCCAACATAAACTTGTACGTGTTATACTTCACCCAAAATGATATCTGTAAACCCCTTTTTCTTCTACATCACTCAGATTGTATAAAATCAAAATTCACACGAGTGTCTGCGTGGTATATGTCTAACAATCCATTGGGAATTTGTACTCGAGGATAAGACGTATATGTAACAAGCAAACCATCGTTTGACTCCATAGATATGCTGAAACTATTTGCAAAATTGAACAAGACTACACTGGCGGTGATATTTATTTGAACAGTGATGTCAACATGGAGCAGATACCAAATTCAGAAAACAGTTTGTTTAGGCGAATATATATGTGACGATGCGCACAAAATATATGCAGAATTTTGCAAATGCTATGTTCCTTTCTGTATCGTTTTGTCAAGCTATTCCACCTTTTGAGTAATACACTCCATTTCATTTTCATATCGGATGGAAATGGAATAACATTCCTTGAAAGCTATATGAAAGCTACTGAATTCGATTATAATGATTCATACTGCCGATGTAGGAATAGCGCATTCAATGTTATGTAATACATATATTATACAAATACAAATGCACTACATAACACATATTTATACCGGTACAACTTCACTCAGTTGTATCCAGGATGTCTACTGTAGTTATATTCATACCGGGAGAAACATCACATTTAAGCTTCCCATCTGTCTGTAATCATTTCCCACGACAGGTCTATATAACCAATCTCTCGCCTGTCAGAAAAATATATCGTTTTCCAAGACGTCTGATTGTGTCGTTGAATATCGGTGATCATTCCATTTGAAAACAGGAGACTCATATATGATGATGCTTGAACTAAATATACTAAATACATAAGCCAGACAATTAATCCTTTCCTTCATGAATATTCATTAAACGAATATTGACACCATAAGTATGTAAGAATGAAGATATATGAACACAGGATGAAAACAGGGAGTTTGGTAATGGTAGAAAATGAAAATCAGATATATATACTTTCATAAGCAAACAGGGCAGGTTCTGGTCCAATTGCACATACAGGAACCATCTGATCTAGGTCAACACTATATGCAAGGGTATGAAAAGGCGTCTGTTTGGGAGAGGGTTAAAACAGTATCGAAACATTTATAAATTACAAAGAAAGTAAGAAATCTATATTGGCCTGGGTATATATATGGCATACAACACTACACATTCAATTTGTCGTATGTGTATATATTTGTCATTTTAAAACATATAAGTAAGATACGCGAGGAGTTAAAATAATATACCTCAGATTTATTGATCGAACAGGTCACCTGCTTTAGTACTTACGTCGAAACTGATATAATGCATTCACAGATAAAAGAAACAACATGCTTGCGAATGCTTATGTATAATATACTTATGTTGAAATATATTCAGCCAATGGCCAAGATGTAACATAATTGTCAAGTTCAATAGAAAACCAGATATTACTTAGGTTTACTATACTGACAAACTATCAATGTATATTTTAACGAATCCGACATATGTGCACATCTGATTGAAGTGTACATTACACAAAACATCATATACAACTTTATATATACGTGTGCCCTCATCAATATTCTAAACACAATTGTATGTAAACTACTCAAGCAGTCGCAGCATATATATGTGCTACATATTTTTAGTGTCATACCTGTTAGCTATTGGTTCTAAATTAAACGAGAAAATACTATGCAAGTACTACGACTGAAGGCGTCCGATAGACCTTCAAAACGGTTTGCACAAATCTAATATTTACAGAATCGTTTGCAAAAACGTTTCACTATACTCTGACAGCGACAACGGTGCATTTTGTAAGTATTCTGTAAGTGGTCTATCAATAAAAGGATTACCAAGGTTGCTGTTGCACGACCTTTTAGAGAAATTCCGATCAAGATAATTATGTGCTTGTATACAGCAGAACTTAAACTCATTCATTTATTGAAATAGGAGTCTAAAAACAGATGATTGCTTAATGCAGTGCCAAAGTAATGCTCCTATAGGAGCTTTCTGATTTTCTTTTGACTTGCATTAAGCTACCACGTGACTTACATATCCACAATTAATCGTCTGCATTCAAATGTTATATCACACCCCTATAGCGGTTTGTTAATTGACGCATTTAAAATTATCTCTGTCCATTTATAGTATTATTGTTTAGGTTGCAATTGTTGTAAATAACTACCAATTACTAACATCTTGACTTATTTGCTTACCTAATGTTTATACAATCTTACAAGGGACTTCAAACTATCAGACAAATAAACCAGTTAAAAGCGGTAACAATAAATGAGTTGCAAATCTAAATTCTGTTCACCAAGAGAAATTCCCGTGGGTTTAGAGATAATGAAGTCCAACGGTTCCATGACAGTACAATCATGAACACAGCATCAGGGGAATGGTCCATTAGAGTTGTCAATTTGATCTGAGTAACTCCTGCTATATTATATATCGTTTTATTTAACGGTACTTTTCTTTAATGTTAGGTAGGTAAGTTAACTAGACTTTAATCTCGTTTTTGTCTTACCCTGTATTACGTTTCTACAGTTAGTCTGTTTGCAGCTCAATCATTGGGTACACTAGCGATAGGTTGATACAGTTTGTTTCACTTATTTGTTTTTGTTTTACACGCACTTTACCACTGTATTTGCCATCGCGGTTGTTGTAGATTAGTCGGAGAGGGGATACGTATATTTACACTGTTTGTCTTTTAGGGAAGGGATGGAATAAGTGTGAGGTTGGGCGCCCCAAAACCGGTTTAACCCCCCAGTGACATTTGTCACTGACCGTTCCAAAGCGGTACTTCCATCTTCCCCTATCTTTTGTTTGTTATGTATGTGCGTCTCTTTGTGTCTTTTATATACATGTACATTTGATGTTTGTAGTCGTGGTGCTGTTTGGGCAGTTGTGTGTTTTGTATGCGATGTTTCCTGCACGACTCATACATGTACTTTTAAGTGAAATGTATATAAAAAATATGCATGGATGGACGACACAATACGTTTCCTTAACTTAACCTTATGTTAAGAACATACTGTATTTACATTATTTTAAAAACGTTTATTTTGTATATTGTATTGTTGATATAAATTGTCAGAGGAGTGGCTTTAAACATAATAGTGAATACTTGATTGTTACTATCCTAAAACTGTCATCATTGCCAATGACATTGTGGTCAAAACATACCGTGTTAAATGTGTTTTACGAACCATAACTAGCTCACTAAACTATCCAATACAAATACATCTGACAAAATATACATCTACATACAAAAGAAAGTCATGTTGTTTATTAGGAGCTGTTACGTTTATGTCAATATATTATCATTAGACATTACAGTAGCTGAAGACATTGTGAAAACAGCAATTATTACTTTGGGATCATGCATGCATGAGCGTCGACATTAGTTCCGGGAGCGTCAGCAGGAATACACCAATATCACTGCATTAATGTTCCGTTAACTTCTAATATGCATTTTGTTTGTTTGTTTGTTTAGTGTGTATTGTACAATGATCATTTTGATATTCGGTTTCATACCATCACAAAAACGTGCCATTCATGACTTACTCCTACCATGTGTCTAGCACATTTGCTTTGAAAATTATAACGTGGAATTGCTAAATTGTTTTTTACAGTAAACCCGTCTTAAGCGGCCATCGAAAAGAGGTCTATTTATTGGTGTGTAAGACAGATGGATGGTAGCTTAATGCAGGTCAAAACATTACAGAAAGCTCCTATAGAAGTTTTCTGCATTGCGTTTGCCCTGTATTAAGCAACCAGACTCCTATGTTCAATAAATGAATGTCCGCTTAGAACAAATGTCACTGTATATGTTACATGTAATGGCAGTCATTACTTTGAGTGTGGGTTTTACAATACTGGAAATACAACTATTTTCCACACAACGCGCATATAGCGTTTCTAATACATTGACACCTGAATTGAATATGCACCGCCGGCAAACTTCTGAAAGAATGTTGTTCGTATTGAATCACTATAATTTAAAACATATATCTATAAATGAAACATTTATTTAAACGTAAGTATCTGTAGTAACTCGGCGTCGGGGTTACTTTGGATGAAGCCAGCCGTTATAACAAAATAGTCGTTTAACATATGTCGATAATAGATACGTACTTTGCTATAATTGTACCATAATAGACCTGTATCAAACTTTATGATTATTTAAACTATGTACTAAAGGGCACATGCGATTAGAAATCAAATCACCCGTGCAGTTATAACAACAAACCAACATTATGGCACACTTAGTGGTACCACGAGTAATAAGCCAACGAAACAGACAAACGTTAATGTCATAGATAGAAAATGACGAAGCTGGTATTGAACATAATCCAAGCAAATCCCATCTGTAAATTCGATTCTCAAATGTTTATATGGTATGAAATGCTTCACAGACATACATTACGAGCGTGAATTGACATGATACGACTACTTCAAAGCCATGTGTCTTGGCATATGTATGATATGGCGATATCATTTTCTGAAAACAATCCAAGCACGCCTACAAATGGGTTTATCTATATGCATGCATGTCCTTTATATCCATTTACGATGAATTAGATGGGACGGGTCATTGGTGTTCCCAATAGCTGCATTGTAGCCAAATAGAGTAGCTACTGTAATATTAATCCATTCTCTCCTAGGCTATCTTAAGACCCAACCTCTTTGAATGTATCTACCGAAAAGGAGCATTAACTAGAGGAATTGAAAAAAATAAACTTTTATAGTTTGAAACAATTGCGATAACTAGAGTATTTGCTTCTATAGGAGCAAATGCTCTATTTATCACAAAGGTTTCATAAAGTGACTTTTATAGATGCACAAAAATATATGCGTCACTAGGGGATAATGTGTTACTATCATTCATAAAACATTTACAAATAATACAGAGTCACAGATAAATGTGGATTAAAAATACCAAGTTCCACACTTCTCCACCTAACCATATGCTCTTGCCACTCTTTAGAATCGTCTTTTCGAGACAATTCTAAAGAGTTGTGACAACACATGGTTTGGGGGAGAACGGCACCTTATTCTGTATCCACCTACAATTTATTGTTGCCTCTATCCTTAATAGTATTGGGTTTGTGTTAGGAAGAGAAAACTTGATTGACATAAATAACATTTATAATTAGTTCCGTTACAGAAGACACTCGTATCATAATATTTTATCGAGAAAAATGAAATAATCTTTGTACAAATTCAAATTCATTATATTTGGTGCATACATAACGTTGTTTTTGTTCTGGAAATAACGGTTAAATATGAGAGATGAGCAGACCTATTAATCTATTACCCATTTCTTTCAAACCCCGCGATATTTATTGTCCCATAAGGTATTTTAGAAGACAGACATCACACGAGTCAATTGTTTGCCTGATTGGTGTATAATTATACAGTAAAACGTCTAAAATGCGACCACCAAACCCGTCTAAGCGGGTGGCAACATAATGTAGGGTCACTGGAATGTAGAACACTTTGTGCATTATTTTCGTCTTGCATTAACCCTTTCACTGCCAAACTTTGTCATCTGCTAACTTTGTCGTCTGCTGTAAATTTTCATTTTTTTTTTAATTTTCTTCATTTTTGTTTCAAAAACATAGTAACCGTAACAAACAGTTTGGATCCTGATGAGACGCCGAGTTACTCGGCGTCTCATCTGGATCCAAACTGTTTGCATAGGTAATAACAGATCCGGCATTGGCAGCGAAAGGGTTAATCAACCACGAGCGCTTTTACCCTTTATTCCGTGAATAATCACGCAAGAAATAATGGCGTCATGAATATTACTTAGATTAAATACTTTGATTGCGAAGGAATGCAATAATGTTTTGCCATGACAGAAACTATACAACCATATCTATATTATACCATAAGCAAACAGAGTAGACCCTGATCAGACGGCTCCTATAGAGCCGTCTGGTCTGGGCCTACTGTGTTTGCAAATGCGTAGAAAGGCGTATTTATGGGGGGAATGGTTCAAGAGAACTAACTTAAAGCTTATTGATTGAGTGGTCGCTTGAGAGATGTTCCACCGGAACAAGTCAACTTTGACTTATCCAATTATAGTATCATATTTTAGATAAAACATCCTAGTTATCTTTATGAGTAACCTTCTAGACTATCTATTTCAATAAAAAGCCAATTATCTGACATCATTACTCCTGGTATTGATTAGCTTGAAATATGAGACATGCCTTTGCTAAAAGTTTAGATTCCCTTCTTGTCAGAGAGACAATCCGCCTGTGTTAGTAATCCTATTAGCGCATGAAAGCGGGTGCCGGGAATGAAATAATGACATAGGAACATACCGAAGTAATTGTGGATTGTGGACTCATTTTTGTGTCGAAGTAGCGATATACCATAATTACACAAGGCTTACTTTTAAAACGCAAGACGCACACTGTTCTGGTATATTTCAATGTTTTTATTACATAGCAATATAGTAGGTGAAGCATTGTACTTATACTGATTTGAGAGATTCGTCTGAAATTAAATATAGATTATTCGCAAAAATATGGTATCCCTTAACTCAAGTTAACTGCCTACAGTTATATAACAATCGTCAGACTATAACAACACTAAGTAACGCCAGTCTGTTCAACTCGTCGTCTGCAATATTTCTAAAACGTTTCTACAATGTTCCTGTCGGTTCTATAAGAATTCTATTAAATCCAAGAAATAACCTACGTTTGCTTAATTAAATGTACACGAAAACAGCAGCGCTAGATCTAAGTTGACAAACGATTGAACAATGGTATGCCTAATGCAGAGCAAGTGTTAAAGAAGATGCCTACTAAAAATCTCCACCAAACCCCTATGCTGTGATCACTCTTTAGACTCATCTTGAAGACGATTCAAAAGAGTGGTTATGACACAGGGTTTGTAAAACAAAATAAAAAATATATTCCTGAAAATATTTGAATATACGCAGCATATCTGGACTTTTGTTTATACTCGTAAATGGATTCTGGATACGTTTAACATGTTAAATATAGTTGTTTATTACGGAGATATTTACTGATAACTGTGTGTTGTTGCTGACAAAATATACATACAAAAACAACACAATCCAAACTACTTTATTAATGAGTTATAAAAAAACCCAAGTACCTCTGAAAATGATCATGACTTATTTTCACTTGATTGTTCTTAGTTTGTTTCGATAGAAACGCGTAATGGACACGAAGTGACAATCAGACCGCTATCCGGGCTCTCCTTTAAGACGGAGGCCGTTCATGTTAACTGCGTTAAATATGTACGATATATATTGGAAAACAGTTAAGACTAGTTGTTTACCGTATGTTCGGTACATAAAGATTTAAGATGCTGAGCGAATGTAGTACATTTGAGAAGGCGTCTGGTCGCACACGTCGTGAAACCGTCATACGACCAGGTAAACACAACAGCTAGGAGAGCACCTTTATTGAAACTTATCGTAGTTAACTCATTCCCTCCTAGACTATTTTTAGACCCAGCCTTTTTTAATTAATCTACCGAAAAGAAGCATTAACTAGAGAAAAGGAAAGTTTTAGAATTGTGTAGCTTTAAAACTATTGTGATAGATAGAGCATTTGCTCCTAAGGAGCAAATGCTCTATTTATCACAATAGTTTCTAAATGTGACTTTTACAGATGCGCCAAGATGCGTCACTAGTAGGGAATGTGTTAACCCATTTATCCCTTTACTCCATCAATACGCCTTTCTACGCCTTTGCAAACAGAGTAGACTCAGATTAGAGGACTTCTATAGTAGTCAGAGTATGTTCTGTTTGACTATAATATAAGCCGTAAATGATTTAACAGTTTCTGCCACATCCAAAGAGTGCATTGTCCGTGTAGTATATCTTAATATTTTATATAATTACTAGTCATGATATCTAAAACTCATATTCTAAGTGCATTGGCCAACGTACATAGTATCTGATACTCCTTTCCGCAGCATTCCGCCTGCCGAATGACATTTGAAACTGATCTATGAAGCAAAACATTGAGTTGCGGGTGTGTATTTTATCTGTTGTGTTAACCCTTCGCTTGCTGAATTTTAAAATACATTTCTTTTTCTTCACCCATGTCCTGTTGTTTAATTACATATATCTTCACTGTCTACAATTATTTCTCTGTGCAATCACTGCTGTGGAGTGCACTGGTTGCACAATCAATTTCTAAATAGTGCATACCCTCATCAGGGACTTCAATATTTACAGGTAGGTATATTGACGTGAACAGCAAGCGAATGGTTGAAACGTGCATACTTTGACATATTTCTTGCCTGCACTTGGTAATACCTTTATTAGGACCAGTTCGATTATTCAGTTATTAGATTATTCAGTTAAATTATGCGGAAAATGCTTTACTTTTCGTCTGAATTATAATGTCTCTCCAAGTATACTGGGGAGGCATATTGTTTTTGTGGGCGTTGTCCTTCCGTCTATCCGTTTGTCTGCGCGATTTCTCCAATACCTTTGGTCTGATTTTCACGAAACATCATAGGATTGACCAGCACCATGCTTAGTTGTGCATATCTTATTCCCTGTTTCGGTTCAATGATTCTGCAGAGTAATGGGACTTTGAATTGTTGTCCGCGCGGGGGTTGGGAGAGTGCGCATCGGTTTTTGTTTCAAAAAGAATTCTAGTTTTAAACTTGAAACTTGAAACAATGTTTCCTAAAATGTCTTCCAAAATATGTACCAGCTACTACTCAAGCAAGCTAATAGTAAATCGATATGCAACGCAGAACCTGGTGATGTGCATTTTTAAAAACAAACAATAAAAAAAATCTTCAGATTTCATGTCATATATTCCCAGAAATCCTCCCTGTAAGAATTCAGCAGAAATTTCCTTTGTGCGTGCAATTGGAAAATTGTGCAAAACATGTGGTTGCGCTGAATGCCAAACATTAAACCTTAACAACCCATATACAAACATGCACCTTAACACTGCATTTATAGCTAAATATCTGTCATCTGCTAATGGTAATGTGTCAATTAGTTTGGTTTCCAAATCACTGGCGTATTTAGTCACCAGTGATGTCGAGTTCGGTTTCGAGTGCTGAGCCGTGACTGCACTTTTCTATTTATAGAAGTTGCAACCATTCTAATTTATTTAATCGTGCAGTATTATTATATGCACAGTAAAACCTCTCTATAACGGCCACTAAATTACATCAAGTAATTTGTGTTAAAGGCAGGTGGCTGCTTAAAGCAAGGTGAAAGTAAAACAGAACGCTCCTATAGGAGCGTTCTGTTGTACTTTTACATTGCATTAAGCAGCCACCTGCCCTAAATACTAACTAATTAACACAATTGAGTGGCTCTTATAGACAGGTTTTACTGTATATGCTTATTACTTGTCTGTGTTACAGGTAACTCCGAAACAAATACATGGTTTGTGGCGCGTTTTACCTCTATGGGTGGACTGGCCCTAAAGGTCACAGCTCACGGGTCAAATTCGAACTACAGTGGGAATGAAATAATAATATTGCAACGTTTCGCTGTTAAAACACACGAGGTTAATGGTGCATATCCTTATGTAAATGACCATACCTGCCTGACGTGACCAGAAGTTAATTAACACAAACAAGCAAACAAATACATACCTGCAATATGTATCATTTGACAAAAGCCACATACAGTTAAACTTCGCTATCTCGAACTCGGATAATTTCGGGATAACTCGAACTAAAGGTTCAGTCCTTCCAAAACTTACAATACACAGTTGCTCTAAAATGTATCGCTACAGATATCATCTAGAAACACATGTAACAGCTAAATACAGGTCTAAAGTAATGCTGAAAGCTCCTTAGGAGCTTTCAGCATTACCTTAGACCTGTATTAAGCTGTGGCCTTGAGAAATTGTTCAGATTAAATATCGGATGACTCGAACTTCTGTTATCTCGAACTAATTTGTATGATCCCTTGAAGTTCGAGTTATCGAAGTTCAACTGTAATTAAACTCATTGTATTGGACCAACGTCAGTATTATTAAAAACATTACAAAGACATTACAAAGACTTTGCATATTTTTGAAACATATGCTTGTATTGCTGTATGTAAATCTTGAAAGTGGGTGATCCCTCGAAAGCAAAACAATTGCAGACTCGGTTTTATTGAGTCTGTTCATGAGTAGTAATTAAAAGTGCAACATTACTCACGCCCCTAGCACCGGAGTAAAAAAAAAATTCAAAACCAATAACATCAAAACTCATGATCCGGAAGGACCAGAAAATATAACACCTCTGAGAATGAAGTACAGTGCGACTTTTTACGGCCGCCACACAAGCACTTAACACCTGCAGTTGTGAAGTATATATATTCTGAAAGCAAAAGTAACAATGCGAAAAGAGAAAATTGCACATTCGGTTTTATTGAGTCGTATTTCATTACTGAAAAAAACTGCCTTTTTAACATTGCTTAACACTTATTTAAAATGGAAAAGTAGTAAAGTCAAGCAGGCAAAGCCACATGCAAGACGCAACCACCACCAAAACACCGATAGACAGCATGACACACACACACACACACAACCACACACCCAAACGCACACACACACACACACACACACACACACACACACGAAATGAACACAGAAAACACCAAAATACACACAAGAAACAGGGACAAACGTTCAACAACATGAACAAACCACAAGCACAAAGACGCAAGGCAAACAAAAGGAAGGGTGACAAAGAGAGTACCGCCTTGGCACGGTCAGCAGCAAAAACACCACTGGGGGTTTAAACCGGTTTACGGACGTCCTAACCTCACACTTCTCTCAAAGTCACCCTAGCTTTACAAATATTGTAAATAAAGGTATCCCCGCTGGACTTACCCACAACATAGACGACGGTGAACACATGACAACATGTAAAACATAGCATAATAACTGTGACAATCCGTCAAATATGTACTCAATGACTTTGCTGAAGTCAGAGCACCTGCAGGTAAGCCGTTAAGGGCACGACAGGGAAAAAGTAATACATGAGTCTGGTAAGCTCCTCCTGTATCCAAGTTTAAAAGTATACCATCATAGAGTACTACCCTCGGCCTGTCATCGCGCAAGCAAAGAGGGAAGCGTAGCTACCGACTGTAAAAGGGTCGATAACCAAACATGCAGTGTGTTGCAATATAATAGGATCATAACCTTTCTTTTGAAATGTTTTAATGCGTTTAATAAACAAATCATGAAAATGGATATGACCCCGAATTTTCCTAAGTTTGTAGATAACATCCCCATAAAATTCTGGTTGAGAAATGCCTTGTCGCAGTAACGTCCGTAGATTGCAATTATATTTACTAATGAGAGGTAAATTTCGATAATAAAATTTAGAAAAGGTTTTCCGAAGTGTGTGATATCTGTAACCTTGCTTAAGAAGTTTATCAGTTATAACTAAATTACGTCTGTTAAAATCTTCAAGCAAAGAACAGGCTCGGACAAACCTAATAAGTTGAGAAATATAAACCCCATAAGATGTAGCACATCCCCATCTAGAAAAGGATAATTAACAATTTTAAAATTAAAATCTTCTCTTTTATCGTATACTTTGGACGAAACTTTATCATTTGTAATTGAAAGATTCAAATCTAAAAATGAAGCATTAATGTCAGATTGATTAGCTTTGTTTAAAGACAGTTCTTTTGGGTAGATTGAAGAAACCATAGTATCAAAATAAGGATTATCTAAATTCAAAATATCGTCTAAATACCTAGAAGTTTTATTAAAAGCATTATCAATATCGGCCTGTGTATCAGGTTTTAAGCTAAGCATAAAATCCCTCTCGTAGCAATACAAAAACAAATCTGCAACAAGAGGGGCACAATTTGTACCCATGGGTATACCAACAACTTGACGATATATGGTATCCCCATAACGCACACATATATTATCTAAAAGAAAGGTAAGAGATCTACAAACATCAAAGCAAGTCCACATTGTGTAATGTTCAACTTCTGAATTCGAAAAGAATGAACGTTGAACATTACAAGCAATGAACATTTTGTTTTCTCTGGCAAAGGTTTTTTCTATTAATTTAAAACCCAAATTATATTTTCTGTTCCTTCGGAATCATGAATGTCAATGGTTTTAGTTATAAAAACTGAATACGCTTAAGCCGATGCTAGGGGTCTTGGGTAGTATTGTACTTTACATAACTGCTCATGAACAGACCCAATAAAACTGAGTCTGTAATATTTTCTTTTAGCATTACTGCTTTTACGTTCGAAGGATCTCCTACTTACTGTATTCAATAATCACATTTTATCATGCAGCGTCACAAAATACAGTCACTTCCTACTAGCATAATATTTTCCACGTCAACGCTGTATTTTGTGAGGTATAGTGCATGTGTACTGACCCGACTGGAATGCAAGTTTGGTTCAGCCAATAGGAGGAAAACAGAAGGGCGAAAAAGGCATAATTAAACATAAACATCAAATTAACACATTTTCGCACCTTTGTCTCAACTATCTGTCCATATAAAAGGATTAAATCAAGATTGTTTATGTTGTAAAAGTCGATGACGTCACTGCATGCCAATATGACGTCACGTAATTTATACTTGCATGTATTTTCATTCAGGGGACGTAACCGCTTTAGCAATATTTCTTTTTCTTCATTTCTCCATTTTTCTTGGAGTTGCATGATAAAATAATTACTATGCTAGTAGTTTGGAAGAAGGCTCGCATTTAACAACTTTTCTAACTCACCAAAATACAGCTGAACTTCCAAACTACTAGCATAGTAATTCTTATATATGTACATGTAGATATGAAAATAATGGTCGTTTGAATTTGTATATAAAAGACTCTTACCGAATATGTTATGTTATGCTGGTGTTAATGCATTAATGTAACATGGTGAAAAAATTATGACTCGACTGGGACTGGAACCCAGGGCCTTTGGCTTACCATACTTACACTCTACCGACTGAGCTACCAAGCCTATCAACTGTTTCACCACAGTCTCTACCCGGCTACATTAATAATCAGCCACATCAACATGAATACATCCTCACGTAAGATGTTTTATGTTAGTGATATAGATTTATATAGCTACCATACATTCGTAGTTGTATTTTAAAATGATATTCCTCCTATTGGGCTATTGAGACCATACTTGCTGCAATGGTTTATTGTTCGCCGCTGGAAATGAAATATTGTCCGATGTTCAGCCATTCGATAAGAGCTTAGGAAAAATAATAACGTTTTTGACAGGCGGAATATTGGTTATATCGAATGGTCGCGGTGGCAGCAAATGATTTTAGACAGATGGAAACCTTATTGGTGATTTTCCTCCTGGTTTCAGAGCACACACGGATATTCTGATTCACTGCTTTGTTTCGTGGCACCTATCTAATGATTTACAGGAAACAGTATTTAGCTAGAAGATGCGTCATATTTTTCAATTTCTCACATCTAAACAATCAATTGCGACATCTTATCCACACCCAAACTGAATGCAAAGGGTAACATGGATTCGCCTATATTTGTCGAAGATTAATAGAAACTATTGCGACTGATGCATTCGTTTAAATCGCGTATAGTGTATGATTAAATGAGGTACAGTAAAAACTGTTTTAAGCGACCTTTTAATTATTAGACATATAAATATTAAAAAGCAGCTCCTATAGGAGCTTTCTGTATTTCTTTTGACCTGCATTACACTACAACCTGGCTAACAGACCCCTCATTATACCCATGTTAATGGTCGCTTAAGATAGGTTCTACTGTACATCGAATAATGTAGACATATATGTTTTAACCCTTCGCTTGCTGAATTTTAAAATACGTTTCTCCTTCTTTACCCATGCCCTGTTGTATAATTACATATATCTTCACTTTGTACAAGTATTTCGCTGTGCAATCACTACTGTGGAGTGCACTGATTGCACAATTAACTTGTAAATAGTGCAGACCCTGATGAGACAGCTCCTACAGGAAAGTATATTGACGTGAATAGCACGCGAAGGATTAACACACAACCCAAGAAAATGCATGTTTAATTATAGTTCTGTAAAGTTAATTAATTTGAGTGAAAGAGGTCATTTCGAACTATTTCAGAAGCGTATTAGTTAATGTTAATTTAGTCATTGAGAGGTGCTGTACTCTGGAAACACATGGAAATCAATTAACATTATATACCCAAATACGTCACGTTATTTTATCAATTTATGTAGTCGGATACTATTGACTGACATCAAAACAGTTGCTTGCTCATTATGTAAGTTCGCTCGGGGCTTATTGTTTCATCATTTCTACATTGTAGGTCCCTACACAGCGCAATAGGTGATTAATATACAGGCTGCAATTCCAACAATTAGAGTTGTCGTTAGTTTGTTTACAAATATGGCGAAAGCTTTGCTTCCTTAGACGCAGACGAGTCTGAGAAAAAGAAGCATCTGAGCACTGATAGAATATAGACTGGTCATCGGTGGGGTAAATTCGGTACATAGTCATGTAGTGACCGGCTTCGCCTCGTCGGGTATAACATTTACTAACAGGGTATCATCCCGTACCCGGTCACTACATCACTATGTAACTAATAATCCCATACACAACAAATATAGATCCCGATCAGCTGGCTCTCACGTGAGCCGTCTGACCTGGATTGCCCTGTTTGCAATTTGTGAACTTATGCATTTCCAGGTGGCGGTGGTCTAGTGGTAACGCACTTGACTATCAGTCCGGAAGTCCGGGGTTCAAATCCCGGTCCCACCCGGAAAATTCAGAGACGCTTTTCAGTGTCTCCCACCCGCACATCCTCTCCACCCAGGGGTTAAAATGGGTACCTGTGAGGGTCACTCGCCGGTACTGCGGCTGCATGATTGCGCCATATGCTAGCAGTGCTCAATATTGTAGGCCAATGACTCAATGACCAGGGGAGTAAATGTACAGTCGGCTGAGAGGTCATTCGGACTGAAAGTAGACGACAGTGTTCCCTCTCTACAACGACACCCTTTGGGATACGAAGATTTCGAGAACTTAAACCGTTATGCCTCCATCAAACCCTATGTTGTGACTACTCTTTAGAATCGTCACAAAGTGACGATTCTAAAGAGTGGTCACAACATAGGGTTTGATGGAGGCATAAGGAAAATACGATGGAAAAAATTGTTTCTGGAGCCTTGCTGTTTCGGAAACAGTGACATGCGTTGTTGTAAGGAGGGAATCGTTATTGAGAGGGCCGTTGTAGGGAGGGAGCACTGTATAACTAGGTACTTTACTTTATTTCTAACAGGTACAATAGAACCCTGGATACCAGACTTTTAGAAGTGTTTTGTATGACTTTCAACCTGCGCTTGCCACTTGCCTTAAAGACTGGAATTGATACTAATAAAAACGTCTGGTTTGGAGGGGCGTTACTACTACGGGTTAATTAACCTTTTCCCTTATGTAAGCGCATTTTCACGCATCTGCAAACAGAGTAGACCCAGACCAGACGGCTCCTATAGAAAGCCGTCTGATCAGGGTCTGCTCGGTTTGCTTATGGCGTAATATAGATCTGATTCTATAGCTTCTGTCTGAGAAAAAATGTGCTGTGTTCATATGCCATTATACAAAAATAATCTTATTGATATTCATGACGTCATTATTTCTTATATGTATATACAATAGAGAAGGGGCTAAGTGTATAGCTGGCAGTTTTCTGTTGTGTAAGTCGTTGTAAACACATACAGTGTTCGTCAAGTATTGCAAAATACAGTTAAGGAGCAGAGGTCCATATAAGATGCGTGAATTAAAACACGTTCAAGAATAACATATTCGTTTCTCCACCAAACCCTTTCTTATGACTATTTAGAGTAGTCCCTTCCAGACGATTCTAAAGCGTGGTCACAACATAGGGTTTGGTGGAGAAATAACTTTTTTAGTTTGTGAATACATATCTTTATCCGTAGCTCTGAAGCGTTTTCACTTACGTTCCCATGTTGATAGATCTTTTACTATGGGTTCCTGATACATATAAAACACTAACAAATCATACTAAAAGGAATAAAGGTAACGACATCTGTAAATGTCAAAGTGTGTATTCTTGCATCAAACTCCTTATAAATGGGTATATGCAATTATAGGTTCGCTGATTGCAAATTATACAGACGGTGAATTGCCAAACAAGTTAATTTAGAACGAAATATACATGTGTACTCATCTATAAGAAAACGCATATGAGTGGATTTTGGTTTAATTTGAAACATATTTGGCGTATTTGATATACAGTGATATGAACAGAACTAGTAAACTAGTACCAACATAGGTGAACATTTAATGCATAACACAAGAAGTGCAAAAAGCTCTCTCTGGGAGCTTTTTGCACTTCTTGTGTTCTGCATTAAGTGACCACCTGTATTATTTGCATTGCACCTATTTATTCAGTGGTTGTTTCAATGCATATTGCCGGTATAATGAGGGTGCCATTGTAACTAGTGCCGGTATAATGAGCGTTCACTGTACGATGACACGTGATATGGTGCATGGATCTGGTACATGGATATGGTACATAATCCGAGCAATAGTTACAATTGTTGACACTCAATAGCGTTAGTTGGCATACTTTAAAACCTACGCGGTGATCTATCTACATCTACATTGATACATGTACCAAATGCTCAATATAATTTCGTGATGCTACTGATTTATAAGTTTCTAAGGGATATATATTCAAATTGAGTCTCTGTTTATTAATTTCAAATAATGATAATCTAATCAACTGAACATCTGGTGTATAGATGGGTATTTAAGGCAACACTACAACGCTCAATCGATAGTGCAATGCGAGCCTGCAAACAGATATAAATCAGCGTTGATAATCATATTTGCGTGGAAAGATAACTCGATATAGCTGCGGATTCACAGGGGAAGCATTAGACAGATATATCAATATTTGGAATACAACTGACAAATTATTTCGCACGGAATGGTACATAATTGCTGCAATAATCCTTAAGTAACTTACGCTTCAAAAGCAGGGTGTATAATTGATAAACATGGCTTTTTGACGATAGTCTGCTACGTTTTTGTTTGCAGGATTTGTATCGTTTGTCCATGCGCATTTCTAACATATACTGCCTTATGTGGGGACCAAACATAATTAATACATGTCTGTATTATTTATCTGTACAAAGCTGACGTTGAATTGTAATGCTGAATAAATGATTTTAAATAACAACACTCCAGTTAAAAGTGTATGTATAATTGCGGTCGTCACGTCAGCGCAGTTAAAGTTATTAATTTGATAATGCAGTTGATAATAAAGTTGAAATTGATAATGCGAATGGTATGATCACATTTGTTCTTTATTTTGAGCATAAACAGAGAACACATGTGTCAATAGAAAATATCGACGAATGCAAATTTTGAAACTACATTCTTACATTTCATTTGAGTAACATGTTCAGTGTGTACATATCTTGAATAAAATGATGTATCATGTAGATTCAACTATTTGATGTCATGTATTGTCGTTTGCAAAGTTTGTCATCCGCCTCGGTGATCATGTCTGCGTGGTCCTTTCCTTTATTTTAACCCTTCGTTTGCTATTCACGTCAATAATCCTACCTGTAAATAGTGAAGACCCAGATGAGACAGCTCCTGCAGGAGCTGTCTCATCAGGGTCTGCCCTATTTACAAGTTGATTCTGCAACCAGTGCACCCCACAACAGTGATTGTACAGCGACATATTTGTACACAGTGCAGATATATGTAATTATACAACATGGCATGGGTAAAAAAGGAGAAATGTATTTTAAATTTCAGCAAGAGAAGGGTTAAAACATAACCGTAGTGCAAAATAATAATATCCTGATCACGAGGTTATAAAATGTTTTGTTTGTGTCTGAGCTCATTCTTAAGTATATGACCAAATAAGATACTTGATAATGAACTCAGGCGCAGAAGTTTTATATCCTCGGACCCTGGTAAGACGCTGAACTCAGCTTCTAATCTCGACCAAAACTAGTTGCGTAAGTATTCGCAGATTAGTCATTGTCAACGGAAGAACTAGCGGAGTTTGGTCATGCTGTACTTATGGTTATCTGACAGATTATACCGTATGGTCCTTATGAACGAATCATTCGATCCTAGAGTATTTCTTGTTTATATATAACAGGTCCATTTGCTTTAAGAGCTAGTCTATAGTCTAATGCCCTTAGATTCTTGGGGAAAAGCCATAATAACATTCCTCGACCCATGCATTTTGTCGGCAAGACAGTGTGCTCTCATGGGGCTAGTCTCTGTACTATTATGTGAGTTCTACTACTACTATTCTCGCTCCTTTATACAAACAAATAATGTTAACAGGTTTGGGAAAGCAAATGGACTCCGTTATACGAATGCTAACAATTACGATAATGCAGAATTAGATCGGCCGCAACATTCAGAACGCTGTGTTTGATATGTAATCAGTAGGTGTATTTATACAAATACAAATACCGTTAACCAGTTTAACCCATTCCCATAACATGCATCGTTCAGTCGGAACAGTCTGTTGTACTTTCAATATGCTGAGAATGCCTTAGTGGAAATAAGTCCGAGGACTTTTCTGGGCTTTCCCAGCATCGGCATACTCTTCCAAGTTATGATCAAAGTCAACTTAGATCTATTTTTGATCATCACCATATTAACATTTTATACCATCTTATTGGGTCGAACTACACTACTGCAATATTTCATTATTAAAAATTGCTTCTTTGTAATATTTAAATATGTATATGGAAGTCATTACAATTTTTGATTGTACCATATTTTTAAATATGTCATTTTTATGTAGTAATATATTGTAAATTGTATGCATATGTAGATGCTAAATGAATCTATCTATCTGCACGAACATTTACTGAACTCTTTCCTTCATGTAAACACCTTTTCACGCATTTGCAAACAGAGTAGATCCAGATCAGACGGCTCCTATAGGAGTCGTCTGGTCCGGGTCTGTTATGTTTGCGAATGGCGTTTGATGTTTCTTTTTACTTTCTTATATAGCTGCAATACTCGTATCCCACCTTCCATATTTCTGGCTTCTCAGATAACATGAGTTACTAAAATAGGAGAACTAGAAATCCTTATCTGGAACATCCCTTGTCTGGTGGATCCATTCGCACGAAATTAATAAAAAGGAAGTAACTCTTACATATTTATACAAACATTTCTATAGGCAACGAGTTTATAAATTAAAATCAATATAAGCAATTAGCACGAATATGAGATTCTACTTATCATATTCAGATTTTAAAAGCCTATTTAATTAACCAATGCCGTTGTCTTGTGTCCCTCAGCCAAATTATTGTTACGCCAAAACGTGACGTTATTGGCATTGTCATAATAAGTGACGTCATTTGATGTTCCGCTTTTATACTGCAGTGTGTTGCTATTATATACGGAAGTCGTATCAAGCAATGGAAAGTAGTACTTCACAAGATCCGATAATTTACTTGCGTCTGTATGTACAGTAGTAAACTGTCGATACACATCCTGATTTGGCATGGGCTCGTTTTCCTAACAAAGAAAGATGAAACAAATTTTCCACTATGTTTTCGCCGCTTCGTCCAAATATCGACGTTGAGCGAATCAGTTATGTGATAATAAGAATCTGTTAAAAGCTCGCTTAATAACTTCTTTTCTGGACTCGCGTAAGGAAAGTGCATTTCAAATGATAAATCGTGACAGATCCTATATGCATTACAATACAAACATTGATGTACACATCAAAGGTCGCCATTAAAACGAGCAACCATTTTGGTTTTGTTGTAATTTATTGTAAAACAAAAATGACTAGAATATGGGTGATCATGCTATTTATGTGCTGCACTAACCCTCTCAATAAAAATACGTGTATGCTATTAAAACAGTGTAAACATAAATGAAGACATATGACGTTTACATGAAAACATACATTGATAGGCATGCCTTAATATAATCATGCAATTATTCAAAGGGTTGGTTCAGCATATTGCTGTTGGAATAACTACAGGATACTGCATAAAAATACACATTATCAAACAATGAAATATACTTCAAACATCTAAATGAAAAACGTAATTCAATTTGTCCAAAGCTTATCAAAACTATGAATTTGAGAAATTAGTCAAAAATTGAAATAGTTTAATTTGTTGTTTTTGATAGATATTAAGCACGTTTTTTTTATTAATTATCTTAAATAATTATTGAAGGATCAATCATTATTAACTCTTAGAAAATACAAGTACCAGTATATTTTGCATTGTAAAATGTATTAAGCTTACTATTACACACCTATTTGCAACAAATCTTGAACTGTGAAAAACAAAATGTCGTTAAAGGCCATACGAGCACTAAGCAAGGTCGATTTCTAGTTACGTGACCTTAAGTTATTTCCAATTATGTAAATATAGGGCAGAAACTTTCTTTAGGTATGTGTGATTACCATGACAATTCTATTATTATTTTCATCCGTGCCAATAGGTGAAATCCTCAGCGTCACGTATTACTGTATAATAGATTCTGTCTTTTTGACCTCGTGATTGGCTTCAAGTCGATAATCAACTAAACACATTTATTTATACACCGCAATGTGTACGACTTTTACTCTTAAATGGGCCTAACTTAACGAGGCAAATATACGTTATATCTATACGTGCTCCCATAAGCAAAAATATTCGTAATCCCATATAGTCGCCCCGCCCATGCGGGGCGCCAATAACAACACCCATGTATGAAAGCAAAATGCGCTACTGCATATAGTAAAAATATAATTGTCGTAAATGAGTTTGCTCCGTAAACTCTATTAGGGAATACTGTTCTCCATTTTGAACAAAGTACACAAACTAACGCACATTTTTTCTTTAGCATCAATGTCAATAATCCCTACTGTATCAGTCAAAGAACAAAATGGTCAAAAAGACTGTGCTCTTTAAATCAGACGGATGGTTCAAATACAAATCAATTTATTTCGTCGATGTTTAAATGTCTGTGTTTGCTTGTGGTATTGCGGTTATCGCTTGTGATACTGTTGAAATGAAGAGAACTGGTCCCCATCCCGACATATTACAAACCGAGCCCGAGTCCACACCGCTTACATTACGGGAATGCTCCATCATTTAAGGCTATCACTGAAGGATAACGTTCTATTTGCCCTTATACAACTAATATGCAGCATTATGGCGCTTAATTGTAGTGTTTTTGTTTGTACCCGGTTTTACATTCATTACATCTCACACGAGGGGAAAAGCTAAAACGTTATATGCTCAATAAAGAAGTAATGGCATTTCATAAAAGCAAAATAACGTTTTTCAATCAAAACTGTTATCACAATGTTTGAATAAGATGTTATTCAATTAGTTATAACCGTTCAAGATATCAGAATGTTTACGACAAAACATCGATTATGTTTCTATATTCGCCAAGAAAACAAACGCTTGATCTACAGAAGAACTTCTCCTAAGCGGTCGGTCATTTTTTGAAAATACGAGTCTTAAAAAGCAGATGACTGCTTGATGCAGAATACGTAATGCAGAAATCTCCTATATTAGCTTTCTGTATTACTCTCGACCTGCATTAAGCTACCATCTGCCTTGAAGACCCATAGATAGACCTCTTTTTCATGACAGCTTTAGACAGGTTCTACTGTATGTCCATTTCAATCCTGTATCAAATAGAACGTGTCGAATATATTTGAACACTCGTTGTATCCGCTTACATTTTGTCTCATTGTATTTCTGAAACTACACAAGTTTTCAAATAATTGATTTACAGGCGTTCGTGTGATGATTACATCCTTGTGATTTATTCAGCGGTAATTGTCAGTAGGCATGTTTCTCATAATACTCAAATACGGTACATGCTGTGTCCACAGACTAAAATTGCACATGTATGCAAGTTTATTGGAATTTGAAAGTGTGAATCTGATAGGGTATTTGACAAAGGCATGTTGTTATGTCCTGCAAAAACCGATATCGACGTTTCCTCCACCACGAGTGGAATAGCAAATGTAGTAGCCTCAAGGGATATATTTAAGACGCAGCAGTAGCTCTTTTTATCGCACGTGTGTACCTTTGCAGCTGTCTACAATATATGTCTCCCAAGATAATATCAGCTTTCTGAACAGTACATAAATACGTGATTGAGAAACTATTTTACTGATTTTAGTATACACTTATACTTAACCATCCTGAATAAAAACTACATAGTACAATGCTTTTTTAAATATGCAAATAGAACCAATGCACAACACCTTCTCACTTCTCATAAATTATACCGTTTAATAATGCACATACATCGGCAGATGCGATTAGTCAATCCAGTTATATTGGATACACATTCAAACATTTCGTTGTTTAAATGCAGGAATTGTGGCTTTTTGAAGTTTTTAAATATTCATTTTATTCTCTGTGCTAGTTTTTGTGGATGGAATCATCAATACACACACTCATTTAATGGGTAAACGATATGTTTAGAATATAGTGATACAATAATGTTTCAAGATTGTTTCCAGTCAGTATAATTCAGATAATGTAATAATTAAAAATAGCCGGGTAGTTAAGATATATTTTTGTCGGAATAAAAGCCCTATAGGGCTTAATGTTATATTGTTTACCATAACAAACCAACACAAATGTGTCGCCGTGTTTGTTATTGGCAGCATGTTGAAGTTTCAAATGGACTATTCAAAATTCAAAGATGTCAATCGTACAGTGATTTTTTAAGAATGATTTTAACCCTTCGCTTGCTATTCACGTCAATATACCTACCTGTAAATAGTGAAGACCCAGATGAGACAGCTCCTTCAGACAAGTTGATTGTTCAACCAGTGCACTCCACATCAGGGATTTCACAGCGAAATACTTGTACACAGTGCAGATATATGTAAATATACAACAGGGCATGGGTAAAGAAGGAGAAATGTATTTTAAAATTCAGCAAGCGAAGGGTTAAAGAGCAGTATGCTATAATGACAAACGGTACATACCCTGGTGAGAAAGCTCTCGCGGGTCTATACTTTTTGAAAATGTAATTCGAAACAAACGTGAAACTTCTTTCCTGAATGCACTTGTTAATTTATTAAATGGATTGTACATATTACACATACTATGTGTCACGCTAATCTAATTTCCATTTGTAAGACATATTCTTCTATTATATCTACATCTTAAACATTATTTACTCTGTACTGTAAATTCTTATGACAACAGCTCTGTTTGGCGTATGCTAGTCTGTTCCATTAGAAATCAAAACAGTTTATTTATTATTTCTTTTAACCCTTCTCTTGCTGAATTTTAAAATACATTTCTCCTTCTTTACCCATGCCCTGTTGTATAATTACATATATCTTCACTGTGTACAAGTATTTCGCTGTGAAATCACTGCTGTGGATTGCACTGGTTGCACAATCAACTTGTAAATAGTACAGACCCTGATGAGACAGCTCCTGCAAATATCTCTTTTTAATGTTAATGTTTAATAATTATACCAGATGAAATAAGAATTGTCGCTAATTCAAATAATCCTCCGTTCAATGACTCTGGTGTTTCGTCTAATCTAATTGATATTTAATCTAGAGTAAAGACTCCGCTAATAGCCATTGATAGCGTTTCTCATGATATGTTCTGTTACTTTATTAATAGTTTATCAAAATTGCAGTACACAAAATATCCAAAAATAAAAGATTGTTTTGCCTGCAGCCTCTGTCTACGTAGAAGAGGTCTGACAAAATCATTGTGTGTACAATAGAACCTGTCTTAAGTGGCCATTAAAAGAGGTCTAGTTAAAAGTATGTCATCCTGGTGGCAGCTTGATACAAGTCAAAGGTATTGCAGATGGCCCCTATAGGAGCTTTGTGCATTATTTTTGTTCGGCAGTTAGCAACCATCTGCTTTTTAAGAATCCTGTGTGCAATAAGTGAATGACCGTTTACATTTCACAATGAAGAAAATATTCCAAAAACGGAATTAATATAATACATAAATACTTGAATTGCTCTGATCTAATATTTCGACTACTAAGGACGTTTGCAAAGATTACCATGTCAACATACACGTCAGATTTTTGTTACATGCATTCAGCAATAAAATCAAAGAGAATAAAGTTGATTAAGCGTCATGGTGACATTGGGTTGTTATTCAAAATGTCATGACGTCATCAAATGACGTCATCAAATGTCGTCATGAGCGCAACGACGTCATGCATGCATTAGCGCTTTATCCTCCTTGATGTTACAGCCAAATGGTCTGTAAGTTCTCAGCCTCAATATCCAATCAGTTTCATGGATCTGTCTTTGAATTCTTCATTCATTGAACATCCGTTTCAAAAATACAAATCTCACATCATCACTGCTATGACCACCGACTCCAAAATGTATGTTTATTGGCTTTTCTCTCTCATGCCTTACATCACTCAAATGTTCTTTTATTCTCTCTCGAATTTCTCTCTCAGTCTCACCCACATACACCATTATATCGCATTTACTGCATTTAATTGCATATACTACATTTCCTTCTCTACAGCTATTGTTAGTAGACACGATGTAAACTTATTAACTATTACATAATATGGTTCACAAAACATGTATCACATCATAATGAATAGAGATAGGTCAACTGATGCATAGTAAATAAAACATGGTGTTCTTTCTATAACACAAGAAAGAGGATGCTCTTATTTCCATTTTTCTTGTTTTCATTTTTGTCTTGACGCATGACTGCCAAATGCTTCCAAATATAACCATTGATTCAAACAGAGAAGTTATATCGGTCAAATTCTACCTTAACCCATTCCCTCATGTTGTCGACTTTTGACGCCTCTGTCAAGTTCACTTTTTTAAAATCATTGGAGCAAATGCTTTATTTATCACAATGGTTTCTAAACTACACAGTTCTCAAAGTTTCCCTTTCTGTAGTTAATGCTGCTTTTCGGTAGATTTATTCAGAAAGTTTGGATCTAAAATTGGCCTATGCGGGAAAGGATTAAACGAGCAATCAACTCAGAAAAACTCCAGCACACATTTGAATTCGGACAGAATAGTCCCTGGAATGGTAATATAACATTAAGTGTAACGAGTGACATCCTCTCTTTCTTTCTGAAAACTTGTACAATTACGTGTATTAATTAAGCTGAGTTTTACCATAGAAGCAATGTCGAAAAATTACATTGAAATCAGGCCAGTGTTTCTGATAAGCGATTACCAAGCGATTTAAGAAGTGATTTAAAAGATGCCTTTTGCATAATATCATACGTCAGAAACTGGATAATCTGTTGCAGTAGCTCGACCCGTGCAACAGTTATTGTGAGGTAGCAAATGCAGGAGTGCAACTTATACATTCACCTGCTATCAATGAAGTACTTTTGTTTTTTATTTGTGTCGGGTTTTAGATCGCCCTTTAAGTAATTTAGTTCTATCGCGACGTCCAGCTAATTACAGCTGAAGCAAGAGTTTTTGGTTTTGTTTGTCTGTGTATGGAACAAATTATAGTTTCCTGCAAAGAAGAACATCCAGGTAGAACCACCAACTTATCGCAAGCCAGCCGGAAGGCTTCCAAATTACACGTACAGTACAAGCCCCGCGGACTTTTTGTTTTCCGTTTTACCAGCGCGGACAAAATTATTTGAGAGCGGGTTTCCAGCACGGACAATTTTTATGGATCACCGCGGACAAATTCTGTGTCCACCGCGGACCGAAATTTACCCTACGGGATATTATCGCCGCCGAGCCATCGCTGTCCGTGCTGATATCAGCGTGGATTGCGGGGCATCACCGCGGACACTACCTTTATGACTGGCAGTCGTTTAATCGATTTAGGTATAAATTATTTAGATAAGATATATACAAAAGCTTACATGTACATATAAACACACATGTGCATTTTTTTTTCAACTGAAGAAACGCATATTGAATATACTGTCAGATCTAGAATTCAAAATGAAATTAGATAGCATACGTATATAGATAGCCTTCACCCAAAACCCGACACTGAAACGGTTTCTTTCTGCTAAAACTACAATTTATAGTCAGATTTTAACGATTACCAGACTGTAAATGCTCGAGAAAAAAGAAATAGATACAAAATATCAGCAGCAATTGTTTTCACAATCTGATTTTCAGAAAATGCGTAGCGCAGAGATTATAGATATCAGGAGCACTCGGTCATATTTTTTTCGACCCCACGCGCGTATTAACCCTTTCCCTGTTCTACATGTGTTCCAAATTTAAATACAAATGTACATGTACCTACTGAATATTCATGGACAACATAGTTATGATGAATTACGGAAGGTGGAGCATTGTATACATTTTAGGAAAGCAAATAAACAGATCTATTAAAATCTATTAGCAAAGTGAGAAGACCCTGATCAGACGGTTCCTCTAGGAGCGGTCTGATCTAGGTCTATTCTCTTGACAAATGCGTGAAAACAGGTTTATATGAGGGAAAGGGTAAAGGGGTGGAGAGTTGTATCCAACCATTATTTGTTGAAATACTTTTTTTTGAAACCTTAACACTTTACTCCATAGTTTGTGTTCAGTATTGAAGACAGATGTTTGATTAAAACAGGCTGAATGGGACCATTTTGCGTTTTTCTCAGCCTGCCGTCTACTGTGATATAGAAATATTTCTTATGGCGCATATTCATGAATGTATCAAGTGGAACTATTTTTGAGTGGAGGAATGGATTAACGCACTATAATGAGTACCTATGGAGTAAAGGGTTGAACTGGGTATCATTCGACGAAGAGATGCAAACAGTTGATTAAATAATTATAAAGTTCCAAACGCATCTACACTAATACACTGATACACCGCATCTACACTAATAATCTATACTGTTACAGCTATTCTTGTTTGACCGACCATGTAGTGCAGCTACAAGATTTAATTTGATATCAGAATAAGATGAAAACTATTGTAGCTTATTGTATTATAATTTATTTTGAAACGGCGCAAAGAAGTCGCCTGCATAAATCATTACTCTGTATAAATGAGCCACCTGAAATAACAGATAGCCAAATATTGGTATGTCGTTGTCTTTCAGATGAGTTCAAAGCTGCGATCGTAATGTTATTCATTTAAGTCATATTAACCCTTTTCATGCTAGTAGCATATATTGACGCAATTTAAAAACAGTGCAGACCCAGATCAGACAGCTCTTAGAGGCTGTATGATCAGGGTGTGCATTGGTTTCTTATAGGATCTGTCAAGCATAAATTGCCATTCGTCCTGGGGAAATTATTACTCCAATACCAATATAAAAGTTGAAATGATAGATAGTCATACGTAATCCATTCATATCTGCGGGAAGAGAGAGAGAGAGAGAGAGACACACACACACACACACACAGAGAGACAGAGACAGAAAGAGAGACACACAGAGAGACAGATAGATAGGGACAGACAGACAGACAGACAGACAGAGAGGGAGAGTAAGAGGTGGAAGAGACGGACAGAGAGAGAGGGGGGAGAGAGAGAGAGAGAGAGAGAGAGAGAGAGAGAGAGAGAGAGAGAGACGGGGGTGAGAGAGATTTTGACGTCCCTTCTGGCCTTGTGATTGCGTATCATTGTAAATGTTTATTTGGGGAGAGGACTTCTTAGAAACAACAACAATTGTACACAGAGAGAGGGACAGGGACGGTGAGGAAATATATTATGGGCTTATTAATTATGTATCAGACAATAACCAAGTCTAAAACATGATAAATATTTCATTTCCATACAGTGCCCCTGTATTGATTCACAGGTGCTCGTAGCATGCTATGTATCCACGACAACAACAGACAAATTCAATATAACTGGTCTATAAGGCCTTGTTCGATCTGATAGCATGGATGGATATCTTGTATTAACAATTTCTTAAAATAATACTTACATGTAAAATAACATTGACTGGTTTTAAACCTAACGTCAAACACTCACCGACATCAATTTCAAGCTTATAGAAATTGTTTTATTTAACATTTCCCTGTTCTATGTTTATTCAAAATTTCAATACTTACTGAATATTCATGGACAAAAATAGTTATAAATGAAATATGGAAAGGGGGGGGCATTGCAGCTATTTAACAAAGCAAAGAAATATATCTATCAAATTCTATTAGCAAACAGAGTAGACCCTGATCAGACGGCTCCTCTAAGAGGTCAGAGAAGACCCTTCTCTGTTTGCAATTGCGTGAAAACACGTTCATATGAGGGAAAGGGTTAAAGTACAATATGAAGAAATTTTGAATACATAATACCCATTCATTCTATATTTAATATTGTGGGAAATATAGATGGCCGCTCATCAATTATGAAAAGCAATATCAATTATTGGTGATTGACACGCCTATAGGTGACAGTTGATTGGATTATGTCTTTTCAATGGGTGGGTCTTAAAGATACTGAACCAATGAGCTGTGACATCTTGATAGTAGCAAAAGAGCGGAAATACCCGATAGTCTTTCTTTAAAGTTGTCGGAACTTTATTGATGACCAAATAATTAACACAATGATGACCATAAATCAATGACCCCCTGCGCTGAAACACCAAGGTAGTTTCCGTACATTGTAGAGCACGCAAAGCGATCATTGTTTTAATGTATGACCAAAACATTTGACCCTTATTATACTGAATTATCGTCCGCTTAAAAAATGTAGTCTGCAAAATAAATGAAATAAGCATTGCTTTAGTTCGTTGAAAACAAACAGAAAAATGAGAGTCAGACATATTTGACCCTAGTAACACTCTGGGGAACTCATCATCTGTTCAGTATACAAACTGTTTGTAAATATTAAGGAAGCCACGCTCGGCGGGCTAAGGGTTGATCTGCATATTTTTTTTTTTAAACTTTCAGGGTCCTATAGAGAATGTCCAAGTTACCTACATTTATTATGCTGAAATAATTTGCTTTTAAAAATGTTTTTTGTTTTCTTACCGGGTTTCCCTCTGTCTTCTTTTAAAATAAAAATCGACTAAATTTTGTTTCCGCGTAAAACATCGAATTAGTGTTAGTGTATCATTTTCAAAGGCAAGTGACTGCTTAATGCGGTGTGCGGAAAAATGCAACTGGAAAAAAACTGCCACCGGAAAAAATGCCACTGGAAAAAATGCCACCCTGATTTGGAAAAATGCCATTGGAATATATGCCACTGGAAGAAATGCCACCCTTTTTTCAAAATTATATTTTATCCTTTTTTTAAGGCCCCAAATAGGGGGCAAAGGTCCGGGGGCAAGTGTCCGGGGGTCAAATGTCCGTAAATCGAAATGCCGATATCATGAATATTTATTAAATTTATTTTTAAAATAGCTTATGTACTGAGGCTGATTTGGTGTTGGAACAAAACTATAGAGTTAGATTCAACATAAATTCATAAGCAAACAGAATACCCTGATCAGACGGTTTCTATAAGAGCCATCGTATCCGTGTCTACTCTGTTTGCAAGCACGTGAAAAGCGTCGATGCTCTCAGATTTTTTACTTCTGTTGCCGGGTCATGTCAGACGTGCGGGTCTCTAGCTGAAGCGTAACCTAAAGTTTGGTTGTCGGTGGGTTTCAACCATTTCACTGTTTAATATTTATGTCGGAAAAGATGACATCATGCTATTTATAAGTTGATTTTTATAATGGTGTAGGTACGCGGTCCATGACTTTTCTTGGTACTTGTAGAAAATGTAGAGTCAGATCTTATATAATTTCACAAGTAAACAGAGCTGGTCCCGATCATACGACTCCAATAGGCGCCTTCAGATCTTGGTCTACTCTGTTTGCAAAGGCATGGACATTGTTTATATATGGTAAAGGGATAAGCAAACAGAACATACTCCTGGTCAAACAGCTTTTATTTAAGAAATCTGATCTGAGTCTTATCATTTAAGAGTTTTAAATTAATAAACATAGTTTTATGAATTGTATAACTATGAAAACATTCTTGTAATTCTGTTACTTTTGCTGATTAACCCTTTCCCTGTTCAGTATTCATGTAAGAAATAATGATATCATGAATATTTATAAGCTAATGTTTTGAATGGCATTTGTAGACAAGATTGTTTTGATGTTGGTAGAAATTGTAGAGTCGGGCCTATTACAATTCCATAAATAAACTGAGTAGGCCCAGATCATGCGTATGATCTGGGACTACGCTGTTTGCAAATGCTTGAAAACACGTTTATATTAGAGAAGGTTTGTATTTTAAGGTGGAATGGCCCGTCATTGTTTAACTGTAGATTCCATTCATTATATAAGACCTAACTTAGCTATTTGATTTTGAATAATACACAGTGAAGACCCTGGTCAGATGGTTGCTTTTTGAGCCAACTTGTCTGGTTCTACAGTGTTCAAATGTCAGTAGTTTTATTTCCCGCATTTAACAATACAAACTGTTTGTTTTATATACTGAAAATGATTTGTGTTAGGCAGTTGGAGACTATATTATTATATTACTTACTCAGCCTAAATACATGTATGCTGTAATTTACTAGCTAGACATAAGAAAATAGTAACGATCAAAGGTGCAAGATGGTCACTAAATCCCCTAATTTCTCAGCAGGGGGCAAGGGTCAGTGTCACACATCTGCCATCTATCACCCACTGTCAACAAAGTTATGAATTATTACGCAACAGGAAAGCGTGTAATGAAACCGAACTACCTAACAATGTGCCAATTGTCTAAAGTTATGATTTGTTAAACAGTTTCCCGAAAAATAGAAGATAACTATGCTTTGACTAATTAGATCTATGGCTAAGCATAATTAAACCCTACCGATTAAAACCAGTTAGATTATTGCGAATTCTAGTTCTAAAGACAGTTTAGATTGATATGATCTAGATCTATACTAAAATACTTTTACTAGATCTGATATGGTACTTTACAGTAGCCAGAAAGAAGACATTTTACAACACATAAATGAACGCCGTGAGACTGTACATGTATATCTTAATATCTAGATCTTATTAAAACAAAACGAGATTTAAAATTCTAAATACTGTTGATCTAAATTATTCAACGCGTGTATCACAATAGCCCCTCACTACAAAAGCCCCTCTTGCAAAAGCCCCTCACCAAAATGGTCAAGGTTTACAAAAGCCCCTCACAAAAAACAATACTAACATTAATTGAACTTTAAGTGCTTTGTTAAGTGTACTTTTAAAAGGAGTGTTCTAATAACCTTACTTAACGAATCTTTATAAGCTTGTCATTGAGCAAACAGGGTAGATCCAGATCAGATTGCTCAGTATTTTGATTTTGGTCTACTCTGTTTGAAATTTAAGAAAGTTAAGGAATTAGAAAATGGAAAAAGTTTGTGTTTAAGTTAATTGGGGTAATATTATAATAATTTATAAATAATATGGCTAATATTACATCATCCATAGCTATTGGATCTATATTAACTGTCACAAAGCAAACATGGTTGAACTAGATCATATAGCTTTAGATTTGATTTGGGTCTACCCTGTTTGAAATAAATATAAGGAATCTCCTCCTTGTGATCTACAATGTTTACTTTTATAAGTATAGAGTGTGCTAATTACCTTACTTAATGAATCTTTATAAACTGGTCATTCAGCAAACAGGGTAGATCCAGATAGCTGTAATTTTGATTTTGGTCCACTTTGTCCAAATATTTGAAGTATAATGATTAATTAACAAAAATAGTGGGGGGCTTTTGTAAGCCTTGGCCATTTTAGTGAGGGGCTTTTGATCGAGGGGCTTCTGTAGTGAGGGGCTTTTAGATTAGGAGCTTTTGTAGTAAAGGGCTTTTGAGTGTACCCCTATTCGACATATGAGGCATGTCCAACACATAAATAAGAATGTCTTCCATTTCAAAGAAAGGCCAGATCATGGGATCTTTTTTCCAAAGTTCAGGTGGTAATGTATAGGGCGTTCCTGAAGGCCGAAACATTCCAGCTTCTTGTTGTACATTGTATCTACCCTTCGGTATACGGACATTTTCTCTCTAGGACATTTGTTCTCCTATTTGGGCATGGGAGGATATGGCTGACATTTTTCCCCTTCAAATTTTATTTTATTTTACTTGCTCTACTTGCTCGCAAAGGATAAAAAAGAAAATACCTACATTGTTCTAAAAACGGACGGTTGATTACACAGGAAATCGGTAATGCAGAAAGAGTACGGAGCTTTTTAAATTACTTCAATTCTGCAATTAGCTGTCATCTGTTTTAAACGATCGTCAAATCAACATTTTTAAGAATGGTTGTTTACAATCGCCGCCCCTTAACCGATAATCTTTCTAAACCGATATTGGAGCTACATGTATCCTGTGTTTAGTTACCACCTTTTTTAAATGACAGCCAATTCAACTGTTTTGACAGGCTGACCATATCTGCGGATTTTTCCTGAATCTGCGGATCTTTTACAACTTCTACGGATCTACGGAACGATTTTCAAATCTGCGGAATTTTGGAAAGAAATTTCGCCAATACTTTTTTTGCAGGCAGTAATTTACTCAGACACCGATTATTTCAATCGCAATAATATGGTCATGTTTCTCTTTGTCTGTTGCCCACTGCAATTAATTAAGTACTCCGAGTGATCACTTAAGATAAGCCGATTAGCTAGATTTGATTGAGCCAATCAACAGGCTGATTACATCAAGATGCAGAATTCAAAATATTGACATGTAGATAAGGCTGCCGATAAACAAGAAATGATTATTTGATAGCTCGCTTCTTTACTCAGAAGATGGTCGATTTAAATGCTTCGAAGGCAAAATACGATAAAGATCTATAATATTCGCTTTGAATAATATTATACATGTATATAAATTATATACATTATGAAATTGAAAAGGAAATGTCTTTAAAACCGACCTCCCTCTTACTCAGTTAGATAGCCTAGCCCTACAACTTTTTTCGCCATGTTCACAAATATCTATCTTTTAATGTTTATATAGATCTATCAAGACAAAAATTGACATCACAGGTTTGGATTATTTGAAACAAAGGTATAAAGTGCACTGAGTCAGAGACATATAGATACGTGTATGTTTATATCTAATGACTGAGTGTAGGACAATAGCCTAGTGGACAAAAGCCCACTGGGACATTAGCCCACTTATATATCATAATATGCATAATTATGCATTTTGATTAAGAAATTGCATGAGTAAGTATTGTAATGAGTTTAAAATATAAGTACATGTATTCATAATTCAACAGCGTAGTCATTTCTTTTAATTCTGCAGCAGATCCAGATCCAACACTTTTTTTTACCAGCTCTATATTTTTTACTCATGTTTTGTTTGGTAGACACAGAGTATAAATGAGTAAAACACTCTGTTTAATTGAATATGAAAAATTATGTTTTGACTATAAACAGACAAAGGATTGAATTTGTATTAAAAGTATATAAATTTATGTAAATGTTGAAAAATTAACCCTTTCCCTGTTCTATGTTTATTCCAACTTCAAATACCCCTTTTGAGAAGCAGTGGGCTATTTTCACAACTCGCTGACAATGGCAAGGACTGTGATGTGAAACAATTCCAAGATATTGTCATGTGTACATACAGACCATCTTTAAAGGAACTTTGTAAATTACATTTTGATGATACATACATACATACTAGTCAAGTTGAATTATGTTCTACATATTTAACCCGTTGCTCCATAGATTGTGTTCAGTACTGAAGAAATATGGTAACTTAAAGCAGGCTTAAAGTTAAGCAGAATGCTACTTTAGGGACTTTCTTCAGGCCTGTTTGAAGCTACAATCTGCTAGGATATTGGACATATTTCTTATGGTGCATATTCTATTTTTCATGACTATAAAGTGAGACAGTTTTCTTGAGTGGAGGAAATATGAAATGTGTGGAAATAAGTATCTATAGAGTAAAGGGTTAATCAAAGCGCGCGAGTTGCAAAAACAGACAAATATTCAGAATCGCGCGCTTCGATTGAAAAAATTTGAAATCTACGGATTTTTTTCCTCAAAGTTATGGTCACCCTGTTTTGAATTGTTATTTTACTTCGCTACACCGGTTTGCGAACCTCTCTAATCAGGTCATTTTCTCGGTATGGTCACAGGGTTCGTTTTATAAGGTTTTGCAGTAACTTTGTTATTATCAGGGGCAGTTACATTTTAAACGCATCGAATATTAGACCACCGGCTTACTTTAAAACTAGAAATTGGCATTTAAATTAAGAAATATGCTTTTAAAAAGAAAGAAAGTTGGCGTACATGTATGAGAGATATATTTTGCTGTACGTATATATTAATAAATGACAACTACAGTATTTCCTCTGCAAAGCAACACTCTGGGGGATATAAACTTCTGTATTGTCGTTGTAGAGAGGTTGTTGCTCATCGGAGTTACATGGCAAATCTCTCTCAAGAGACAACCCAGTAAGGAATACATGGGATCTTTTGAATACAAGTGGCCGCTTAATGCAGGACAAAAATACTTTTATCCTGCATTAATCTGCCACCTGTCTTATAACAGACATTTTATTTGTACATGTATCGATGTAGAGAGGTTCCACTGTAAGTTTTGGGGATTCATTTAAAGTGTTGTTGAAAGGAGGTGTTTGCTGTAATCTGTACTGTATGCTATAAACCCCTTCACTGTCATTATGACGTAATAATCCACTAAAATAGTCACTGTCAAATCATTGTCTGCTTACATGTTTCATCTACTTTTCTTTTAAAAAAAATTATGATAGTTTTTACTTAATTCTTTCCTCCATAAATACTCCTTTCTACGCCTCTGTAAAAGTCACCTGTTGAAACCAATGTGATAAAAAGAGCATTTGCTCCTACACGTATAGGAGTATATGCTCTATTTAACACAATGGTTTCAAATTACAAAATTCTAAAAACAATAATTTTATCTACTTAATGCTCCTTTTCGGTAGATTTATTCAAAGAAGTTGGATCCAAATTGAGCCTACATGTATGGAGGAATGGGTCTTAGAAACTTTAATATAAGTGTCAAATGGTTTGGATCCTTATCAGACGCGGCGTCTGATCAGGATCCAAACTGTTTGCAAACATTAGAGTTTTCAAGTTTGACATGGAAGGGTTTAATAGTAAATACAACTTACAATGGGGAAATTGTGATCTATTTCTAGATAAGGAATACGTCATGGAATTTAAGCAGGCGACACGTTGGTTTAGACATATCCGTTTAACGAAAGAATGTGGGTGTACGAGGTCCGTGGTTTGATAAACCATGTACATACTCTATACGCTTCTTTAATAACATTGATTAATTTAATTATGCCCCTTCACTCCCAGAATTCGGTTGCCATGACATTAACAACACTTTAGATCTAGACCAGACGTCCAATATCTCATTATCAAACCAGAACCAAAAACTGGTTTACATCTATATCTACGTTTTTAGAAAAAATGGATTATCTTTTTTAATCCATAGGATGCAGGTACATCATGGCAGTGAATCGATTGAGCAGAATCTAAACATGCAGTACATGTACATCAAGCAGAAAGACAAAAAATGTACACAGGTACATTTGTACGCAGTAAAATATTAAGCACAAGGGTAATAAAACAACCATACAAATATTATTCGAATGGCTATTGAAACTGGTTAAAACGTACATTTAAGCTGCCGAACCAAGACTAAATAATGGAGAAAACTTCTAACTTTACAACTCACCTAGCTGAATTGATATTAGATGTATTAGTAAATAAAATCCCTCAATTCTTTCGTCTGCCAGAACAATATTTATATACATGTAGATCTATACAGAAATCATAAGAAGACCAGTCAGGACTATTCTCATAACAGAATCAATAGGTTTTGTTGGTCGTTTCCAGTAGATTTCTGATAATTAAAATTTACACTGATGTGAAACTGAAAACAAAATCGATTGGGAATTAGAATTGGAACCTAAAAGATAGAGTCGAAATGAAGATGAATTCACTAACAATGTGCACAAACGTATGCAAACCTGATACAAGTTATACAACCTAGTAACTTATTGTGTGTGTGTTTTGTGTTTAACGGGTGTTCCGTGTTTCTATATAAAACATCTTACGTATTGAACAACAAATAATTGAAATAGAAAGCATACTAGAATATCGCACCCATATTATGCAGAAACGAATCAGATAATTCACGGACAGGTTATATTCCAGTACATACAAACGCGCCAAAAATAATGGATGAATTAATTTGTGTTTGCCGAATGCAGAACAGTTTCGGTTTGGAATTAGTCTAAACGAACCATTTCTCGAGTGTTTTATTTCATACATTTCATATCAATTTTGCAAAATGTGGATGTATATACATGTAAAGAGAAAGATAAGCCGTGAAAATGGATATAAAAGGATGAAAAGGATATAAATATCAATCCAGGTAAGGTCAAGCGCGATCCGCAGTAGTACACAGTGGTCCACGATGATACCACCGCGACCTGCGGTGATAACGATCGCGCCCGGCGACGAGTGCCCCTACGGAGGGACCAGCGCGGACCCATCACAACCCGCGCTCGATTGCGGAAGACCGCATATCAGCGCGGACAAAAATACCCGTGTCCGCGTTGGATAAAATTGCGATGGGCCGCGGAAAACAAAAAGTCCGCGGGGCTTGTACTGTAACATCCAAATTCCCAGACCGAGATTCGAATCACACCACTAATGAAGTAGGTCTTATAGTAGTTTTAACACCAAGTTCACATTCAAATTGCAGAAGTATCAGTATGAGCTGCTTAGAGTTAGGAAATTGTTAGGTGGTGACTCTTATATTTGAGCCATAGCTTTGAAATCTCTGTTCAATGGCAAACATTAAATGCTACAACGTATGCATTTAACAATTGCTCATCCTTTCTGTCGAAACTGAAAGCAAACGAAATACCGGTGCTGGTCGCATGATGTATGTGTATACGAAACAGAGACATTGCTTGAGCGTTTAACCTTAAGCCTACTATGGGCGGATGAGTGAATACCTATGCAAACGAGTAAACTCGGCGTCTCATCGGGAGATCCGAAACGTTTGACACCCTAATTACAAATTGGTAGACAAATTGATTATATCATGGGTTTTGAGAATGTAGTAGGTGAACAATTCTGTAGCAAAATGCGCAGCAGGCTAAAGTTTAACTGGGCCATTAGACATTATACAAACTAGTATTTGCTAAACTTTGTATTTCGTTGATAATAAAATGTAGATACTGTTTCAAGCTTGCATCAACGACTTAAGATTTAACCCTTCGCTTGATATTCACGTCAATATATCTACCTGTAAATAGTGAAGACCCAGATGAGACAGCTCCTGTAGGAGTTGTCTCCTCAGGGTCTGCACTATTTACAAATTGATTGTTCAACCAGTGCACTCCACAGCAGTGATTGCACAGCGAAATACTTGTACACAGTGAAGATATATGTAATTAAACAATAGGGCATGGGTAAAGAAGGAGAAATATTTTTTTTAAAATTCAGCAGGAGAAGTATTAAGACTTAAGATTCAATCTAGACAATTCAATATTGACAGGATCGGACAGATGCCCCATTCAAAGTGATATTCTCTACAATAAATGGATATTTTAAATATTATTATTATAAAACATGGTAACGAAATTAAACCTCAACCCGTATAAATACTAATACATTGACGAATAACATCGAGTTTTCGGTGTAAAACACACGAACAGTTTGTCTCGATGTGTATTTGATTGGTTGTCTCGATGTACGTCTTTTCAGCATGTAAACACATGATTTATGTGATTTTGGGGTAATTTGAAAAAAAAGGAAGTGAAGGCTGTCACTTTAACCCATTACCGCATAGGCTATTTTTAGATACAACCGCATTGAATAAGTATACCGAAAAGGAGCATTAACTAGAGAAAATGAAACTTTTAGAATTTTGTAGTTTGAAATCATTGTGATAAATAGAGCATGGGTTAGGGGGGCCAATTGTGTAATTGAATTTCCATTCTAAGCACTGAATCTAAATATTGATATAGCATTTGTAGAATTAATTAGTACGCTTGCATAATTTAATTGGACATGTAGTTCCACCTTAGTTGTGATGCAAACGAATACGAAACAGATATATTCCAACGGAACACACTATTTACACACATGTTTGACCATTCATTCATAAAACTCGTTTTTACAATATTATTTCTGCGATGTAATATGCTCATTTTACAGCCAGTAGAACATTTCAGCTCAGATGAATCACTACACATTGGTCGTTATTCAACAAAGTGTGCTTATTTTAAATATCAAGGGGTACAGATCTCCCCTGGATGTGGGTATTTTGTCCAAGTTCTTCGGTTTCCTCCCAAATACTTAACCAGACAAGCTACCACCAGATTCGCCGAGAAAGAACGGTTTATTTGTTAAGCATTTTTGTATAGTTGGGTGAGGAGACAGTTTAAATTTAGATCTTAGGTCTTTGAATGCTAGGTTTCAAAGTGAAATGTTCCATCACTGCTTATTGGTAGAGTTCTTTCAGTATGAACAGTTATATTTGCCGAGAAGAATTTGAATAACAAACGAGGTTCCCCGGTTTCGGTCTGCACTGTTTGAGGATTGTTCACCCGTTTCCAGCATATTGAATAAATGTGTCATAATTTAAATGACCGAACACAAATATAAAGCTGGAAAAGCGCAATATATAAAATTTCTACGGTGGTACAATTACCGATGCATTAAGCTGTCAGTCGTAAACATACTGAAAAACATGATGCGTGTTTGCAAGATAGAAATGTGTTTTAACATTTCCAGTTTTATATTGTGTTTTGGGATTAAAACTAACGACACGTTTGACACTACACATAGATATGGAATGAGATAATCTGCATCCGTGTTCTTGAAACCTTGATATAGACATACAATAGAAATTCCTTAACCCATTACCTCACAAAATAGCAATTTTAGACCTATCCTCTTTGAACAAATCTACCGAAAAAGGCGCATTTTACTAGAGCAAAGGAAAAGTCTAGCATTCTGTAAATTAGAAACCATTGTGATAAATAGATCTATTTATCACAGTGGTTTCAAAAAGAGCCCGTTACATTGGCATCAAAAGACGTCAATATGAGGGAATAGGTTAAGCGACGTTATATTGATTGGAACCATTAAACTTAATGCAGGACAAAAATAATCCTTTATAGAGCTTTCTGCATTCCTTTCGACCTGAATTATGCTACAACCCGTCCTAATGGCCAATAATTAGACCTTTGCTATTGGACGTTACCCTTTATTCCATGAATATTCGTATAAGAAACAATGCAATTATAAATATTAATTTGATTGGGTTTTATAATGGCCCATACACACAGGATTGTGTGGTCATGATAGAATCATATCTATATAAGACCATAAGCAAATAGAATAGGGCATACCCTGATCAGACGGTCCTCTAGGAGCCATCTGACCTGTGTCTACCTGTTTGCCATTGCGTAGAAATGTGTATTTATTAGTTAAAGATTAAGACAGGTTCTACTGCATTTACATTCAATTTGGATTCATATTGTTAATCAAAAATACTAATACAGTTGAACTTCGATAACTCGAACTCCAAGGGACCATGCAAATTAGTTCGAGATAACAAAAGTCGAGTCATCCAATTTCTAATCTGAACAATTTCTCAAGGCCAAGGCTTAATACAGGTCTAAAGTAATGCTGAAAGCTCCTGTAGGAACTTTCAGCATTACTTTAGACCTGTATTAAGCTGTCACATGTGTTTATAGATATCTGTAGATATATAATTGTAGCAATTCTGTATTGTAAGTTTTGGAAGGACTGATAATTTTGTTCGAGTTATCCAGAAGTTCGAGTTATCCGAGTTCGAGATATCGAAGTTCAACTGTATTGAACAATATGTTAATGACATTTATTGGCGTGATAACGTGTTCAAAGCTTTATTTGGTGGACCAATTTGTTACGGATTGGGGATTCATTTACGGATTAGAATATATAACAGTCGATTTACAAGCTCTACAGAGCTTGTTTTATTACTGTTATTGCAAAACGATTTTATATATAACTCTTTATAAATGTGTGCGTCTCTTTTTGTCTCTTGATAGTCATGTACATTTGATGTTCTGTTTGCTATTCTGCTGTTCGGGCGAATGTTTGTTTTGTTTGTGATGTTTCCTGCATGGCTTATACATGTACTTTGACTAGATAAGCTATGTTAGCCGTTAATGTCTGCATAATTCGTGCACAAATCACACATGCAGATGTCCAGATAGGATGCGTAAATTTAAACATTTTTAACAATAGCTCCTGTATTTCTCCAACAAACCCTATATTGTGACCACTCTTGAGAATCGTCTCGAAGAGACGATTCTTAAGAGTGGTCACAGTAAAGGGTTTGGTGGAGAAATGACAATTTTAATATATTGGTAGGCACCTTTATATGCAGCTCCGACATGTCAGATATGACTGTAATAAAGAAAACATGGATACTGTTCTTAAACGCCCGGCATCAGCACTAGTTCTTGTCAAATGATCTGTTTTTCCTTAGACTGAAGAATTAAATTGTCAGGGTACCGATATACATTGATTAAAATCCTGGATTCAGCTGATGATCGGTGCCATTTAAAATCATCAAAGGTATTTTAAACGCCTGAAAGTGTATCTAAAGTATTACAAACAGTACGAGTGATGTGTGCTGCAAATTGTTTTTCAAATACAAACATATTTTAAAGGAAGGAGTTCATTAAATATATTAACATATGAACTTTACAACTGCAAGAAATAATTTCAAATAACACCCATTAATAGAAGATAGAAAACCAATGACACATTCGGTTGTTGAGAATGTCCGATTTATGCCGGTATAACATGTGAATATTCCATTGTAAACGTATCGAATAATGGCATCTTACATTGTATTTCTTATACTGCCTTCGTATACGGTATATCTAGTGTAAATACTATGTTCGTATATCGAATATCTAGTGTAAATAATATGTTCGTATATTGTATATCTAGTGTAAATACTATGTTCGTATATTGTATATCTTGTGTAAATACTATGTTCATATATTGTATAACTAGGGTAAAACTAGGTTCGTATATTGTATACCTAGTGCAAATTCTATGTTCGTATATTGAATATCGGGTGTAAATACTATGTTCATATATTGTGTATCGAGCATACATACTACATTTGTATATTGTATACAGAGCGTATATCGGTACGATAGATGTACATTGAAAACTTAATTCGAACACTCAAATACGTACCATTAATTATTTTTAACACGGATCGCAGCTAAATGCAGGATGAAAGTCATCCAGAAAGCTTCTCCGGGAGCTTTCTTCATGACTTTCACCCTGCATTAAACAGCCACCTGCCTACAAAGACAAATTCTTCTTTACTAACATTTCGTAGTATCGTTTATTTACTGTACATTGCATTATATGCAAATGACGTGGGTATGCCATTATACGCCTCAATGGAAACGTCTACCAATTATCAGATTTGTTCAGCAATATAGGAGATGTGACCTCTCTGTTTGTTCTTGTTTATTTTACGGTATGTTTCATTCTTAAAATACGAATGTATTTTGTTTCTATTTTACAGCGCCGCTTAACCGTGTCCACCCATCCCTCCTAAGTTTAAGTTTCACACAAAAGCAGGCATGTAATTTAAATACTCGAGAGTTATGTGGTAATTATGTGTAACAAGGAACTTTGCATGCGGACACATTGAATACACGTATTATGTTTCATAAGCGAATGACTCGATGAAAAAAAAAGAATGACAGTAAGAGTTGTTTTAATTGTCTCTCGAGAGTGTTATAGTTTGTAGAGTTGGCACATAAAATGGGAAGCAAAACATCTGTGGCTCGACGTATAAAGAGTTTTGCCTAAAATAAGAACTTTAACAGGATCAATACATTTCACTTTAACCCCAAATACTGACGTAGAATGTTCTGAAATTTAAGTTCATCGTAAAAAGTGTTCACGTTTTGTGTGTAAGTTTACGTTATACAATCATGCCAGTGTAAACATTACAATGTCATATCGATAACGCATAAACAGGTTGACATGTCAACTCTATGTACCTATACTTTGACATATACTTTCTATTTATAATGGGCATAACTTATTTGAACATAGTAACATTGGATGAAACGTAAATTCACTTCCGAACGATTTTGTTAGGAACGTCGAATTCTTAAATGAACAATTATAGCACTTCGATTAGCGAACTTGTAAGACAAAAACATATCTTGAACACTGACTTCATGAGAATACCTGCAATTTGAAACTATTTTCAATACGTGAATTGCGTATGGCAATTTATTCCTGGCAAAACAATAATAATTACAGATCTTGTAATATTAAGGATGAGTAAAAACGAAATTTATCTATAAAATACCGCAGAGCAATTGACGTTATAAAACGAATGTGTACTTACCTATTTTTATAATTTTCGAACGTTCGTCATCATTTTTGGCCGCGATAAGTGAGGGAAATGTATATATTACGCCACACAAAACAATATACTGGAAAAAACATTTCAGGTGCATGTTCGTTGCTTGAATCATGCCTAATAGTTACTTGCACATATTTATATCGATGTTACTGTAAAAATGATAAAATGATGTCATACAAGCTAAATGGCATTCGAACATTAGTATGCATCATAAATATTATATTAGTATGCATCATAATTATTATACCAAAGGCAGGTTTTACATAGCTAATAATTGTATTGTCATAAGACCATATCGGTCACTGACATATAGTTTGTATAAATTCCATATTAGTAGAAGCTTTGTATTGTTTGAACTGAACCAAACAACTGTTATATTTCCACTAACACAATCACAATATCCCCTTGTTACGTTACTTCACTTCTACCAAATTATTAGCGCTACATGTGACAATAATTATACTTCTGTAATTGAAATGTGAATGCTTGTCCAAAACAGGCAAGATGCAATGATGTAACCATGCCACAGGCCTACCACATTCTGCATCGCGAAATGATCGGTATAATGCTTCCGCCTGAGTGGTATTAGATATTAATGACAAGATTGTTTCATGGACCAGGTCGACAAACAGAAAAGTATCGGGCTACATATAATCTAATATATGCATTTACCGTCCCTAACAATAGACCTCACTTTGACAGTAATATGATTACGCACAAGTGTTTGGCGTTATAGAAGTGTATTTTACATCTAAGGGTACTCTCGTGTGTACACTTATCTGACAGTTTTCCTCGGCTAGAATGAGACAACTTCTGCTTGTTCCTGAAATACGTATGTTCCTAATAGACATCTGTGATCCTCTTCGCACTTTTATTCAAGCAGATCAAAAGTGTCTGTGTATTAACGTTATACATGTATTAATATTAATCAGCGTACTGTAATTCTGGGCGTCTATTACTTCTAGACAACTTCAAATTAGCATTTGGCAGATCTTTGTGATCTTTGTAATATTATATGACTGAAACTTATAACAAACGATTGAGTGTCCCCTTGTGCCATGAGTTCAGCTATTTCATGTGTTTGTATATATTATTTAATGCACATTCAGATAAAATGACCAAGTCGTTCTATATCATACATGATCCGGGTCTGCTCTGTCTGCTTATGAACTAAATGATTATAGATATGGTTCTACAAATTTTACTACGGCCAAAAGCTCATGTGTGATTATGAAACTTAATATCCATGAATATCATTATTTCGTGCATGAATATGCATGAAGTAAAGAGTTAATAAACATACATAGAACCTATCTAATGCGACCACTTTATGAATCAACATGGGTGTCTTTATAAGCAGGTGGTTGCTTAATGCAAGACAAAAATAATACAGAAAGCTCCTACGAGCTTTCTGTATTAATTTTGTCCTGCATTAAGCTACCACCTGCATCTAGCACCCATAATTATACCTCTATTAGGTGGTTGTATTTGCGGGGTTTTACTTTTCTTCGACTGGTATATTCTGTAATGTTTTCAATTGTGTGCATAAGTGCATGTTATACCATGATGCTGGCGTTTTACATAGGTTTCTCCAATGTGGACAGAATAGGTCAAAACCAATCCGGTTCGTCTGCATATTGCTATTATAGAAATATCCAGGAAAGATGTATGTATTTTGTTTTCCGAACAAATAGTTTATAAAACAATGTAGATATTGTTATGATGGTAACATTGCTGAGAAAGAGATAAATAACAATACGAATAACGCGTTGTCATGGATACCACTTTACATTATATCAGACCGTCATAACTTATATCACATTACCATAGTGTAAAATTTGGCCAGTGTCAAATATTTTCGGGAGAGTGTGTGAGTGTGAATCCAAATGTGACAGAAATACATTAGCTGTGCCTGTCTAGAATCCATTAGGCGACTAGAGAGCTCCTAAATCATGGGATGCCATCTCCGTGTTGACATAGATTCCGCGTACAAAAATTATTAATGGATGGGTTGATATAAACTAACACCACATACAATATGTGTACATGAAACAGTAAATCGCATAACAATATGTACTGCTACTCAATCAGGGGTCATTTAACCCTTTCACCGCCAGTGTCGCAACAATGCACCACGACAAATAGTGCAGTTCCAGACCAGACGCCGCCTTTTCTTCATATATACTCGATATCTATATCTTTATCGCCGCCTTTTTCTCACATTCTATTTCTATCTATATCTTTTGTTTATTCCTTTGAAATGTGCATTCATTTATCTCATTTCCTTATTTTACTAAATGATTTAATAAATTTGGTTTCCAGGCGACAATTAGAAATTTGGCGCCGAAAGGGTTAAAAAAAGGGGTTCCACTCTACATTCGAATGGCATTTGAAAACACGTTCTTGCAATGTATACACGTGATAAAGTTTCGCATGTCTGATTCGCATAAACGAATTATGATAATCAAGCATGGGGTAAATATGCTTGATGCCTTAATACCACGTCGTATCTCAATGATTAACGCCGGTGACTTTAAAATACCGTTTATGCTTAGCATAACCAGTGACTGATGAGGGACAGATAAGTTGCTCTCTAACCAAGGTGTGTATTGTTTGATAGAAACATATGTCCAAAATGTTAAACTGAAGGTCAAATAAACAAATATTTATTTCGGAAAGTATAACCGGATGCATTAAGAAAATGAGATTTAATTGGATAAGAATGTCCGTCTTAGTTGACATCTTCAACACATTTATTAATATCCATGTATATTTCTTGGAGTTAAAAGAATGGCGGTAGCTTACTGATCTTAAGAGAAAGGTAGAAATTCCCGGCTAGTTGCCCCTATACAGAAGAAGTTCTACCATATATTCTTAAACTGTTAAATGCTATGAGAATAACACTCTGGTGAAACATATATACAGTAATAAAACATTTGAGATTAAAAATAATAGTGTAATAAATGTTAAGATAATTTATATTAATATAATTGAGATAATTTTATTTGACATTTGAGTTCAGGAAATGATATTTTGCGCTGACACTAGCACGACTAAGTGAGCAAAGATTTCCATTGTATAACTGTTGTACTCCACCAGCTCCTCTGTTCCTCTTACTGCTGCTACTTTAACTACTACCACTACAACAACAATAACTACTACTACTCTACTACTACTACCATTACTACTACAACTTCTCGTGGTAGTACTAGTACTACTATTACAGCTAATATTAATACTACTGCATTTTGGAGTTTTCATGCGAGATAGGTTTAAGCTGACTTGTGGTAGGTCGGTTATTCTACCCGCATGTTTGTGTTTGTGCGTGCGTGCGTATATGTGAAACAATGCAATTTGTTCTGTCCTCGAAAAAAAACACCTGTTATTTGCTGGCCGTCCCGATATAGCTGAAAAATGTTGAAGCGACATAAAGCCCGATGCAAACAAACATACTAGCTTTACTTCCTCAACTACTACAGATGCAGCTATGACTTCTGTTACTACTACTGAACTACTACTACGACTACGACTACGACTATTACCACTACTGATGCTGCTACTACTGTTACTACTGCTATTGCTACAGCTAATATTACTACTTCTATTACTATTAAGTCTACTACTTCCCGAATACCCTCACTTGTGGGTAATATTGAACAACAGCATTGCCCGATGTCGATATCACAACTGCAATGCCGATACATCCCGATATGAATCAAACTTAAGAGACAACAGCAGTGTTATTATTAACCCTCTCCTCCATGAATATTCATGTAAGAATAATGACGTCATACATATTAACTAGATTAATGGTTATGATAGCACGTGGACTAAGGAAGTTTTAGCCATGGCAGAAATTGTATAATCATATATTATAATTATCATAAGCAAACAGAGATGGTCCTGGTCGGTCGGCTTCTATAGGATCCGTCTGACCTGGGTCTACTCTGTTAGCAAATGCGTGGAAAGGATAATTTATGGAATAGATAGTTAAATCTAACTCACTGCAGATCACACATCATTAAGAAAGAATAATTGGAATTCATAACGTGATGTCATGGCAGTGGTGAAGTCATTATATCTCATGCAACATATACTTTGTTTTTATTATTATCGATTTAGAATAAACTACCAAGCATTATAAATACACGACCATGTACCATGATCCCATGACCAATAATTAAAATCCGCTATCTAATTTGTTTGATCTTATCGGATGTGCAACATTTAATTTTGCTATGATTGCAAAACATTTTGTCTTTAAACGCCATCTCTTTTCTTTGACTTTGTATCATCAGCGGTTTATGAAAAACATTAATTTGATGAAAACTCTTATAGCGTGTCGAACATCATACAGCCGTCCTTGGCAATTCAGCAAATAAGATAAATAGGAATACAATTCAATGCGATAGCTTCCATCTCGTTCTGTTAATTTGTTGTAAAGACTTGTGGTCCGGCTTTCCTTGTTCACGCGTTCGATATTAGAGGCTACAAACGTAGTTTATTAAATCAGCAGTGGATCCAATAATGTCCCTTGTATCAACCATTTTTCTGGAAATCGCAATCATAATTACATTTACAAATACATGTACAGTGAAACCTGTCTGAAGCGACCATTCATTTATTAAACACAAGAGGGTTAAAAAGCAGGTGATTATATATGGTGCGTAGGCAAACAGTGTGGACTCTGATCAGATGCCGCATAATGCGGCGTCTGATCAGAATCTACACCGTTTGCTGATAGGAAATTCAATATAAAACAAAATGAAAATTTAGACCAGACATCCCTTAGATAAAAAAATAGACTAATCCAATATATAAGCATGGAAGAATCCACTGGGAGCAAATGGGTCAATGCAGGGTCATCAAAATAATGCACAAAATTCCTACAGGAGCTGTCTACATTACTGTTGACATGCATTAAGCTACCCACTTGTCTTACAGACCCATAATTAGACCTCTTTCCAATGGCTGCTAAAGACAGGTTCTACTGTGGCATGATCCAAGCTAACCCTTTGAATTCAGGATAGTCATTCACTGGTATTAGAAAACAGTGTAGACCTAGGTGTATGCAATCTTGGTCATTAAAAATCCTCTAGCAATTTAACACCGTTTATACTGGGTAATAATGTAATTATGAGCTATTCCACTCTGAAGATTCAGCATTGAAAAGGTTTAATCAAGCTACGTTGCCGCTTAACATATTCTCTCATAGACCTTTTTTAGATCCAGCCTCTTTGAGTAAATCTACCAAAAAGGAGCATTAACTATAGAAAAGGGGAATGTTAGATTTGTGTAGCATTTAAACCCTTGAAAATAGAGCATTTATCACAATGGTTTCAAAATGTGACTTTTACAGAGGCGGTAAAATGCGTCACTAGGAGGGAATGTGTTAACTTTTCATCTACCAAGTATCTAAGCTATTTGTCACCTCTGTTCAATACTCTCTCATAACCTTGAACGAATCGACATTTAGTGAAACAAAATAGCTGATAAGAGATTCGAAAAAGACATCAATTACTACAACAGAATCGGAGATAATATTTAGATTCTACAATTTTCCCTAGCAAGATCGATAGAAGAAAATTGAATCTCTTGTGATTGTTAACTGCCAGACCGATGGTGTTTATCATTTCACGAAACATAAAGAGACTGGACAGAAAGCTATTTTTCTGCCAGAGTGTTATCGACACTAATATTGCTGGCGATGTAATGAGGTGTAAAAAAGAACAATGGAGAGAAAAAGAAAACGAACGTACGTCATAAACACCAACACACTATGTGTATATGAGGACGTACAATTACAGTAAAACCTCGCTAACACGACCACCTAAAAGAGGTATAATTCTGGGTTCTAGATGCATGTGGTAGCTTAATGTAGGACAAAAGTAATGCAGAAAGCTCCTCTGCATTACTTTTGTCCTGCATTAAGCAAGCACCTGCTTATAGAGATACCCATGTTTATTCAGTAAGTGGTCGCATTAGAGGGGTTCTACTGTATATATATTTCAAGAGATTGATAACCAACGGTAATAAACCAGATCTTTATGTTAAGCCTACAGACAAACAGCTGTACCTTAACCATTCTTCCTGTCATCCTCCTAGTACAAAAAAGAGCATAGCATATGGTTTGGGACTAAGAATTAATAGTATATGCGAAAGAGAATCCGACTATATTATTTAATAAACTCAAGGGTCAGTTAAGGAAGAGAGGATATAGTGGCAGGATGATGGAAAATCAGTTGGTAAGGGTGGATAAACTGGACAGATCTGCCACTTTAGTAAAGAAACAAACAGTTAGATCTAATAGGAAAATGAATAGGGTCCCTTTAGTTTTGACGTATTCAAATCTGCTTCCGAATATACATGACATTGTAAAAAAACATTCAAAAGTTTTGCACCAATCAGACCGGCTTAAAGAAGTATTTCAACAACTGCCAATTATAGCATTCAGACGTGATAAAAATCTATGTGACACACTGGTGCATTCAAAAACTAACCGGATTGTTAGACCAAGCAATACAGTCTGTTCACAGGGTTGTGCTACTTGTAGCATTCTTGAAATGTCAAGTATTAGTGACACAAATAGGCAATCAGTTTACAATGTGTCTACCAATATTAACTGTAGAGAAAGAATTGTAGTATATGCAATTAAATGCAGTAAATGCGATATAATGGTGTATGTCGGCGAAACTGAGAGAGAAATTCGGGAGAGAATGAAAGAACATTTGAGTGATGTGAGGCATGAGAGAGAGAATCCATAAACACACATTTTGGAATATGTGGTCATAGCAGTGATGATGTGAGATTTGTAGTTTTGAAACGGATGTTCCATGCATGTAGAATTGAAAGACAGACCCATGAAACTGATTGGATATGGAGGTTGAGAACGTACATACCATTTGGCTGTAACATCAAAGAGGATAATGCGCCAATGCATAAATGAATGCTTTGCACCCATGACGTCATTTTGATGACGTCATGACATTTTAAATAACAACCCAATGTCACCATGACGCTGGATCAACATTATTCTCTTTGATGTTATGGCTGAATGCATGTAACAAAAATGTGACGTGTATTTTGACATGATAATCCTTGAAAAGGGCCCTTAGTGGTCGAAATATTAGATCAGAGCAGTTCAAGTATATATGTATTATATTAATTCCCTATTTTGGAATATTTTCTTCATTGTGAATATTTTTGGATATTACAAATTAAATGAATTTTCTGCTAACTATAGGTTAAACCTGGGTCCATGCTTATAAAACTTTTAGTTGAGTCTGAGTTCGTTCTCAAGTTTTTGATTGGTCAGATTTGAGCCTTTGGCTCAAATCTGACCAATCAAAAGCTTGAGATCTCAAATCTGACCAATCAAAAGCTTGAGAACGAACTCAGACTCAATTAAAAAGCTTTATAAGCATGGACCCTGTACTCTACAGATACGACTATACAACATTTGCAAACAGAGTACATCCATACCAGACGGCTCATGTAGGAACCGTCTGATCAGGATCTGCTCTGTTACTTATGGAGTAATTTATATCTGATCCTGTGTATAGTGTCTGCAATGGGCAAACTTCCATGCGTTGATGTGCCATTATTTAAATTAGTTATATCAATACTTATGATGTCATTACTTTTTACCAACTTAATTATGGAGTAAATGGTTAAAACTAACCACAAACCATGTTTATTTTAATTTAACTATTTAGCGCCAAATTCAAAAGTGTGTCGTCTGCAATAATAATTTTCATATTAAATATGATTATAACCTAAATAATAAAGATATATTAGTAAAACATTTGTTTTTAAAAACCTCTATGCTTGGACTAAATTCATACAGTGATGTTAGTAAGCAGAATACTATTTTACTCTTTAAATTCCTTACTGAGTCTGAATTTATCTTTTTGCATTGCTGATTTTGCGTCCGACTGCTGTCCTACATTCAGATTTATGTACTTCACAACAGCAGGTAATAAGGTCTCTTGTGATTGTTAACTGCCAGACCGATGGTGTTTATCATTTCACGAAACATAAAGAGACTGGACAGAAAGCTATTTTTCTGCCAGAATGTTATCGACACTAATATTGCTGGCGATGTAATGAGGTGTAAAAAAGAACAATGGAGAGAAAAAGAAAACGAACGTACGTCATAAACACCAACACACTATGTGTATATGAGGACGTACAATTACAGTAAAACCTCGCTAACACGACCACCTAAAAGAGGTATAATTCTGGGTTCTAGATGCATGTGGTAGCTTAATGTAGGACAAAAGTAATGCAGAAAGCTCCTCTGCATTACTTTTGTCCTGCATTAAGCAAGCACCTGCTTATAGAGATACCCATGTTTATTCAGTAAGTGGTCGCATTAGAGGGGTTCTACTGTATATATATTTCAAGAGATTGATAACCAACGGTAATAAACCAGATCTTTATGTTAAGCCTACAGACAAACAGCTGTACCTTAACCATTCTTCCTGTCATCCTCCTAGTACAAAAAAGAGCATAGCATATGGTTTGGGACTAAGAATTAATAGTATATGCGAAAGAGAATCCGACTATATTATTTAATAAACTCAAGGGTCAGTTAAGGAAGAGAGGATATAGTGGCAGGATGATGGAAAATCAGTTGGTAAGGGTGGATAAACTGGACAGATCTGCCACTTTAGTAAAGAAACAAACAGTTAGATCTAATAGGAAAATGAATAGGGTCCCTTTAGTTTTGACGTATTCAAATCTGCTTCCGAATATACATGACATTGTAAAAAAACATTCAAAAGTTTTGCACCAATCAGACCGGCTTAAAGAAGTATTTCAACAACTGCCAATTATAGCATTCAGACGTGATAAAAATCTATGTGACACACTGGTGCATTCAAAAACTAACCGGATTGTTAGACCAAGTACCAAATACAGTCTGTTCACAGGGTTGTGCTACTTGTAGCATTCTTGAAATGTCAAGTATTAGTGACACAAATAGGCAATCAGTTTACAATGTGTCTACCAATATTAACTGTAGAGAAAGAATTGTAGTATATGCAATTAAATGCAGTAAATGCGATATAATGGTGTATGTCGGCGAAACTGAGAGAGAAATTCGGGAGAGAATGAAAGAACATTTGAGTGATGTGAGGCATGAGAGAGAGAATCCGTAAACACACATTTTGGAATATGTGGTCATAGCAGTGATGATGTGAGATTTGTAGTTTTGAAACGGATGTTCCATGCATGTAGAATTGAAAGACAGACCCATGAAACTGATTGGATATGGAGGTTGAGAACGTACATACCATTTGGCTGTAACATCAAAGAGGATAATGCGCCAATGCATAAATGAATGCTTTGCACCCATGACGTCATTTTGATGACGTCATGACATTTTAAATAACAACCCAATGTCACCATGACGCTGGATCAACATTATTTTCTTTGATGTTATGGCTGAATGCATGTAACAAAAATGTGACGTGTATTTTGACATGATAATCCTTGAAAAGGGCCCTTAGTGGTCGAAATATTAGATCAGAGCAGTTCAAGTATATATGTATTATATTAATTCCCTATTTTGGAATATTTTCTTCATTGTGAATATTTTTGGATATTACAAATTAAATGAATTTTCTGCTAACTATAGGTTAAACCTGGGTCCATGCTTATAAAACTTTTAGTTGAGTCTGAATTCGTTCTCAAGTTTTTGATTGGTCAGATTTGAGCCTTTGGCTCAAATCTGACCAATCAAAAGCTTGAGATCTCAAATCTGACCAATCAAAAGCTTGAGAACGAACTCAGACTCAATTAAAAAGCTTTATAAGCATGGACCCTGTACTCTACAGATACGACTATACAACATTTGCAAACAGAGTACATCCATACCAGACGGCTCATGTAGGAACCGTCTGATCAGGATCTGCTCTGTTACTTATGGAGTAATTTATATCTGATCCTGTGTATAGTGTCTGCAATGGGCAAACTTCCATGCGTTGATGTGCCATTATTTAAATTAGTTATATCAATACTTATGATGTCATTACTTTTTACCAACTTAATTATGGAGTAAATGGTTAAAACTAACCACAAACCATGTTTATTTTAATTTAACTATTTAGCGCCAAATTCAAAAGTGTGTCGTCTGCAATATTAATTTTCATATTAAATATAATTATAACCTAAATAATAAAGATATATTAGTGAAACATTTGTTTTTAAAAACCTCTATGCTTGGACTAAATTCATACAGTGATGTTAGTAAGCAGAATACTATTTTACTCTTTAAATTCCTTACTGAGTCTGAATTTATATTTTTGCATTGCTGATTTTGCGTCCGACTGCTGTCCTACATTCAGATTTATGTACTTCACAACAGCAGGTAATAAGTGCTTGTGTGATGGCCAAAAAAGGTTGATTCGTACTCCATTGTCAGTGTTGATGTATAACATTGTCCTTTAGGATCATGAAATTCATTGCTTTTATTTATGAATACTGGATACCACCGAAGCCGGTGCCATAGATCGTTAGCAAGTTTGCACTTTTTTATAACTGATTATCAACAAGCTCAGTACAATTTCTCTTTTCGTATTGCTACGGATCTCCTTCTTTCAGTATTATCGAACAGACAATTTCAGTTGGCCCGTTCTGGAATGTTTTACATGTAATAGGTGCCACAGGAACACAGAAATAACGATATTTGGTCAAGGGAAGTTTTTCTAATACTCTGATTGGACGAAAGTTTGTCCCAGACGTTTCGATCAATGATTTGCCTCAATCAAATATGTAACAGCCATATACACGTAGCGTGTCGTCCAAAATATAATTATATTCTTATTACCCCATGGCAACACGTTAGCCCTTACAGTGCTGAACACGAATCACTAATGTCCTTTGAAAACAGTGTATACCTAGAGGAGCCCTCTCATCAGGGTCTGCACTGTTTGCCACGCTACACTTTACTTTAGAAAACTCCCTATATACTCATCATAAGCTTCACATGTTTGAATTTTGGAATAGTCCATTTGAAAACTCAGCGTTGTAACGGTAAACTCCTTTACGGTCTATGTTTTATAACTATTTGATTAGTTATATAAACAGTATGGATCCACATTACACGCTTCGCCGGTAGATCCTGTCACCAGGATCAGGTCGGTTTGTTACTCTATGTTTAGTATGGATCCATATGACACACCGGGAGATGAGCGTGTCACCAGGATCAGGGCGGTTTGTTACTCTATGTTTAGTATGGATCCATATGACACGCCGGGAGATGGGCGTGTCACCAGGATCAGGGCGGTTTGTTACTCTATGTTTAGTATGGATCCATATGACACGCCGGGAGATGGGCATGTCACCAGGATCAGGGCGGGTTGTTACTGTATGTTTAGTATGGATCCATATGGCACACCGGGAGATGGGCGTGTTTTAATATAAATAATGAAACAAAGTTGTAGCGTGTGTACGAAAGACCGGTATACGCATCGCTAGGGATTGATGGGTTATAAATGAATAGCACAAATAATAATACACAATATTTTATTTATTTAACATTAAAATTTTGCAGAAAACCAAACATAAAAAATAGTGAATTGTGTGCTTGTGTTGAGTCTTCAATTACTATAAAATATATTGCATTTAGATGCTAATCATTAAAAAAAATGAAAGAACTCCTCCAAACACGATCGCCTTTACAAAAATAAAACGCGGGAATATCTCATTCGTGTTTATATAGTAACTTTGAACCGTGAAGTTTGAAGTGTGAAGTTTGAGGTGTGAAGTTTGAAGTGTGAAGTTTGAAAATTGAAGTCTGAAGCTTGAAGTCACTTATTTTATTTCTTGATTTGTTATGTTGTTTGTTTGCTCTGTACGCTCACCTCATATCGTTATAACATAAACAAATATCCCGATCTTATAGATGTAATATAAAGTTCTTATAGTTACTAATCCATATGAATCATGATTCGAAAACTTAAGTACAAGTTAGTTTAATACAGGTTTAAAATATTTGCAAAAGAAAACGCCTAACATTTGAATCCGACACGTGTTGTGAAAATGAATCTATAGGAGTGTGTTAATGTAGCTGCGCATTAGTTGCTGTTCATCCTTTTCAAGCATGTGACCTTGGTTCTGTGAAAGCCAAACGGTAAACATATTCTCATGAGACAAGAACCCGCTCATACAAACGAATATAAGATATGTAGTGTGGATATATGTGACAAATAGTTTCAAATCTATCTGTACGACGTGCAATGAATGTCGGGTGTTCGAATATATCCGTGGAAATCTCCCTTGAACATGTGATACACCATTGAGCAAGGTTTCGTAGATTTGCTCATGTATTTTTATTAATGTCTAGCATATACATGTATTACCAAAGGAGTGTCCAATCCCTTCTCCGATTCATTTGAACCCCAGTTGATTCCATCGATAACCGCAGATTTGTCAGTGGCAAGCTTAAGGTTAATACAACAAAACAACCCAATTCCATTCCCTTCCAGTGCAAATTGATTTACCGGAACCGCCACGCGACAAAATAACATTTCAAAGAGAACATCTTTCACAATTTATTGCATTAGCGGATACTTTCACGGTCTATGCCTACAATGAATATGGGACATAGAGGATAAGAGAGTAACCATTTAAATGTGGGAAATGGTATTCATAAATGGTAGACCCAGATCAGTGGTATTCTAGATTCTCTAGGAAGTATCTTCATGCTGAATGGCCTGTATAGCTAAACACAATAAACCACTATTAATGTTTAGCACTTCAATGGTTACAGTGATAGTTTCAACAATAAACGCATATTTTCAATAGCATCATAAATCTTGGTAGTTCTGACGATCAAGCATTTTTATGAAGAGTATCAATTTGAACTTATATCTAAAATTGCCCCTATGCTACAAAATAATGTACATACGTCGATATGTGTCAGCTTTTCTTGTACAACAATATATCATCGACCTATGTAGAACAGTTACAGAACAAAACACGAAACCCGATTAATACGTTGGTGAATAACATCGGTGTCTTCCATATCAAGCAGCGGGAAACTTTGAGTGTAGGGCCATCAGCATACTAGTTTTAACTGTACTTACAATGGCCACTTTCGGATTGACGCATTGAATTGATTTAACAACGAAAACAGACATCTCTCGGGTATGCAATAGATTCAGATTTGACATATATGTTCAAATTTAAAAAATACAGAAACAGTTAGAATCAACATTATGATACAAAAAGTGTTGCGTATGCGCCTGTTTGCATGGGTGCGTTCGTGTGTGCATCTGTAGGTGCTTGCGTGCATATGTACCAGAGAAAGAAAGACTTTCAGAGAAAGTGTGTATGAGTGAGAGATACATAGGGAGAATGGACGGACAGACAGACAGACAGAGACAGACAGAGAGACAGTCAGACGGATGGACGGACGGACGGACGGAAAGACATACATACAGACAGACTAACAGACATATGTTTTATGTATTGGCATTATATGCCGTATAAACCTGGACGTCGAGCTTACTATCATGAACAAATTGGTTAACCGATATGGCCATGTGTAATGATGGACACACTAACCAATGATGGATATGTCAAAACTGTTTTACAGAAATAACAATGTATGTGAATGCGATCGTAGGTACAATGTGTCTATAAAAAGTCAAAGCTTATAATTTGCAGTAGCATGTCGATAATCAATTCTTAATGAAACGTGCAAATTCATTATATATTGTAAAATAACGTTGTAATGTATCTTAGACTTTTTATGTTACTGGTGTCTCTTTTCAACCAATAATGTAATGTTAGTTATTGGCAGACAGACTTAATATTATGAGACGTTAGCCAACGCATGTATGACACGATCGATTGGATAACATGTAATATCTTTGTATTAGTATCAATTAACAAAATGATTATAAATATCTGCCAACTGAACATGACAGGGGAGGAAAGTCTTTACTTCACCTGGATACTACCAGTACTATGGTAATAGTGATGAGCTGTTTTAATGATATATTATGTATTGAATAACATCTTACCGTAGGTCATATATCATAGCGGGTTAAATGTGTGTATATGTCTATGGTTTTAATATTTGGGTACGCACCTTTATCTGTTGCTCTGACGAAACATGCTGGTTTTGCTGCTTTTAATAGGATAGTAATTTGTGTTAGTCATGATTGAATGATGCATTTAAAACGCATAGTTCTATAAATTACTCACATACTCATACCATTTATCCAATATAATAATTTATATAGTGTCGTTTCGCCTAGGACGAGGAATGTTTACACACGTTGTGTGCAGATTAAATAAACATGTCTGGTGTGATGGGCTGTCTAAATATGACATATTGTCTGTGTTTGATTTTGCAAACTATGTTGTACGAGTATATGCAAACCATATTATTTGCGTTTAGTTGTATTTGCAAATCATATTGTTTGTGTTCACTTGTATTTGCAATCGGTATGCTCCTATTTGTTTTGACTGGTAAGAGTAAAACCACGTGGTTTGTGAAAAGGTCCAGGATTCTTTTCAAATGATTCTTCGTCAGCTATTTCACTTGTCTCAAATCGTAACGTTGAATTTTATGCAACCGCGGGGAATATTGAGACCTATAATCACTTTTAAGAGACCAAACATAATTACATTTATGTGTCTCGAAGTAGTGGCTGATTATTTTCACATTTAGTGTAATCATGGCGATTTTCATGATTTCAATTCTTTTCTGATATCAACGATTAAGTTTTGCACCAATGCATCTACACGTGTGTTCAACAGTATTGATTCATTAGAGTCGCCGACGTCACATCACTTGTTTAACACTTTCATCGCCATTGTCGCAAAAATGCACCACGAGAAATCGTGCAGTCCTAGATCAGACGCCGCCTTGAAAAGACTTCACTTTTTGTCTCAAACTCTATTTCTATATCTTTGCTTTATTCCTATGAAATTTGCATTTATTTATCTTATTTCCGTCTTTTACTGAATGATTTAACAAACTTGGACTGCAGACAACAAAATGTGTCCATGTGTTTGTTATATCACTGCTTTATACCAAGATGTGACATTTCATCGAGATCGTGCTCCAGAATATCACCATGTTGCCTTGAACAGCCTAATTATAGTTACCTTACTACGCTACAAAATAACATTTTCACCAGAACCGCTTATTTAGTGATCAGAACTTAACTTAACAAGAACATTGGTTCAATAACCTGAGAGAAACTGTATCGATAAAAAGTGTTGGACATCGCGCCCTGGTTCCTCTGTATCCGTTCTACTATCTCTTGGGCATCCAATAAGCCCATATTTGACAGGAACGTTAATCAACATACCAAATCAAGAATTCTGAAGATAGTGCAAGGACAAAAACATTGGGATGCGAAGATGATATATGTATATACACGCTCTGCATCGTTCTATCAATAATACAGTCAAATAAATGATGGGATATGTTACCATTTAATACACCAACCGACAACTATATACAGTAAAACATCACTAAACCGGAATCCTAGTTGAGAAAAAGTTAGATACGTTCTGGCAGATGACTGGTTAATGCAGGGTGAATGTCATGCAAAAAGCTCCTCTGTGAACTTTCTGTATGACTTTCACCCTACATTAAGATGCCACCTGTGGCCAAGACCGATAGTTATACTAAATTGAACGTCCGATTTAGATAGGTTTAACTGTATACATTATTGCAATCGTCAAGTTAGATATTAACAAAACATTACTTTGCTGGCATATCAAATAAAGAGATGAAATAGAAGAACAAATAGATACAATCGAAAGAGGTTGACTAGCCCATCTTCGAAGAATATGTGCATAATATTTCGACAATTTGCAGGTTTTTTTTTTCAGTTTTCGTTATCGCTTAATTTAGTTTAGTTTTTATCAATGTTTACGTCGTTTAAACATTGTTTCAGTCATATCACGACGTCCAGCTAATTACAGATGAAAGGTGAAGGAAACCCCAGAGGTTCTTAAGTGCACGGAACATATCGCTTAATGACGAAGAACGATTAAGTGGGCACCGTGAGATATTAAGATATACTTTGCCAAACAGTACGACTCTACTACTTACGAGTTATCTAAGCATGTTATTATTTTTACCATATATGCGCTTACATGTGATGCTTGAATATTTAATATTTACCAATTGAAATTCAATGTAAACTGCAACATATCTACAGACGATTCTTAAAAGTGGTCACAGTATACGGTTTTGGTGGAGAAATAAATGAGCTATTGCTGAAAAGGTATACATTTACACATCTTATCTGGACTTCTAACGATTTAATTTAGCCAACCATTCCCAAATATAGGTCATGCGACAAACTCTCATAGGCTGGTCACTGGTACAAGAATACAACAGTAGGGGAGACAGACATTAGTTTGACGTTGTACATACACATAGAGGGGATATCTGTTAATGGTGACTTTCAACAAAACTCAGGAGAATTGTTTGCCACTGTGGAAATATTTATACTTGTATATACGTAGTTCACTCCACATACTGCACTTAATGACTAGACTAAACATAAACCATTCACAATACAAATCAAATGAGAACTTAGACATGATTGTAACCAAATGTGCATTTATTGTTAGATTATTCGATATTTTATGATACCAAAGGGTTCAAATTGTATAGTTTAACTTATGTCAACCCTAGGAACCACCTGGTATGTCAATAGCCTATATTTATGACATATAACTGTCAAAGTGTATGCATTTACGCTTGAATTCAGTTGTGTTATGTTCAATGTATATCTGCGGATCAGTGCGAGGTGTAAACCTAGGTTGATATATATATTTCCTATCGTCAAACATGCCTTTGCTTGAGGTAAAACAACATACTATTAGTCGAAATAACAGTACACTCGGTTATACAGTTGATCCAGGATTAAGAGGCCATCAATAAGGGATCTAATTATAGGTATGTAAGAAAGGTGGTAGCTTAATGCAGGTCACATACAATATAGAAAGCTCAAGAACTACACCTTTGTAAGATTCCTATGTTTAGTAAATGAATGATCGCGTAGGACATGTTCTATTGGATATATATATTCACATACAAATAATAGGATTATAAAAGATGGTAATCGTTTATGCACTTCAGTGGCGTATATATTGTATGCTAACGTATCGGTAACGTTGATCAAAATGTAAGGATCAGGCTCACTATATTTACGATAGTGACATTCTCGCATGATTTCCCCGTCCTTGATTCGTTTGATTTAATGGATCAACATATTGAGACGCAGGCACTTACAAGGTTTGTTGTAAAACCTCTCTATAACAGCCACTGAATTACAACAAGTATTTTGTGTTAAAGGCAGGTGGGTACTTAAAGCAAGGTGAAAGTAAAACAGAACGCTCCTATAGGAGCGTTCTGTTTTACTTTCACCTTGCTTTATGCAGCCATCTGCCCTAAATACCAACTAATTAACACAATTTAGTGTCAGTTATAGAGAGGTTTTACTGTATTATAATCCAAATTACGGTGATTACGGAATGTTATGCTCATGCGTTTCGAGATTTCATTTTATTGGATAAATTTGCAATATAAGACCCCAGTATCCGACTTTAACCCTTCTCTTGCTGAATGTTAAAAATACATTTCTCTTTCTTTACCCATGTCCTGTTGTATATATTCACCGTGTACAAGTATTTCGCTGTGCAATCACTGCTGTGGAGTGCACTGGTTGCACAGTCAACTTGTAAATAGTGCAGACCCTGATGAGACAGCTCCTGCAGGAGCTGTCTCATCTGGGTCTTCACTATTTACAGGTAAATAGTGCAGACCCTGATGAGACAGCTCCTGCAGGAGCTGTCTCATCTGGGTCTTCACTATTTACAGGTAGGTATATTGACGTGAATAGCAATTGAAGGCTTAATATATCTGAATTTGTTCTTGAAATATGACCCTCAATGAATGTTCTTTGCCTTTATCTGCTGATGTTTATATTGTGAATACAACTATCTTTTGTTTACACCAATTTAATTCCAATAGCAAATTTGCAAACGACGTTAATACTTGTATATTTCATCAACGTTTAACATGAATAGTAGTATTGCAGTAAAGAAAAGTCCCGCTCATACGTCCATTTAAAAGAAGTAACTTTCTAAATGTTTAAATATGTGATATATTAATGCAGGACGAATATTATACAGACATGTCCAACAGGAGCGAACTTTCTGCATTTAACCCTTTCCCTCATATTGACGACTTTTGACGACTCTGTAAAAGTCACTTTGTGAAACCATTGTGATAAATATAGCGTTTGCTCCTATTGGAGCAAATGCTCTATTTATCACAATGGTTTCAAACTACAAATTATAAAAAAAATATCATTTTCTCTAATGAATGCTCCTTTTCGGTAAATTAATTCAAAGAGGTTGTATCTAAAATAGCCTAAGAGGTAATGGGTTAATTTGCCCTTCATTAAGCAACCACATGTTCTAATGTTAATAAATTATCTGGTGGCATAGGGCGACTCCACTGTCAGAAATTATTCGTAAACAGAACATAGAATGTGAATAGTAATGACATTGTGATCTTGAACTTGATGTTCCACAAAAGATCACTGGATGTGTCAAGGGTTAAGAAAAAATGTGCAGACAACAGAAATAAAGACATAAGCAAATACAACTAAAGGCTCGTGGCTCATTCAAACTTCGTCTAATCTAAATTAACTGATAATATGCATTATTACCCTTAGTAAGAATCATTATTAAATCCACAAAGTAGTTTATAAGAAGAAGCAAAGACAAAAGAAAAACAAGACAGTTCTACCATTAGAGGCTCATAACTCCGTCAGAATTAATTCGATAAAATGAGCTGTCGATATGACCAACAACAGCTTAACTGAACCGCGGACTTTGGCAAAGGTACATTAAGCAGTTTATGAAAAGAAGCGCAAAAAACAGAACAACTAAGAGATGTCTACAATTAAATGTCTTTATCTCTGTCAAAATCATCCGACCATAACGAGCTGACGATATGCACATGTATCCTTGGTATGAACCAATACCTTAAAGTTAGCTCAACACTAAACTCCAGATTATGCCCAGATCAGACGACTCCTATAGGAGCAGGCTGATCAGGTTCAGCTCTGTTTGATTATGATATAATAAGGATATGATTCTACAGTTTCTGGCAAAACAAAACATTTCTGTGCCCATGTGCTACTATGACAGTCTAAATAATATTAATTACGTCATTTTTTCTTTCATGAATAGTCATGGACTAAAGGGGTAAAATTCAACCAAAGGTTCCGGAAGAAGTGGTGCAAACGAAATTGACCAACATGTGCAAAACGAAATATTCCGTGTTCTTTGAACCTCTCAAAATTAACACAGTTCCTATGAGTTATTTCGTCCGTCATTGAGTATATCAACATTCTTAATCAGTCACAGACCGCTTTCAGCAAATAATTTAATTGATAATAGGACGTATTGGATAATTTGTTCAACAACGAATGTGGTTAAAGCTTGATAAACACCAGACAACAGTAAAAACATTTTTTTCTGCATGTTCAATGCCGTAACTCCGTCAAACGTCATCCAATCGAAATCAGTTGACAATATGGACAACTAATCAAGGTATGAATAATTTGTGTAGAGTTTGACTGAAATCAATCTGATTAAGAGTAAATAAGACTGCTTGGTAAATCAGATTTGTTGCCGTGGGACCATATAAGAGATACAAAAAACGGAGTATGCATGGTTATCAACCGTAAATTTATTCCCCCCAATCATTTGCTATTGATTATACTAATAACAGATAAAAACTCGTTTGTATGCTATAAACTTGCTTTCAATTATCATGTTGCAACTAAATGCGTTGCCTCATATCAAAGTGCGATAGTTATGTATGTATATTTATAAGATTAAATAATCCATTTCCTCCCATATATGGGACTTAGGCAAACAGTGTAGACTCTGATCAGACGCCGCATAATGCGGCGTCTGATCACAGTCTACACTGTTTGCTGATAAGAATTTTAATTCAAAACAAAACGAAATTGATAAGAATGACTATTCCAATATATAAGCATGGAATAATCCACTGGTAGCAAATGGGTTAATATACGCAATACTAACATGACGCAAGTAGATCTAAAGATTTTCGTCGAGACCGTCTAGAGCACTATGAAAAGATGATTAACTGCCAAGACGAGACAGAGGATTTCGGGCTAATGACATAGACGGCATGATTATGATAATTCCTACATAATTCCGATCTGACTAGAAGTAATGCTTTGTGGACAGTTCAAATGCCCAACTGTTTTTCATGCACTGCCAAAACACACAAGACACGCATCTCAGTCTCATTATTACCTAAATGCATCGTCAGTGGCTAGAATGTGTTACGATAAATATTTTGAAAGTTCTTCATAAGCATAACGTAGTATTCATTGCACTGTTCATTACATAAAACAAGCCATTTACGACCGCATACCATTCCCGCTTCGCACGAAATGTTCTCGCGCCTTAAATTGAAACGCAGTTCTGACAAACACGATCATGAACATTTGCAATACCAAGCGCTATATTGGCAGAACATGAAATAAATATGCGTACTTAAGTACTAAAATCGTAATTTCTCCACCAAACCCAATATTGTGACCACTCTTTAGAATCGACTCGAAGAAAGGATTCTTAAGAGTGACCATACCATACATAGGGTTAGGTGGAGAAGTGAAGGAGTTATTCATGAAATATTTTGCCAGAGCCACTGTTTGTGTATGTAACAATTGATTTAAAACTGAGTATAAGCTTGCTAAAAGTCAAACTATAACTATCAATAAATGTGATTGATACTTCACGTAGGCCGCACGTGTAATGTATATGAAATATATGTAATATAATGTATGGAAAATAGACTACTGCAGGTAAAATTGTAAACATGGTAAATTCAAATTATAAATGGGCAATGACTGTGTGGAAATCATCAAATTATATTGCACATCGGTTATAAAGTTTTCGATAAAGTGTTTTTGAAAAACAGTCAGCTGAGAATTAGCGCGTATTTATATAAAGGCGCTACTTCCCTGTGAAAACATAATATTACCGGAATAACGATATGATATGTGCGTCTCCTTGTAATGATGAATATTTCCAAAATCATTACTTAAATACAGCAAATAGCTGCTGAGTAATAACCTCGACAAAACAACGCAACTGTTATCGTATTTAAAACAAGAAGAAATCATTTAGTTAGAATGCGCTTCTCCTTTTTATTATGAAACATACTTGCCGTGGGTACGTATCGATTGTAGTGAAGCGTGCTCGTCTAGCGAGTGTAAATATGCTCAGGGAAGTTATTATAGTTCGCGTTCATGTGTATCCCAGAATTATTATTCGCGCCCGGTCTTTGTTCAATAGGACATCCATTCATGTCCATCAGTATTTCATAAACTGCTATTTAATTTACCTTTAGCCTGCTGAGACAAATGTTTTCGATTTCAGTTGCCACTGTTCATTTATTTTGCTTTTTTATAATAACACTGCCAGAATATCAAACAGCTTGGATCCTGATAAGACGCCGAAGTCATCTGGATCCAAACTGTTTGCAAAGGTAATTACTCATTAGCCCACAGCAGGCTAAAGGTAAATAACATGTTTCATTTGGTCTTATTCAGAATATGTTACATAAAATACGCTACCCCATTCTAATTAAACTGACTTTAATTATGTAACGACAAATGACAAGTTGATATCAAATATGCATGATTATCCATGATATCAAATATGCATAATTACGCATTTGATCCGTACACCATTCTAAAGATAATATTATTTGTAGAATATATTAACTATTATAACAGCTTTCCTGCAACATACATTGCCCCGCTATAACAATACATGTAGGTTATGTATAACTTGGCATTGACATTGTCATTGTTTGGTTGTTGTAGTTACATTTTCAACATCACTCAAATATACATTGAATCCTTTTTACATCTTGTACTGATTAAAGCAGCATTTTCTATTATGAAACCATTTCCTTTATACATGAATTTCAAAACTAAGTAGATTCTGATCAGACAGCTAATATAGGAGTCGAATGATCAGTGTCTGCCCTGTTTGCTTATGAAACTACACGCAATATAGCTGTAGTAACGTCAAGCAGGAACAGTTACAGTTTAATCCAATACCAAGCATTCATATGTACATATACCAGTATAAACATGTAGCTAAAATTTTCATGACGTTATTATTTCCTTCATGAATACAGACCAGGGAAAGGGGTAGTATCCCTAAACCAACACTAGTTATACTCAATATTTATTCGAGACAAGATAAACTAGTATGCGATGCATTTATATTACCCTGCAGGTCATTGACTAGCCACGACTGAAATTTGGGTATATGTACTTATGCCTCTCAGTTTAAATATATGTCAGTTATTTGTCCTTTGATCGATTAAAAGATGGTTATGTTGCTTTGTCTGCGTTTGTCTTAAAAACGAAATTCATATAACATGCTCAGCAGATATACACAAATAGCAACACAACCTGATTCGTTTCAACTATTTTGAAGAATTAGATGAAACCAATTATACACATACATTGCCTACATACTGATCCTTAAGGACTGCAATTTTATCCACACGAGTTATCTATCTAGGTTTAAGAGTAATCGCTATGATATCCTGTTTAGGGCATTCGTTAACTCCTCACAGCATGTAATGGTTTTCAGGAACAATCTGATGAGCTTATGAGAATATAAAACTCGGAAAAGTGTCAATTTGCGAGGCACTGCTGTACATGTCTCTAGAGAATGATGTCCACACAATCCCGCCATAAGCCTGATTTATTGCAGGGATGGGATATTAATACGTCTAAAGAATGCAATCTTTCCCATAGGAATACGCAAACATTAATCCCTGAGCCAAATGACATTGTTTCCGTACATTATAAATAATCTGAACACAACTAATGTTGTCAGTTGATGATATGAGACGTTGTCAAACACTCTTCACTTGATTGCACATAAATGCATGTATATTTAAGAAGGTAATATCCGATTGTAACGGTCCAGCCTTTACCATGACTCATGTGAATACAGTTACAAACATGCAAATATGTACGATATTGTCAGTCCTAGATACATGTAGCTTAACGTAGCCAAGTCATTTCTATAGGCGGTCGGAGATAACGAGCATGAACAATTTGAGTAAAGTGCTTCATGTAAGCCGTCGTTTGTAGGAACCCATGCAACTATACACTGTAGCATTATTTGAATTACAACGGCAAATCCTGCCTTTCTATACGAGGTTTTCTTAAATAGAGCATTATACAGATTAAGTACGATATCACCAATGCATTTTCAGCTTCTCACAAATGTGTGCCGTTAAAATATGTTTATTTGTAAAGTACTATTGCGGAGGGGATTTTGTTGTTATTATGTTCATTCTAATGATAAAATGCCTGGGATATGAATAAAGTATTAAAGCCAATATTTAATACGAATATGACATTATATAACCAAAATATCGTTAAGTATTACACCCAAATCGCACATTTAAAATCAGCAACATGCTGTTAAGTACGAAAATGTACAGCAACTTAAATAAAACGTTAAATCTTTATTACTCAATGTTCATCATAAAGCGGTTGCAACATATCTATTTTGAATAATTAAAACTAGTTCCCTCCTTTCTAAATATTAATTGAACATTCTTTACGCAGATATTTAGCATGGAAGGCTGTCGAAAGTTCTGTTCTTGTTGAGCGACTTCGATCACCAACCAGTGGTCACTACGGTCTATGATCGAACGCAAACTGGTCGAAGTTTGGCTATTAGTTTGGTTTGGTTCCTCTAGCTCGCTCTTTACCAAAAAGGAGCAAAACCACTATTGATGTATTCCGAATTTCAACTATAGTTCGACCATACTGCAACCGTTGGTCTATCCAGAGACACTAAACTTACATCATTTCCTCTAACCCGAGACAGTTCGATCAAACTTTAGTCGAACAGTAGTCACAACAGTCGATGATCGAAGTCGCCCATAATAGACGCTACAGGGAAATTCCCATGCGTTGATTTAGGCTAGATAAATACCGTTTTTTAAGTAATTACAGACTGTTCACAAACCAAACTTAAATTCTATATGCTTTCAAGTGTATTCAATTTGTGATCTTCATATCAATATAAATATACGCGCTTCAAAATATGAATTAATTCTTACGCGCAATAATTTATTCATAGTACTCCGAACGTAATTCAGACATTTTCCCGCGGTCATCCAAAGACATCTTTCCAGTGCTGATGTGGTTGTTTTTCATTCCCTGTACATTTTAATGGTGATTTCCTATAAATGTTAATTGATTTTTTTTTCAGTAATAGCTTCTTCTACTCCACGTTCACTTATTATTTTGAAACATTATAATCGCCTAGAAAACAAAATATGCAGACAGACCAAGGCTCCAACTCATTGCAGTATATTTAACCTGCATCGCATCCGAATTCACTAACTAAAAGACACAACCATAAAGTATATTGAAATGAAATAATATATCTGCCTTTTGTTTAAGTACAGTTCCCTGTACTAAAAAAATATCTCCAAATATTGAATTTAATATTACTGAGATTTAATACCATTTTTGTTTTGTACATTATGTCAATATTTGAAAGCCGCTGCATATCTTTTTTAAAATTATGTCTTGTTATGAAAAATCTTTAACCTTTTGAGACCTTTTGAAATTTACAAATTAATGACTAAGGGTAAAACCAGGCATCGGTTCATTTGAATTCACACTCATTACTGACTTTGCAATCGATAAAGTTACAACTAAACACAATAATCCTTCTAATAATTGCATTCTGATGGTTTACCGACATTTAGAGAAATGACTTGATGACAAGGACGAACTTTTCCATCGCGGGATAATTAGTAATTATAAGTCGTTCGATGACATAACACAGCGTACATGTACCTGCTACTGAAATCGACTTTTATTGTACCCGTTTCCCCGCCATAGGCGAAAACGTGATGGCCTTTGAGATCAGTTTGGATCTTTGCGATCTCTGCGATCAGTTTGGATCCGGCTGAGACGCCGATCTACATCCTGATCTAATTAGAAGACAGGATCAAATTGAAACCCGGATAGACCATAGCCGAAGCAGATGAAATTTATATTACGACAAACGTGTTAACCCTTTCCCCGTTGTATACTCATGTAAGAAATAATGACGTCATGAATATTAATAAGATTATTTTTTATAAAAGCATATGGCAACAGGACATTTTGGCTCAGGCAGAAGCTGTAGAATCAGATCTATATTACACCATAAGCAAACAGAGCAGACCCTGATCAGACGACTCCTATAGGAGCCGTCTGATCTGGGTCTACTCTGTTTGCAGATGCGCGAAAATGCGCTTACATAAGGGAAAGGGTTAACCTCAGTTTTTAAGAGTGTTTTCAAAACTGAAAAACATTGTTTGTAAATTGGACATAGTTTTAAACATATTTACATTGTTGCAACTAACGATTATGTCATTTCCATGTTCTAAGCAGATGTGAGAATCGGTGGAATGTACTTTCTGTATGCATTGTAGCATTTTAGTGGCTCGTAAAGTGGGGACATAATTATGTTAAAAGCGTTTCTGGATATGTCACAAACACTTTTTCTACTCCTGCAGCAGTATTTGTCAGACAACGATAACCTGGTTTAGTCGCCAAAGTAACTTAGTAAACACTGTTTAATGTCATTTTCCTAATTCTAATTGACATGTAACTATACTACGTGTTTGGTCTATATTGTGTGGACAATAATTGACGTGTGTCGTTTTCTTGAAACCGTACTAACGACAAAGTGTCCAAGGCGAACCATATGGCGGGTGTTAATGTTAAAATCTGTAAGACAAGTATCATGCATGAACACATATGTATGCTAACCAAACACACAACCATTTGTTTTCTCAAAAGTACAAAAATGAGTCATGCAGGAAACACCACATACAGAACGGACAGCCGCCCGAACAGCAACACAAGAAAACAGCAAATGTACATAACTATAAAAACATCAAGAGACGCATAAAGACAAAACAAACATACAATAGGGGGAAAATGGAAGTACCGCCTTGGAACGGTCAGTGACAAAAGTCACTTGGGGTCAAAGTTGAAACAAACACACATGCACACTGAAATACACGATTGTAACCATAAGACCAAAATTAAGCATAAACTAGCTCTCTAAAATTGGTATCCCCGGCCAAAGGCATAGGGGTATTTTTTTGGTTTGTCCATCTGACATTCCTTCCTTCCCTCCATTCGTCCGGTATCCGTCCGAATCCATATCTCAATAACTAATTGACAGAATTTAATGAAACTAGACACGAATATTTGTTATCACTGGGGCGTTGTAAACTTGTATTACTTTTCCAGATCTCTTGCGGCATTTAGGAGTTATTGCCCTTTGATATGCAAAAATCGCATAACTAGGTTTTCCGTCCAATGCTATATCCCTGTTACGGATTGACAGAATTCAATGAAACTCACCATGAATATTTTTACCATAGCATCGTTCCCATGTATTACTGTGTCAGATGGCATGCGGCTTTTAGGAGTTATTCCCCTTTGGTACACAAACATCATATATGTATTGCCCTTATCCCCTGATGAAAGCAGAGGGATATTGTATTACATTCAATACTGTTTTGCATTAAGTACTTGAATGTGCTTTATACAGCTTTCATATTCAAGCAGTGTCAAGGTAAAATAGGCCATATCATGATTCAAATAGTTCAGAAACAGACCAGCAACCGCGTCACCAATGCAACACCCAATTCGGTATGTAATGATTCAATATATCAAAATAAACTGTATACAAACAATGCAAAAAGACTGGATCAGATGCCACAGCGGAGAAGCGGCAGCCAGTCTAGGTCTATACTTTGTGTAATACTTATTAATAAGGCACATTTCCCCTTGCTGTGACTCTTTCAGTATCAAAACATGTACTCTATTATTATCCCATTGTCAGGATATATTGCCGTAGAAAGCAGTAAATTTGCCCAATACCCCCACCCCAATTGTTTGCCGTTTTACTCGGCAATACATTTGGCAGGGGATATCAATTCTATGAATTTGCTTGTGTGACCGGTATCCTTTTTCATATTATATTATAGATATAGTGTACACAATCCCGTTCTTTTATACCTTTATAACAGAGAACATGGTTTTAACATATATTTACATATACGAACTGAACTGCGGTGGTGTTGTTTTATTTATGCTTATTTGAGAGTTGCGATTTCATTAGCGGATACGTCAACATTACAAATAATCAAAAAATATACAAGTACATAACTATAAGGCGTATAAATACACGTTAGCAAAGCGTCGATCTGTAAGGGACGTGAAACGGAAATAACTAGAGTAAAATCACTCTAATGCGACCACCAAACAGGGGCAAGATTGACAGTGGCAAAGGCAGGTGGTAGCTTAATGCAGGACGAATGTTATGCAGAAAGCTCCTGCATAACTTTTTTTCCTGCATTAAGCAACCACCTGCGTATGAAAACAGTCATGTTTGTTCATTAAGTGGTCGCATTAGAGAGGTTTTACTGTATTTACCATTCGGACTACGCCATACTTTTTAGTTTATCACTATAGTGATACTACTATGAGTCTTGCTCATATATGTTATGTCTCTCCTAAATGTTTTATATTCAACTACGTATACTCATATATGCTTATACCATTGGCTTAGTTGTCAGCATAAGCCATTTTGGTGAGGTTGCTGTTTTTCTCACATTAGGGACGACTCTCGTCCGCTTATTATGTTAAGATGCAGCTATCAAATCTATAACGATGGTGCGTTAATAAAGTTGCTCATGCAGAAACGAATTACGTTTAGGAAATTCCTTATAAACTCTATAAACCCAGTGCCTTGAATTTTGACTTGTCAGTACTACTTACTACATATAAAAAGTAAGACTATAAGTCTTAGGATAAGATAAGATACGTAAATTGAAACATGTTTAAGATTATCTCCTTTATTTCTCCACCAAACCCTATACTGTGACCACTCTTTAGAATCGTCTCGAAGAGACAATTCTTAAAAGTGGTCACAGTATAGGGTTTGATGGAGAAATGATGCTTTTAGTATTTGACTGTCCACCGTTATCTGTAGTTCTATATCTCAATATGCCAAATGTATTTATAACTGTAGTCGAACAAATCTTTTGTCAGTTATGTCTAGTATCTGTTGAGTAGACTTTTAATTCCTCTTCACTTTTATGGATTCTCTAAGTATGACCATAGCACATGTCCTAACTGATGTATTTTCCTGCCAAAAACATAAAATTGTGCATTTTCTGTGACAATGTGTCTGGTTTAGTTTACCTCGTAGGTGAGATACACAAAACATTATATCCATAATAATTAATACTGTTTTTTCCAGTTTCCTGTCATACAATAACGTTTTAAATCAAGTCAAAACAGTGTCCATAATTAACATTGAAGCACATTCATTTCTGGATATACATCGTATACAGTTCGATTATTCAGAAGCGTGGCCAGTCCATATCTGCCGAAACCACCTTACAATTCATCTTACAAAGTGGGAGATCCTTCGAAAGCAAAAGTAACAATACAAAAAGAGAAAATTGCAGACACGGTTTTACTGATTCTGTTTATGAGCGATTATTAAATGTGCAACACTACTCACTCCCCCAACACCGGCTTAAGTGGTATTAAATTTCCATATGCATATTACAGAAAGTACTTGTAGTAAAGACAATATGTTCAGAGTAACAGAAAAGGGTGCGCACTGAAATACTAAAAATGTATTTTCTCCACAAAAGCCTATGTTGTGACCACTCTTAAGAATCGTCTCGAAGAGAGATATAAGGAAGTTATTCTTGAAAATGTGTTAATTAACGTATCGTAGCTGACATCTAGTCATATCAATATTGTTAAATGCCATTTGTATAATATTATGCAGTTCTGTATATTTCTTAACCCTTTCCCTGTTCTATGTTTATTCCAAATTTCAGTACCTACTGAATATTCGAAAACAAAATAGCTATAAAGTATTGAAGATGGAATATTGTAGACATTTTAGAAAGCAAAGAAACATAGCTATCAAATTCCAATAGCAAACAGAGCAGACCCTGATCAGACGGCTCCTTGAGGAGCCGTCTGATCTGGGTCTACTCTGTTTGCAATTGCGTAAAAAACACCTGAGGGAAAGGTTAATGTACATTTTATATATCTGCACTATTATATGATATCTCATCCCGTTTAGATATGGACGCCTTCATACAGAACATTAAAGGCACCACATCACGAAACTGTTACTATGCTGATCGGCTTTGTTGATCTGCAACATTATTCAATCGTATGCACACAATTTTAACCCTTCTCTTGCTGAATTTTAAAATACATTTCTCCTTCTTTACCCATGGCCCTGTTGTATAATTACAAATATCTTCACTGTGTACACATATTTCGCTGTGCAATCACTGCTGCGGAGTGCACTGGTTGCACAATGAACTTGTAAATAGTGCAGACCCTGATTAGACAGCTCCTGCAGAAGCTGTCTCATCTGGGTCTTCACTATTTACAGGTAGGTATATTGACGTGTATAGCAAGCGTAGGGATAATGTGCATTTTATATATCTGCACTATTATATGATATCTGCATCCCGTTTTGATATAGACGCTTTCATACAGAAACATTAAAAGCAACAGACAACGAAACTGTTACTATGCTGTTCAGCTTTGTTGATCCGCAACCTTATTCAATCGTATGCACACAATTTTAACCCCTCTCTTGCTGAATTTAAAAATACATTTCTCCTTCTTTACCCATGCTCTGTTGTATAATTACATATATATTCACTGTGTACACGTATTTCGCTGTGCAATCGCTGCTGTGGAGTGCACTGATTGCACAATCAACTTGTAAATAGTGCAGACCCTGATGAGACAGCTCCTGCAGGAGCTGTCTCATCTGGGTCTTCACTATTTACAGGTAGGTATATTGACATGAATAGCAAGCGAAGGGTTAAAGGCACCAGATTACGAAACTATTGCTATGCTGTTCAGCTTTGTTGATCCTTATTCAATCGTATACACACAATTTTAATAAAATACACCCAGGCACTGTCTTTACGAAATGACTAACACACATTGGCTAATACAATACCGGGATAATGGGACAGGAACAATTGACATTATTTCGAGTGAAAAGTGTGCGATTACTACTGGGAAATCATGGTAATTTCAAATCGATTGCACGTGCAACATGCGCCACTATAAACCACGTTATCTTAACATCAGGGAAATATAAGTAATCACACTTTTATTGATATTTAACAGAGCATTTAAGGCGATTATATGCCCATTTATAGCCAAGTATGAGTTTAATTACGAATTTCGATAACAGTGATATGCAGTTATATATACACGTACGCGGAGTTTAACTTACATGGCTCTTATTCCTGAGTATAACATTTTTATGTTAATCTCAAATCTAAAAAAGTGAGTAATGACGACTTTGAAGCCTTATATTTTTAACTGTTTAAACCAACTACTGTTAATTCCTCGCGCAACTATCAGTATACGGGTGTAGACGGTTGACACGATATTCACATATACTGTCAGTGTTTTAGACCGGACTTAGAGAAAAGAACTCTATGGGGGCTCGTCTATATCATACTCCCTCATTGTACTCGGTTGATCTAGACACATTTGGGAGCGAAATGCTGACGATTGTATTTCTATGTTAGCTGATGATCAAGTACATTTCAATTATGCAGTTAACCCTTTCCGTGTTCAATATTTAGGCCACATTTCAATACCTACTGAATATTCATTAACAAAATAGTTATAAAGAATTCTTGAAGGTGGAACACTGTAGCCATTTTAGAAAGTAAAGAAACAGATCTATCAAAGTCTAATAGCAAACAGAGTAGACCCTGATCAGACGGCTCCTCTAGGAGCCGTCTGATCTAGGTCTACTCTGTTTGCAAATGCGTGAAAACACGTTTATATGAGGGAAAGGGTTAAAGTATGAAGGAACACTTAGAAATAGTGTTGGCTATTTTGATATATGGTCTATGTTAAGTTTTGTTTTGCCATATTGTCGTGTATGTATTTAACCCTTACTTTCATTTAAACGTGTTTTCACACATTTGCAAACAGAGTAGACCCAGATCAGACAACTCCTATAGGAGCCGTCTGATCAGGGTCTACTTTGTTTGCTAATATAATTTGATATATATTTTTCTTTATTTTCTAAAATGGCTACTATGTTCCACCCACTATATTTCATTATAACTATTTTCTCCATGAATATTCAGTAGATATTGAACTTTGGAATAAACATAGAACAGGGAAAGGGGTTAAGATCATGTTTTTGATATAACTACAAGGTGCGTCCTGTTAATGTAAAATTACATTAGTGTACGTTGTTACTGTGATAAACAACACTCCTTACTTGTATCGAATCGCTTTTATTGCGTGTTTCTCAGGAAATTGATTAGATAAATTAATGTATCATTGTTATCATCGGTTATGATGTTGATTACCAGAATACAAAATTAAACCTGTCTACAACGACCGCCAAAAATAAGTCTAAGTTTAAGTTTTAACCCATTACCTCATAGGCTACTTTTAGATACAACCTCTTTGAATAAATCTACCGAAAAGGAGCATTACCTAGGGAAAAGAAAAAAATAGAATTTTGAAGATTGAAACCATTGTGATAAATAGAGCATTGGCTCCTATAGGAGCAAATGCTCTATTTATCACAATGATTTCACAAAGTGACTTTTACAGAGTCGTTAAAAGTCGTCAATATAAGGGAATGGGTTAAACACAGTAAAGCCCCTCTAATGCGACCACAACAAATGGAATAATTCTGGGTGGCAGAGGCAGGTGGTAGCTTACTGCAGGTTGCATTAGAGAGGTTCTACTGTATAGGTGGTAGCTTAATGTAGGATGAAAGTAATACAGATAGCTGTTATAAAAGCTTCCTGCATTAGTGTTGCCTTACATTAAGTAAACTCCTTATTTTATTTACACACCTGTTATTCACGCTCTGGTCGTTGTTGGCATGTTCTACTATAGTACACATTTTATCGCTTGCATGATTATACATCAGAATTATATACCCAACCTCTTATCTCAATCGGTTTGTAAACTGAATATTGTTTAATTAGAGTGGCATAGGAGCAAATAGTGTAGACCCATATCAACATGCTCATTCAATGAGCAGTTTAATCTGAGTCTGCATTATTTGCCCAAATCTGGTTGTTCAAATACGTTTATAAAAACGGGTATTAGAAGACCATTTTGCGAGAACCTCACATGTCAATTTATGACGCACTATATGTCCGTTCATCAAATCCAGTTTGAAGCAAGTTATAATTGCCAATGTCCTGTAGTATTTGATCAGGCATTTACCACACGTAGAGTTGACAGGTATTTAAAATAGCTCAAGCACAGTGCATATGTTCTGGATAATATGTGAAGCATGAAGTTTCTATATACTCAAATATAGAATAATCAAGTTATAGAGTGTTGTTAATCATGTGCTAAAGACATGTAGCCATTAGTATACTGAATACAGGTTGTTCACACGAAATGCTATTCAAAGGTCAATGCATTCAAATCAGAGTTACAAACAGTTCAGATCGTGATAAGACAACACCGAGTTACTCGGTTTCTCATCTAAATCCAGAGCTATGGATAACTTTGCGTACTGAAATACTACAATCGTCATTTCTCTACCTAACCCTATGTTGTGACCACTCTTTAGAATCGTCTCTTCGAGTAGTCTCAACATAGGGTTTGATAGAAAAATAAAGAAGTTATACTTAAACATATTTTAATTTACGCATCTTATTTGGAGCTCTGCTGAGATCTAAACACTTTTTGTATTCTTTGCGAAGCAATAGAATACAAAGGTAGCGTTCCACAGCCTAACCCATTGTACTCTCGCCGGCCTGACAAAATAGTGCAATTTACTGACCTGCATTCGATGGATACAAAGGGTGTTTAATAAAATGGCATCGGAACCAATCGTGGTATACTATATCTGACATGAAAATGCCTCGTAACATAAGCTTCGGCTTAGTATGTGCAAAAATCAACAAAACCGACAAAATATAGCAATGTGTAAGAAGGGCGCACGGATATACAAATATCAGTCACATGAAGAAATCACATGATCATAACATGGATGAAAATACTCAATGAGTAAAGAAGCGCAAGTCGGATGACCTTATGCAAGCGATTAGGTAATCACGCCCATAACTGCGAGTGGTCACTGTGATAATAAGCATAGTGGGAAACGGCTGAAGTGTCAGCTGCAACTGTATCATCAACTGGATAGAGTGTTATGGCCTTCCCTTATAGATACGCATTCCATGCCAATATCAGATTGATACCATGCAAAGAATACTGCAGCGTCTACAACGCTTTGATTAAAGGTGGTGTTAACTATCTTTTTATCCTTTTATGCAATACTGATGAAACATCACATATCACGCAGTGTCTCAAGTTTCATGGCTATGAATTTTATCAAAACCCGTGTGACTGCGTCGTGGGAAACGTTTTACAAACTCCAACCGTATTATGAGTTGTGTCAATATAGACGAGAACTTAAAAGTTACGGATTTCGACCGTCACACAATGCAACAGAACCAATTCTACGACACACCGAGTATCATGAAACCAATCCCATACTACACACTTACGTTTCAGGATTTATTGTCAATTTCTTCATCTTGGCGTTTTCTACATATAAATTATATACCTATCTGTGAAAATCACTTTTTGTTTCAGTTACGTACACCACGACGCTGTGTTACTTGTATTTAACACATATAAACTTAAATTAGTAACAAACTATTCTCAAACGCTGAAACATGCTAACATGATTATCTCATATATATTCGTTTTTAATGTTTATATGATAAATGTTTACATGTATGTGATTATGGTATCTGTATATCTCAACTACAGTTAAAGTCACGCACGTTAATGATGAAATCTCTTAACGTTCAAATTAAAACTACGCAATTTCATGAAACATTTCCTATAACATGTTTTTACATTTCCTGCTACACTTTTTTAACAATTTAAATCTTAGGAGAAAGGCACATTATGTTGATTAATGTGAAAACTGTGTTAAATAGATAAAACGTCTTAGAATATTTATGTTTTTTAACGATATACACTGTCGTAACACGACATGCGCTAATATATCATTAATTAACTAGAGCATTGCGAGGGATGTTCGAAAAGTATTGTGTATTGTGGTGACACGCCACTGCTACGAAGCATTCTACGTCGATGTTATTGTAACTGAGTACCTATATTTAATATCTACACAATGGTATAATCATATATACAATAAATAATGGTTACAGTGCTCCCTCCCTACAACGGCCTTCTCAATAACGATTCCCTCCTTACAACAACGCATGTCACCGTTTCCGAAACAACAAGGCTCCAGAAACAACATTTTTCCATCGAATTTTCTTTATGCCTCCATCAAACCCTATATTGTGACCACTCTTTAGAATCGTCACTTTGTGTCGATTCTAAAGAGTGGTCACAACATAGGGTTTGATAGAGGCATAACGGTTTTAGTTCTCGAAATACACCTTATCTGGGGATCTGTAAACAAGCTAATTATATTTGATTTTCCCTTCCTATAACAACTCCCTCTGAACAACACATACGATATTCGTATCCGAAAGGGTGTCGTTATAGAGAGGGAGCACTGTATATAGTTGTCGCTATTTCATTTAGGACAGTCGTTGACCACTGTAGCAAAGTGCTTGAAAACACGAAAAACAAATATTGAACAACGTATTTTATATTTAAACGTTTGCAGTAAACTCGGTTGTTCTTTGGATCTAATAAAATCTCTTATGAGATGGTTTCGGTGCGGTATAGAATATGTTGAAATGTGCTCGAAATCAGGTCGGCTAAAGGCAGCCACGTGCGAAAAGATGTTTTGAAAATCACAGAAAATCTTCAAAAAAGCCTCGATATATTCTACGTGATATTGCAGGCATTGTTGGCATTTCACTGTCAAGAGATCATTTCGTTTTAGAGAAAAACCTGAAAGTGGGACAATTTCTGCTAGATAGGCACCATTTCTACTGACCAACACCCAGAAAATTATAACCTGTTGAAATTGACAAAATATTGCTAAAATGATACCAAAATACGGCAACAGGTGATGTATCCTGCGTTCATTATATTTTGAACTTGTGAGAAGGTTATAACAAAATATAGACATCCAAACACGTGACTTCTCGGTACTAGCGTGATGCTACTTTGGCGAAACCGAAGTACTACCAGAAACGTTGAACACAGGTTTCAAACATGTTCGACTGTTGCATGACAGTGCTTCAGCACACACCTCCAGTATAGTAGCACAGTTGTTTGTTTTTAAATCAGAGAGAGTTACTGTCATTTTTCATTATTCTCCAGGTCTTGAGACATGCGACTTCTATCAGTTCCAATAACTGAAAAGCTTAAACACTTCCATTCTGATTGTAGATATCGATCTCGTTAAGCTATCGGTTATCTGCTGTCCATCAGCCTACCGTGTCGCTTTCCGGAAATGAGGACTTAAAATGTGCATTCCTCGCAAAGGGGATGATTTGGAGGGTATGAAATGAAAACATGCACGTTTCGATCATCAGTGTGTGAGCTTTTAGACCACAATGCACAATACTTTGTGAATATCCCTCGTATGAGGTAGTAGGATGCGATGATAGAATACCAGGCCCGATCATCCTTTTATACTGTTACCAAACATAACAGTTTTGAATATTTACATATCGTGAATGGCATGCATACTTGTATACGTTAGTTGACTCAAATCATATATTAACCCTTTAGCTACCTATGAAAACAGTTTGGATCCAAATGAGATGCCGAGTGACTCGGTGTCTCGTCTGGATCCAAACAGTTTGATATTCTGACTGTTTTTAAACAAACATGAAGAATACTAAAACATCTAGAACGTTGTAGCAGACGACAAAGTTTGCAGATGACAAAAAGGTGGCAGGGAAAGAGTTCAAGTGATAGTCTCTACCTGCAGCATGTTTTAACCCTTCGCTTGCTGTTCACGTCAATATACCTACCTGTAAATAGTGAAGACCCAGATGAGACAGCTCCTGCAGGAGCTGTCTCATCAGGGTCTGCACTATTTACAAGTTGATTGTGCAACCAATACACTCCAGAGCAGTGATTGCACAGCGATATACTTGTACACAGTGAAGATATATGTAATTATACAACAGGGCATGGGTAAAGAAGAAGAAATGTGTTCAGCAAGAGAAGGGTTAAAATGCCTAAAAATTACATGCATCATTTGTTTACATGCTGCAAAGAAGTATATCACAAGAAAACTAATGGAATAAACGCCGAAGAAGACACAACTTTCACAAGTTTGATATCGAACATCCGGGGTATTCGACAATGAATTAGTATTTATTCGGCTCGCGTTTTTGTCTCTCGCGTTTTAGTTTCATTAACCGTTCGACCAAGGCCGATAATATTGTGTTGTAGAACAACAAATATAAGTATCGATGAAAACGGTTTATTGTGTATCACAGGGGCAGTTTTCGATATGATCCAAATCCACAATCTTCATAATAATGATTGAACATAACAAATACCACGTTTTATGATAGTATCGAAAATATGCGTTCATTGTAGGGTTTTCTTCTTTAAGGGGCATAGATTGTTCAATGTGCCTCATGGTTAAGCATGGGCCTTACTCCGATGCCACTAAGGTTGCGACCGTTTTAAGCTTAAGTTATTATTAAAGAAACAAAGTTGCACGAGCATGGTGTCAATCAGACCATACAACAATCCACAGTCTTTAAACTCTTTTTTCATGTATGAGTTGGTCCTAATTAGTGTCCTAATTCAGTTGCGTTAACAACGCTGTATGTACAATTTGCGTGGCTTAAAATATTTGTTAGCAATGTGTACGAAACATATTGAAGTAACAGCAGGACATATAGACATCATTAAATCATTGCGCGTGTATCTTTCACATTTTATATATCACAGGTGATTACACATACATGTATGTCACATTTGATATTATACACTCGTATGCCTGGTAGAAATCCGGGCTGTTCTAGGAAACAATCCATTTGATAACATCGGTTACATTTATGTACATTTCCGCAAATGCAATTTCCGTCTTTGCAAAACAATTTCGACAGGCAGCATTGTTTTATGTCCAGATTGTTTTGTTCTCGCGGATACGATACGAAATTCTAGGTTCAAGAGTATAAGAACATTTATGTATGTTCCATACCATTAACAAAATCTACATCTCACCTCACATTCAGATTAATGCCTATTACAGGTTTAAATACACACTTGGTCAGCATAAACCTTAACCCTTACATTGACACGAATCACTAATGTTACTTGCAAAAAGTGTAGAATCATATGAGTGGGCTCATGCACATGTTACAATTTTCTTTAAAAATAAATCCCTAAATGTTCACCTTAATAGTGTAAATTGATGATTAATCTTACACTTCTAATTATTACACATCTCTATACTACTCGTAACATAGCTTAACACGTATTCTTAATGTCTATACGTTATTGGTCACATTATTCTTTCTCAAATACACGTATATCCGGCGACCTCCCGGAAATTTCAGAGACGCTTTTCTGTGTCTCCCACCCGCACATCCTCTCCACCCAGGGGGTTAAAATGGGTACCTGTGAGGGTCACTCGCCGGTACTGCGGCTGCATGATTGCGCCATATGTTAGCAGTGCTCAATAGTGTAGGCCAATGACTCAATGACCAGGGGAGTAAATGTACAGTCAGCTGAGCGGTCATTCGGACTGAAAGTAGACTATAACTAGGTACTTTACTTTTTACTTTATAGTTTTAGCCACTGTAATAAAGGTTTGTTGGTACATTTAGCTTGTTTGCATATCTCGTTGTACATTTTATCAGGACAATAAATGTCGTTCTATCTCTTATGCTGGTGTATGCTAATGTCTTAACCATGCTATGTTAAAACCTGGCTTCCAGATGATTATTGTAAACGGAAAGCTGCGTAACCTAGTATAACGGATGCAGTCATTGTGCCGTTCTTGTTGGATTAAGGATTAGGCAGGCGCACATATTAGAATATAGTCAGGACATTACAAACAAATGCAAAATTTAATTGAGTTTCTAATATTAAGATTATTTATCCGACTCGCCTTTAATAGCTAACACATTATTATTATTATTATTATTATTATACAACATTTATATAGCGCTCTTTTCACACAGGATATGTGCGTTCAAAAGCGCTTCACATAAATAATTTGCATGTACAAAACTGGGTATAGATAATGCTTACAGAATATTCAAAACAAATGAAATTTAAGATAGAGATATCGATAAAAATATTAAAAATGGAATTAATTTAAGAATCATAGAACAAAAATAAAATCAAAATCATCCTTTTCTGTACGTTTTTATGTCCGTAAACCATAGGAATTAGACGCATGCTGTGTCAGTCCACTCATATCACTGAAACTGTAATGAAACATTCTATATATGGTCAGTGTCGGTACGCCAGAACCACCTGGATTGGCATACAACACTATACTGTCTTACTTATATAGGACAATGGGTTAACAGAATAGGACAATTTTGTAGCTAATGCATATAAACTACACAATGCAATACAAACATTATAAACAACCCACCAATATAATTATACACCCAGCATGCAAAACTGGCGAAGGAGTATCATAAAATCAGTCCAGCCGACACTAAAACGAGGCACACAATGCCACCCGAGCCGCAAACCGGGCGGTTTCAAAGAGATCAGGGACTATCGCTACCATCAAGATCCACCACCGGCACAACACGAGCCACACATCAAGCGCCCACAAAACAGTGCGCAACTAAAACAACTGACAGGACACTCCTCAACCAATATTTTGCAAGTAGGAAATTTCCGAAAGGAGAGGGATTTGAAAAATGTCCCGACAGTCGCAAGATAATGGCAGGATCAACACTCCGGCTAAGGCAGCAGTCATCATGATTAACAGTTATTATCTACATTATTAACACATCCTGTGGTGAAAGCAAGTGAATTCGCTGTAACCATTTTGAAACATAATCATCTATTTTATGAATATACAAATACAAAACAATGACTGTTTGAATATCAATAAATATAATAATATTTTTGGCATGATATGCATGGACCCTTTTGACAATGGCACAAACTGTAGAATCAGTGCATTATTCTTTCATAAGCAGGTGGCCCATACCCTATTGGTACGTTTTCTAACGGGAACATCTGGTCAGGGTATGCTCTGTTTACAAAGGTATCACAAGGCGTAACAATGACTTTTTGCTAGGTAAAGGTTAAATAGTCGCCTACTTGTGTGATTTTGAAGACCATACCGACAATTGCTTATACATATGAAAGGTGTGAACACGTTTAAATAAAGGTCATTGATGTTAAATCCCCTTTCAGTAATGACTTTACATGATGAATTATAATATTCGACTCCTCCTGCTATGACTATTAATGGACCAAACAACCATAACAACATGTTCTATCGTAGAATATTATTGTATGGCAAACAGTGCAGATCCTTATCAGAGGGCTACTACAGAAGCCCTTTGATTAGGGTCTACACTATGATGCAAATTACTGATATACTTGTTTCCCGCATATAAAGTGTTAAAGAAATAAAGAAATATGCAATTGCAGTTTGAATTATTTTGTATCAATTCATAACACATTCCCCGTCATTCATTGTATCTAATTTGTATGTCTCCTCCCCCATATTTATATGGGGGATATATTGTTTTTGTGAAAGCTGTCTGTCTGTCCGTCTGTCCAGCACACGTTCTTGTCCGGACGATAACTCATATATGCCTGATGCCAGTTGGTTGAAACTTCATATATGGAAAGAGCATAATGAGTTCATAACTCTGGATTCAATAATATTGAAGTTATTGCCCTTTCCACACTTATACAAGGGCTATAACTCTGGCGTCATTACTGTTGGAGTTATTGCCTTTGTTATGGGACTTTGAAATATTTGCATGGAACATTTTGTCCGCGTGGTTTCTCCAAACTCTTTGGTCGGATTATCAGTAAACTTCATAGGATTGATCAGCATTATGCCTAGTTGTGCATATCGTATTCCTGTTTCGGTTTGATGATTTTCTGCAGAGTTACGGGACTTTGACATCTTTACATGGAGCATTTTTTCCGCGTGGTGGGGATGGGGGAGACATCATTTTTTATATCAAAAACAATTCTAGTTGTCTTTGAATATCGGTTGCATTCATTAGAAGTAGACATTGCAAATTAAGGTGAGGTATAACAATGACGAGTATTACATACCGCACTCACTCTCTGCAAACGAATCTGTTATCGCTTTGGCAAATAGTTCAGACTCAGATTGTATGCAGATATTCTAGGTCAGATTACTTATTACTGTTGAGTCTGTGACAATGTTGCCTGATACATTCATTAACCCTTTCGGCGCCATATTTCTAATTGTCGGCTGCCATCCAAATTGTTAGATCATTCGGTACAATAAGGAAATGAAATAAATAAATGCAACTTTCAAAGGAAAAAAAGCACATATATAGAAAAAGGGATTGAGACAAAAAATGAAGTCCCTGATCAGACACCGCCTTGAAAAGTCGGCGTCTGATCTGGGACTGCTTTATTTGCCGTGGTGCATTTAGGCGACATCGGCGGTAAAAGGGTTAAGTTTATATAGAGCATCCCAGTGTTGTCTAAGTCAAACGCTAATGTGTTTGTATATGGTTTGGTAACGGTATTTCGATACAAATATGCAGTCTAAATGTATTTAGTACTGCCTAACATCTAAAGATAGATAAGAACCTATCTAGCATGCCATCTGGTCATTTAATGCACATAGTTGTTACTTATGTTGAGAATTAGGACTGACAGTACATTTAACCAAACTTCTTGTAATTACCCTTGGGCTCATAGTTCGCTTTTTCTTTTAAAAGTTCGTTTACCATTAGTTTGGTCCAGTTGACGTTTTCAGGCTTTGGAAGCTTTACTCAAAACTTCAAAGAAGATGCATTTTGAAAGCATGTCCAACATTTAAAATGATTGTACAAAAGTAATGTTTTATGGACACGTTTCTGAGAGCGAAGACACTCTTTTAAAAACCAAGACTACCGAGATGGGACCTATTCTTTATGCATCAGTTGTCATCTTTTCTGTAACCATTAGATGAGTTTCAATATAATTTTAAGGAATATGCCTGATGTGGTACGAAATTGTTCAGGCGAATGCTATTTACCAAATGCATGCGACTGGGCCGAAACTGGTGGTTATATATTAACAATTCAATTGCGGTCATCCTGTGTTATAACGTACGAGGATTCCACATATCACATGCTAGAATATGTGATAACTTGAAGAAAAAAGTGAATAAGTCACCTTTAGCCTCGACAGTATGTGTTATGATAGTAATTAGTATGGTGTAGTGCGATTGTTATTTTTGCAAGACATTCGTTTCCTTGGGTGAACTGTGACTGACGAAATAATATTCTTAGAAAGCAATAAAAAAGTAAAAACAAACTTGCCACAATATACACATTCTATGCAATTGTAAACAGTATCAAAAAATGTTGACTTAACTATTTCATTAATGTGTGAATCCCTTTGGAAATTGTTTCATATTTTATACAGTTGAACTTCAATATCTCGAACTTTGTGTTGCAATTTTTGTTCTCGGGGGATCACCTCCCTTCAGAATTTTTACTTTACCATACAAAAACGTATATGAGTCATGCAGGAAACACCACATACAGAACAAACAGCCACCCGAACAGCAGCACAAGAAAACACAGCAAATGTACATAACTAGCAAAAACATAAAGAGACGCACAAAAACAAAACAAACAAACAATAGGGGAAGATGGATTCAGGAAGTACTACGCATGCTAGACACAGAATTAGACGCATGCTGTGTCAGTCCACTCATATCACTGAAACTGTAATGAAACATTCTATATATGGTCAGTGTCGGTACGCCAGAACCACCTGGATTGGCATACAACACTATACTGTCTTACTTATATAGGACAATGGGTTAACAGAATAGGACAATTTTGTAGCTAATGCATATAAACTACACAATGCAATACAAACATTATAAACAACCCACCAATATAATTATACACCCAGCATGCAAAACTGGCGAAGGAGTATCATAAAATCAGTCCAGCCGACACTAAAACGAGGCACACAATGCCACCCGAGCCGCAAACCGGGCGGTTTCAAAGAGATCAGGGACTATCGCTACCATCAAGATCCACCACCGGCACAACACGAGCCACACATCAAGCGCCCACAAAACAGTGCGCAACTAAAACAACTGACAGGACACTCCTCAACCAATATTTTGCAAGTAGGAAATTTCCGAAAGGAGAGGGATTTGAAAAATGTCCCGACAGTCGCAAGATAATGGCAGGATCAACACTCCGGCTAAGGCAGCAGTCATCATGATTAACAGTTATTATCTACATTATTAACACATCCTGTGGTGAAAGCAAGTGAATTCGCTGTAACCATTTTGAAACATAATCATCTATTTTATGAATATACAAATACAAAACAATGACTGTTTGAATATCAATAAATATAATAATATTTTTGGCATGATATGCATGGACCCTTTTGACAATGGCACAAACTGTAGAATCAGTGCATTATTCTTTCATAAGCAGGTGGCCCATACCCTATTGGTACGTTTTCTAACGGGAACATCTGGTCAGGGTATGCTCTGTTTACAAAGGTATCACAAGGCGTAACAATGACTTTTTGCTAGGTAAAGGTTAAATAGTCGCCTACTTGTGTGATTTTGAAGACCATACCGACAATTGCTTATACATATGAAAGGTGTGAACACGTTTAAATAAAGGTCATTGATGTTAAATCCCCTTTCAGTAATGACTTTACATGATGAATTATAATATTCGACTCCTCCTGCTATGACTATTAATGGACCAAACAACCATAACAACATGTTCTATCGTAGAATATTATTGTATGGCAAACAGTGCAGATCCTTATCAGAGGGCTACTACAGAAGCCCTTTGATTAGGGTCTACACTATGATGCAAATTACTGATATACTTGTTTCCCGCATATAAAGTGTTAAAGAAATAAAGAAATATGCAATTGCAGTTTGAATTATTTTGTATCAATTCATAACACATTCCCCGTCATTCATTGTATCTAATTTGTATGTCTCCTCCCCCATATTTATATGGGGGATATATTGTTTTTGTGAAAGCTGTCTGTCTGTCCGTCTGTCCAGCACACGTTCTTGTCCGGACGATAACTCATATATGCCTGATGCCAGTTGGTTGAAACTTCATATATGGAAAGAGCATAATGAGTTCATAACTCTGGATTCAATAATATTGAAGTTATTGCCCTTTCCACACTTATACAAGGGCTATAACTCTGGCGTCATTACTGTTGGAGTTATTGCCTTTGTTATGGGACTTTGAAATATTTGCATGGAACATTTTGTCCGCGTGGTTTCTCCAAACTCTTTGGTCGGATTATCAGTAAACTTCATAGGATTGATCAGCATTATGCCTAGTTGTGCATATCGTATTCCTGTTTCGGTTTGATGATTTTCTGCAGAGTTACGGGACTTTGACATCTTTACATGGAGCATTTTTTCCGCGTGGTGGGGATGGGGGAGACATCATTTTTTATATCAAAAACAATTCTAGTTGTCTTTGAATATCGGTTGCATTCATTAGAAGTAGACATTGCAAATTAAGGTGAGGTATAACAATGACGAGTATTACATACCGCACTCACTCTCTGCAAACGAATCTGTTATCGCTTTGGCAAATAGTTCAGACTCAGATTGTATGCAGATATTCTAGGTCAGATTACTTATTACTGTTGAGTCTGTGACAATGTTGCCTGATACATTCATTAACCCTTTCGGCGCCATATTTCTAATTGTCGGCTGCCATCCAAATTGTTAGATCATTCGGTACAATAAGGAAATGAAATAAATAAATGCAACTTTCAAAGGAAAAAAAGCACATATATAGAAAAAGGGATTGAGACAAAAAATGAAGTCCCTGATCAGACACCGCCTTGAAAAGTCGGCGTCTGATCTGGGACTGCTTTATTTGCCGTGGTGCATTTAGGCGACATCGGCGGTAAAAGGGTTAAGTTTATATAGAGCATCCCAGTGTTGTCTAAGTCAAACGCTAATGTGTTTGTATATGGTTTGGTAACGGTATTTCGATACAAATATGCAGTCTAAATGTATTTAGTACTGCCTAACATCTAAAGATAGATAAGAACCTATCTAGCATGCCATCTGGTCATTTAATGCACATAGTTGTTACTTATGTTGAGAATTAGGACTGACAGTACATTTAACCAAACTTCTTGTAATTACCCTTGGGCTCATAGTTCGCTTTTTCTTTTAAAAGTTCGTTTACCATTAGTTTGGTCCAGTTGACGTTTTCAGGCTTTGGAAGCTTTACTCAAAACTTCAAAGAAGATGCATTTTGAAAGCATGTCCAACATTTAAAATGATTGTACAAAAGTAATGTTTTATGGACACGTTTCTGAGAGCGAAGACACTCTTTTAAAAACCAAGACTACCGAGATGGGACCTATTCTTTATGCATCAGTTGTCATCTTTTCTGTAACCATTAGATGAGTTTCAATATAATTTTAAGGAATATGCCTGATGTGGTACGAAATTGTTCAGGCGAATGCTATTTACCAAATGCATGCGACTGGGCCGAAACTGGTGGTTATATATTAACAATTCAATTGCGGTCATCCTGTGTTATAACGTACGAGGATTCCACATATCACATGCTAGAATATGTGATAACTTGAAGAAAAAAGTGAATAAGTCACCTTTAGCCTCGACAGTATGTGTTATGATAGTAATTAGTATGGTGTAGTGCGATTGTTATTTTTGCAAGACATTCGTTTCCTTGGGTGAACTGTGACTGACGAAATAATATTCTTAGAAAGCAATAAAAAAGTAAAAACAAACTTGCCACAATATACACATTCTATGCAATTGTAAACAGTATCAAAAAATGTTGACTTAACTATTTCATTAATGTGTGAATCCCTTTGGAAATTGTTTCATATTTTATACAGTTGAACTTCAATATCTCGAACTTTGTGTTGCAATTTTTGTTCTCGGGGGATCACCTCCCTTCAGAATTTTTACTTTACCATACAAAAACGTATATGAGTCATGCAGGAAACACCACATACAGAACAAACAGCCACCCGAACAGCAGCACAAGAAAACACAGCAAATGTACATAACTAGCAAAAACATAAAGAGACGCACAAAAACAAAACAAACAAACAATAGGGGAAGATGGATTCAGGAAGTACTACCTTCGAGCGGTCAGTGACAAACGTCACTGGGGTTAAATCGTTTTTGGGGCGGCCGACCTCGCATTTTTTCCATCCCCACCCTAAAAGACAAACAGTGTAAATAAACGTGTCCCCTCTCCGACTAATCTACAACAACCGCGATGGCAAATACAGTGGTAATTAACTCGAGGAAACAGACGCTCGAAATATTCGATTTCTAATTTGAACAATTTCTAAAGTTTACAGCTTATTGCATGTCTAAAGCAATACTACATTTCTACCGACATGCATTAAGCTGTTACATGTATTTATAGATATGCGTAGTGATACGTTTCAGAACAATTCTGAATTGTACATTTTGCAAGGATCGAGCATTTACTTGAAGTTATCCAATTATCCGAGTTCGAGATGTCGAATTTCAACTGTATTTAATTGTATCATATTTTATAAAAGATATATAAAAAAGAACAGAGTGTCGCATAAATATCTCATATATAGTAACATCTCGATTATTCGAAATATCAGTAAAGAAGAATTGGGACATTTTTAAGAAGATGGCTGCTTAATGCAGGGTGGAAATCATGCAGATAGCTCCTCTGGTAGCTTTCCGTATGACATTTTCTCTTTATTAAGCTGCCGCCTGTCTTAAAACTCAATAATTATACGTATTTCAGTGTTCGAATGATCGAGTTTTTACTGTATTTGTAAATATATTTTCTTCAAATATCTTAAATTTTGAAAGATAGAGACGCAAGTTGTTGCCATTGCAGAGTACACCCAAATCAGACGGCTCCTGATGTCTGATCAGAGTATGTTCGGTTTGCTTACGTACCAATTTAGATCTGATTTCACTGTCATGGGCAAAAGTTCATGTGCGCGTATGCCGTTAAACACATATATCTAATTAACGCATTTGTTCCCACGATCCCATGTATGGGATATAGGCAAATAGTGTAGACTTTGATCAGACGCCGCATAATGCACTGTTTGCTAATAGGAATTTCAATATAAAACAAAACAAAAATGAAAATTTCGACCAGGCATCCCTTAGTTAAAAAATAGACTAATCCAATATATAATTGAAAAAAGTAGTAAGTTCAAGCAGGCAAAGGCACACACAAGACGCAACCATCACCAACGCATCGATAGATAGCATTCACACACAACTACATACCCAAACACACGCACATACGCGACAACAACACAGAAAACCTTAACAAGCACATGAGTACTAGAGACAAACATTCCAAACATGAACAAAAGCACATTTTCAAAGACACAACACGAACAAAAGTAAGGGTGACAAAGAGAGTACCGCCTTGGAACAGTCAGTGGCAAAATCACTACTGGGTTTACGGACGTCACCCTAGTTTAACAAATAGTGTACAAAAAGGTATCCCCGCCGGACTTTCCCACAACATAGAAGACGGTAAACACATGACAATATATGAAACAACTGTGGAAAATCCGTCAAATATGTACATGGTATGGAGAATCCACTGGGCGCAAATGGATTAATATTCAATATGTCATTATTTATACCCTACATGTTGATGACGTAAAGGTTTTAAGAGGTAGCACATGGTACAGTTTTCTGCTAATTGCATTTCGTTTGAAGTGGGACATTTTCTTACTTAAGTATTACTTGACTGGTCGAAATCATTCAAGAAGTCCCACATCCTATATTTTCAACACGCATTTGATGAACTTGTTTACTCCTGTGCCATATTATGTACTTGTGTCTCGTATACATGTATGTCAATTTATGTCCACATCCAGTGTTATATTGAAATATCGGAACATTTATTGGGATATATTGTATACATGTTAACGATATAAACGTGTCAATCTGTTGCTACTTCGATATATTTCATTCCCTCTGACAGGCATTTTTAACAATGTTCGCTTGTCATGCAATGGAATCTTTATGTTAAATAAAATATCCGCAGATCGACCTGCAGAGTAAACAATAACTGTCAATCATGCTCGTACAAGGAAATATGGCATCTACATCGGTCACACCAGCCCGTCGCTGGAAGGCGAGTTGTTGAATAGTATTCTTTTAAGGCCAAACAGTTCTAATGGATGCTCGCTGTCAATGTTTCTCGACAATTGTTTTCTTTTTTTATATGTTTCTTCACTTTTCTTTAAACAGTCTCAGTAAACCCCCATTTGGATCCTGATGAGAAGTTCTCATCTGTATCCAAACAATGTGCATGAATACTCACAGATGCGGCATTATCAGCATGCACACATTTATTTACAGAGACGTCAAAAGGCGCCAATATGAAAAAAATATAAATCTGGAATTATAATATTTGCAAAAGTATTACATACTCATGTGCTGCACGTTAAGGGTCACAGTTAGATCTCATTGAGCGTTCCTAAACCACTTTAAACCCCCAGTGACTATTGTCACTGACAGTTCCAAGGCGGTACTTCCATTTTCCCTATTATTTGTTTACAGAACGGGATGCTTATATGTTATAATGATGTTAATGGAATCCATAGGTAATTTAAAATGCGAAACAAAGAAATTATATTCCTGAAAAGCCTTTCATGTTGCATTCTAAATCTCGAATCATTACGGTACTACATGAATCTGTATTCAAACATTATTTCAAACAAAAGAAATGTATGCTTTATCGGAACGTTCTGGAACATTGCCTTTCGTTTGCGTGACCATTACCATTAAACGTAAATGCCACAAGACAAGCAAGAAAGGCGCCGCATTCTAATTGCAATTATATGTAAAACAGCGTTGCTTTGTCGATGTCATAAAAATGCTCAAAGACATATTTCAAAATCCAGATGCAGTTGTGAAACTTGTATATTCAATATTCAGGCACGATGTGTGTTTCAAATATATCCTTAAACATTTTTTATATATAACACCAAACACCAAAACATCCTTGAATTTGAATTATGGATAAAGAATAATGATCACACGTTATATACGTATGTTTACTTAATAAGCATGTTGTGTGGGTTCGGACGTTTACGTTGATTTGATGGACTAAATGAAACACGCCTCCTTTATACTGTTTTTACCGTTAAAAATGATTTCAATATATATGTGTAACCCTTTGCTCCATATATATTCATGGGACGTCATAAATTATTGTTTAAAATGGCACATTGATACAGGAAGTGTTTGCCATTGCAGAAACTATAGAATCATATCTATATTATTTCATATAAACAGAGCGGACCCTGATCAGACGGCTCCTACAGGAGTCACCTGACCCCGGTGTACACTGTTTGCCAAACCTGTAACACTGCGATTGCCGATATGTATATGTATGCTTTATGTTGATGAATCATGCTATGTATGGAAAGAAACTAAACATTCAGACACAGTTTTTCTACTTTTCTTCTTAAACGTGTCAGTCAAAATATCATATCATTGGTGAAAATATGTATTGCAAACAGCAACAAAATGAACGCAATGTACAGTTGAACTTCGATATTTCGAATTCGGATAACTCGAGTATCGGGATAACTCGAACTCTAAGTTCGGTCCTTCCAATACGTACAATACAGAAATGCATTTCTAAGCATACCAAGAAACACATGTGACAGCTTAATGCAGGTCTAAAGTAATGCTTAGGTAACTTAGGTTATCTCGAAATAATTTGTATGGTTTCTTGAAGTTCGAGATATCGAAGTTCAAATGTATTTATATCAAGAAATCTTTGAGACAGTTTGAGTGGCATGTTTGTATTTCGATCAGGCAACATAGAAATTATGTGTCAGGAAAGAGGCAAGTGTATTCATGGATTATGATAGAATTGAAAAACTATCGACTGTCAGATGTCCGGGGACGTCTTTTAGTTCACATAAGTCATATGAGTTCATCATTAACTATGCTAAACAAAAATTGGTTTGCAAAATCTGTGGTCAACTACCAAGTCAAATGCATTAATACATCGTTCTGCAAATTTGTAATCAGAATCCGGATGAAAAATCGAGTTTATGTAAATGGCAGTCAATAGCTGACTAAAAGGCTTTTTGTATACATAGAAACATCTATTGTATATCTTTCATTGCCTGGATAGATATTCATGCGATTCGTTCCGGTTAGTGATTTCATCCATGTCAAGCGCTTTTGAACGCACATATCCTGCGTGAAAGAGCGCTATATAAATGTGGTATTATAATAATTATAATAATACATAGAAGTTCGGTTGTTAAGTTTTTTTAGCCGACAAGGCACACATATGTGACCGTTGTCACATGTATATGTGGGTACTTTATGTGTGCTTTTGTAGTTAGTATGTGTTTTCATGTGATATTTTCTGCCCGACCTCCGTTCTGTTTTAATCACGATGTATAAGTCTGTTCACCAACAACACTACTTTTAAGATACCCAGAGCTATATGCAGGGAAATGTAGTGTTTGCCTGACGTCATACAGGTATAACATACTCCTACTTGTTAGTGGGTGAGTACCAGTCAGGGTGGTGCCATTTACTGTTAGCGTTTTGTGCTACACTGCATTGAATTTTGCACTGACCAAAGGTATTTCGTAACAAGTTGTATGATCCAAGTTGTCAATGTCATGTCTAACGATAATTACTATTTATATTCGAAATTCTTATTCTCATTTTTTGTGTGCGGTATACATTTAACATTTTAACATAACATACATATCGTTTATTCGGCATAAAACACATACATAGTTATACCTTTAACAAACAGAGTAGTAAACACACAAATTCATAGTATCTTCCAGAAGAAAGTATTTGATCTGTCTTGTTCGTTTTGACAACAAGTTTGTACATGTTGCAGAGATGTTGCAATCTTTAAACTATACATATTTTCCCACCGTTAACACAATCCTAGATCAAGGACATATATAATTTGGTAACCCTTTCCCGCATATTGACGACTTTTGATGACTCTGTAGAAGAGCCTATAGGAGCAAATGCTATATTTATCACAGTGGTTTCAATCTACAAAATTCTAAAATTTCCTTTTCTCTAGGTAATGATCCTTTTCGATAGATTTATTCAAAGAGGTTTATCTAAAAATAGCCTATATGGTAAAGGGTTATTATTGTGTTTTGTCGCAGTATCATAACATCATACACAAGGTAACCACGCAGCGGGTTTAACTTTCAAGTGGTATTTGTTTCAGCGGCTACCTGTCTATTTTCATTCTTGTTCTAGTTTTCCACCAATCAGTAACTATTTTACATTGTAATGTGCATATGACCCGCTAGTATATGTAGTAAACTGTGTTTTCATTAGTTAATACATAGTCTGACATACAACCGTATCACAATGCCTCAACACATGGCCAAACTAGATGTAATATCCAGATACAGTCTACTGTGATGAAAATCCGGGGGGTCATTCTTACGATCTAGTAGTTATTTCAAAACACCATGTGTTATGATAAATAGCTGTTTCGCAAGCTCGAATCAATGCAATCGATCCATATTAACATCCACACCATACATAAGGTATTTTTTTTATACAGACCTTTTCTATGACTTTCTCAGAGTTCAGTCAAAACGCAATATAATACAGAAAGTCATTATTTACACAGATATTTAGCACGGAAGGCTGTCAAAAGTTTTGTTCTTAAAATAGGTGCTACAGGGAAATTCCCATATAATAAAAAAAAAACTACACGACGATGATAACCGACGTCTCCGAAATAGGTTGGTATATTTAAGCAGTTGTTTCACAATTATCCAGTGAGTTGAAGTCAAACAGGCGGTTTCGTCAAACTACCGGTTCGTGAAACTGACATAACATAGTAAATGAAAAGCGGTTTCGTCAAATTTGGTACAGTATAAATCCTCTATTACGACCACTTAAAAGAAGGATAATTGATCGTATGAAAGGCAGGTAACAGCTCCTAAAGCTCTCTGTTTTACTTTCACATCAAACTCTATTCACAATGGTAGTAATAGAGGGTTTTTACTGTATCACTATTGCCACGCTTTGTTCAACATATACGCTACCACCTGACCGTAATTAAAAGTTTCAAGACACTTTTGGAGGCAAATCTACCTTTTTCTGGGTCCTTTTTGACCAAAATGTGGCCGGGTTGACCATCAAAATAGACTTGGGTCTACATCGTAAGGACCAGTGTACTCTATAGTGTACTCTATATAGGTATACTTATTGTAAGGCACGCATAGAAGCGGTACTAGAGTTTAAAAGGTTAAATTGCCTTACCAACAACTCAGCTTTTAGGCATCATATCATCATCATCGTCATAATCATCATTATTTCTAATAACAACAACAATAATAATACCTTCATCTTCATCCAAAGACCTATATGATAATATGTTATCATAGGTTTTTGCTTCATCATTTAATATTTGAATAAAAAAGGTATAAATAAAATCTCTTTAATAATAGTATCGAAGACCATTAACATATAAGTATAATAAATTATATAAGTAAATAATAATTATCAAAATACCAACAAACTAGTGCCCCAATTTATACCAGTTTCAAACTAATTATCGCACTTATCACCTCATGGTTATAATTGGTGAGCATTGAATTTTGAAGTCTACTTTTGAGTTACAATAGCACACACTGTGTATTATGTTTGATCCAAGGCTACAAATAAAATTTGCATAGACAAGTTCCAAGCCGATACAGAAATTTACTTGAAAACAAAGAATATTTTTATATAAAAACTGCAATTTGTTTTTGTTTTTTTAAATAATTATTATCTTGTTTCTAGTTTATGATGCTATCACATGTCAAACACGCTAACTAATATCAATTTCTGTTCACGGTTAAACAGCGTTGGAATGTTTTGATCTCATATCAACATTAGTAGACGTGTTCCGCCGGTAATCCATTTGTAAAATTCTATAAAGTATGATTAATCCCAATACGCCTATGGATATATATAGGTTAACGTCATTTCTTCACTCATGGTGTCACTATTCACTTTAGACATCACAGACGATTCCACGCATAAATATTACGTTTCAATCAAAACCACACTACAAATTCGTCAGGTTTTAATACGTTAAATAGGCATTCGAATGAGTTTAATAACTGAATTTGCAGTTTAAACTCAAGTACACATTGAGGAAGTTCGATATGTATAATTATGGTTCATCGGCATTGTTTGCCTTTAACCGATTCCCTCCTATTAACGCCTATTTAAGCAAATGCTGTATTTATCAAAATGGCTTTATAACTATAGTTCTGTTTTCCTTTTTGCACTGTATGCTCCATTTTAATAGGTCTAAACTTAGCATAGGAGGACAACAACTTATGCATGTTAAACGCTAGATCAATGTGTTCCTGTAAATGCATTTACAAATGCCAAGTATCGGTTTTACAAAACCATCACTCGAATTTTAGCCTTTAAAAATAAACGAGTAATAAAGGTATCATATGTATCAATCATAGCTAGAGAGTATAAATCATAAGTAAGTTACTTTCGAAATACATATAGCTCGTCAAGGGAAAAGTGAGGTTCATTAGTGAGCAGACTGGGGTGGTTAGTGCAATATTTCTACAAGATAATCAAACCTTTAAGAAATTCCAATTAAGGGCAACATCATCCGAAACACTCCATGGGGGTTCTCAGTGTTGTTATACTTTCTGTTCCTTCGAGATCATGAATTTTAGTACTTTTGGTTCGTAAAATTGAATACCGCTTAAGCCGGTGCTAGGGGGCGTGAGCAGTGTTGCACTTTCAATAACTGCTCATGAACAGACTCAATAAAACCGAGTCTGCAATTTTCTCCTTTTGTGTTGCAAATTTTGCTTTCGGGGGATCACCTTTTATCAGAATTTATAATTTTCACAACAGCAGGTGTTAAGTGCTTGTGTGGCGGCCGTAAAACGTCGTCCCGTACTTCATTCTCAGTGTTGTTATACTTTCTGATCCTTCGAGATCATGAATTTCAGTACTTTTTGTTCGTAAAATTGAATACCGCTTAAGCCGGTGCTAGGGGGCTTAAGCGGTGTTGCACTTTCAATTACTGGTCATGAACAGACTCAATAAAACCGAGTCTGCAATTTTCTCCTTTTGATCCCCTCTCTTCAGAATTTAAATAGTGATAGTATTTGAATAGTAATTACGTGTGCAGTAAAACTATGGTTTAAAGTTTTGTTAAGATATTGTTTTTGAGTAACAAACAAAATCATAATAAATACGTACGCAGGACAACTAGTCAAGATTAAGCAACACAATTATGTGGTACTATGTTGCTATATTGCCGCTGTTTTATTCAAAGAAATACTAAACAACGTTCTGACTCTCACATATTCAGTGTATGGCCGTAACAAATGCTACGTACAATTTCTAAGGAATTGACAAACTCAAAATATGTCATTCGAATAAATAATATTTCTTATACACAGACAGACAGAAATATCGACATACAGACAGAAAGGACAAAGGTAGACACACAGATAAAGAGAAAGAGTGAGAGAAATAACGTCGGACAGACGAACGGATTTGTTTGACGGACATAGGCCAGACAGACATTCAGTTTAGTAGATCGATAAACGACTGGCTTAGCGAATAGTTAAAACGACAACGGAAAAAGGGAAAAACGTAATTTGGAAGAAATTCAAATAGCGTTAAAATAGGGGACAACGTAACTCAAAATGAAAGAAAAATCAAATCACGTTAGAATTATTGGGCAATGTAACGTAATATTAAAAAATCCATTTGCGTGGACCCTGTCCCAATCGCATATGCAAACTAAAAATAAAAGAATAGCAGGATATAAATTGAACACAACACTAATAGGAATTACATTATATGTATTTCTATTATTTATACAAATTATACTATATATCAGTAATAATGAAGTATTACCGACCGATGTAACAATGCACGTGCGATTTGCACAAGCACGTTGCACTAGATATAGATCGCCTAGCTGTAGACGTACAACGCTGGTGTGTTGTGTTTGGCTACAGCACCGTTTGAACCATTTTAAGTACATTTTTAACAGCTCGTCTTACTTTTTCGACCGATCAAATGCCAGATTGTTTGGGGTTGGAGGGGAGTTTCGAATTCGTAACCATGTAATTTGCGTATTGGCTAATGCTGCACAATATCATTAAGTTGATCACATATTGAGTCACTATGCTGGGATTACAAGGTTTGATATATAGGTGAACATGTCATTCTATAGCCCTTCTTATCTGAACCCCTGCACTTCATACAGCCGGATTTCGTTGGGAAATCGCCAAAAAGGCACAATATGTGATGGTCGTCATAAAATATGATTACTGATAATGTAATAAATGCAGTATTAAATGGCATTAAAACGCATTTCTTCAAAGAAACCCCTAATAAAGAGAAACTATTTTCTTCCGAAATCTGTCAAAAAGGATTTAAAACAAAATGGTCATGATGACCGTACATCGCACACCTGCGAATTGTTACACTAGATAGAAATAAACTAGTCACCACCGTCTCCGGAAAATCAGAGTTTTTTTCATTTTTTTCAACTGAAGATTATTGAATTTGTTCAAAATGTTTGGCAGTCAAAATTAATTCTCAATGTATTCACCAGAGGAATTTTCCTACCAAATACACTTTAAATTGGGCTGTTAAAATTAGAGACGTTTTTACAAGTTTTCCATATAGGCACATATCGAAATTTAGCCCTGTCCCTAGTGGTCATAGCAATTCTGTACGAGAGCCAACAGAGGACCGTTTCTACCAAATGCTATTCAGATCCGATCTCCAGTTTTGAAGATATTTTCCTCTATAGTCATATAAAGCAATTTAGTCCTGTCCCTGTCGACATGTTTTGTCAGGTATCGGCATGGTTCCAGCAATGTTGATTGTTGATAAAAGGTTGCCAAGCGACCATTCCTATCAAATTTCATTCACACTCGAAACCCCGTTTTGGAGAAAAAGGTTGTAAAAGGTTTTGTGTATAGTTATATAAGAAATTCTAGCCCAGTCCCCTCGTGGTCATATGTTTTGAGATATCGACATGAGTTAAGCAATTTAGGTAGAATGTCTTCCTTTCAAATATCGCTAGTTCTGACCACTAGTTTATCTCGTGTACTTGTACGTTTGTTGATGTGTTTGGTGTTCATCTCGTGTGTGTATGTGTTTGTGTGTGTGTTTGTGTTTAAGTGTTTTTGTGTGTGTAGTCGTGTGTGTGCCATACTTTCCATCTATATTTTGGTGATGGTTGCCGCTTTGTGTGGCTTTTCCTGCTTGACTTTACAACTTTTTCATCTACAGCTAGGCGGTCTAAATCTAGTTTCCTGTAATAGTGCAAATCGCATGTGCATCGTGACATAGAAATGTCTGAACTATACGTCATTTTATTAATGATATTACATATAATGTAGTTTCAATATTATTATATTCAATTTATATGCTGTTTTTTCGTTATTGTATATTAACTATATTTTCAATTTGTATTAAATGAACACAATAGGCACAGGGTCCACGCAATGTGATTTATTTTCAAATTACGTTACGCTGACCAAAACTTTTTAAGTGATTTGAAACAAAAACACATTTCGCGTTACGGTGGCCGCGTTCTTAACGCGATTTTAAAAAATTCAAATTACTTTTGTTTTTCTTTATATTCGCGTGTCTACAATACACACAGAAAGGGAGACCAAACAACAGAATAGCATAATACAGGGAAAGCCAGTTAAAGAGAGATTGTGATTGTCAAGAGAATATATAGGAAGTGATAGAGATCATGGTGGTATTTCTTCCATTTATATTCATGGAGTAAAGGGTTAAATAGTGCTGTAAGTAAACGCGACGCCAAGGTTACAGAGTATTCAGCAAATTCCATTATACTGAATATCTTTAAAAAAGAAATGTCTTCCAAATAATTAATGCGAAAACATTTTAATTAAATTTCCAAAACTGATTTTCTTAATTAAATGATCAAAGTGAAAGGATGTTCACCACTGACGCATTTGAATTGTACCGAAGGATATGAAGTTCCTCGAATTTCAGTATAATATGATTAGAATGTAGCTTTTAAATTACAATAAACAAAAATCCCTCGTAAATATTCCACGTTTAGTTACAAATTTACAAGCCCTTGTTTTGTATAGGTTGAGTTAATATTTGCGAAAATATTACACAAATCCCAGTGATGTTTTTAAACATAACATATAATTATTGCCATTGTTTGTCAGATGAGGTAAAATGAATATACAGGGGAGCAGTTCGATTTCACGATACGAGGAAATTAGGTATGGCGCGAACGACCTTGACAAATGTCGTTACAATTTGTATTAGTTTAGAACTCTATGCCACTGGTTATTTAATTTCTACAAGCCAAATTATACATAAAACACCACTCATCCATCATTTGAGCAGAACAGGACGTTACTGGCGGTGTTTGACTTTTTGCATATCAAAGGTTGACCATCAAATACTATTTAAATATATTATTAAATTATTTAAAATTAGGAATACGATTTGTTTTAATCATATGTTGAAGGAATATCGTTAACGTTAAGCATTTTTATCTGATACGGTCAACCTTACACCATGCGTAATGTTTAATTACTTATATATAGTACAAACTAATTATTCGAACACTTGAAGACGTATCATTATTGATCTCAAAGACAGGTGACAACTTATAGCAGGGTGAACGTCATACAGAAAACTCCTGCATGACCTCCACACTGCATTATGCAGCCACTTGCTTAAAAGTGTCTAAAATGTTCTGTAATAATATTTCTAACTAGCGTTGTGTTATTCTAATTGAATAAAAGATTACTGTGGTCACTAATCGTTCCAAGGCGGTACTTCCATCTTTCCTCTATTGTTTGTTTGTTATTAGTCCCCTACCGTATGTCACACTTCGGTTTTCCGGACATTTTTTCTAAACATTTACAGATGTTGAAGTGCTATTTGGTATGTGGCTTCATTATAACAAAATACAGATCAGGTTTTGTGTTTTGAGTGTCTCTATGTTTTTTGTAGTTATGTACATTTGCTGTGTTTTCTTGTGTTGCTGGTCGGGCGGCTGTTTGTTCAGTATGTAACGTGCCCTGCACGACTCATTTGATTTACTTTAAATGTTTACAAAACGTGTCATAATTAATTTTAGATATATACTTCATAGTATATTATTATATTCGGAGGCCCACATTAGAATTCGTAAACTAAAACAAATTAAATAATAAATATTTTATTTCTCCACCAAACTTTATATGTTGATCATTCTTTACAATTGCATCTTCGAGACGATTTCGGGAGTGGTCATAACATAGGATTGTTGGATGAAATGACGATTTATTATTTGAATACGCAGTTTATTTTATCTATCTAAGTATACATTAGTTTAGGCACATAACAAACCAATATTATGCATAAAGCTAGCGATTAGTTTTGATGACTAACGCATTTGGATGTAAAGCTTTAAAACTAATATAATTTCAAATATGTCTCACCTTTCCGTAGGCTCTAATGTGTTACATATAGTGACATATTCTACATAATGTTAGCGTATTAGTTTTTATGGCTGAAATTCTTTGATGTAAAATCATTTCAAATATGCTTAACCTTTCCTTAGGCTGCAATGTTTAAATATATGAAAATACGTCGCAAATCACCCTACATGGAAACAGAATTCTATTAACACAGATACATATATTATATAAGCATATCAATTCCTCTAGATGCATTATAAGAACAATACATTTTCTCACGATAAAATGCAATATATTTTGCCTAGTACAGAAACAAAACCCAACCCCGTTTATAAGTAAGACATAAACATTAAAAGCATGCACTTATTCCCGTCTATGTTTACATTACCGGGAATATACAAATGACAGAGTGCCCTTATCTGTTACATTTATTTCTAACATAGTGTTAAAACGTACAGTCAACACATTTTCCAATCGATCACTTTGTTTTATTATTTATATCCCAGATTGTTGATATTTATAACTACTTTTAACTTCATGTTATCGTTGCACGTAACCACAGTTCAATAGCTTACACAAAGAAGTAGTTTCTAGATTAAGAATCTTAATTATTGTAACTGTTCTTTAAGACAGTAAACACTCGGTACTTTGAAAATTTAGTAAGCAAGAATTGATGCATTTTAATGCAGGTGGCTACTTAGTGCAGGGTTAAAGTCATACAGAAAGCTCCAAGAGGAGTTTTCTACAACACTTCTTCTGCCACCTCTCTTAACCCTTCTCTTGTTGATTTTTAAAATACATTTCTCCTTCTTTACCTATGCCCTGTTGTATAATTACATACATCTACACTGTGTACAAGTATTTCGCTGTGCAATCACTGCTGTGGAGTGCACTGGTTGCACAGTCAACTTGTAAATAGTGCAGACCCTGATGAGACAGCTCCTGCAGGACCTGTCTCATCTAGGTCTTTGTTATAATGTACTGACACCTCTTGATCGTTAAACGAGCACATATATTGAACGCACAGTCAAATAATTTACTGTGAGTTCGTTAAAAGAACGCATATATTGAACGCACAGTCAAAGAATATACCGTGAGTTAGATTTCTATGCACAATGGCGATACGATACGTTTATATACAGAGTAATGAGTAAGTGTGCGTACTCAAATGCTAAACCTCGTCATTTCTTTAGCAAACCCAGTTTTGTGACAACTCTTTAGAATCGTCTTTTGTATAATCGTCTTAAAGACATAGGGTTTTGTGGAGATATGAAGAGGTTATGTTTGAAAATGATTTAATTTACGCGTCTCATCTGGACCTCTGTATATATATTCTCGAATTATTTACAACTAAGCAGGATTTTAATGTATCCCAAATATCCGAAATATCCAAGACGACATTGAATAGTTTTTGCCAGTCACTTTTGTGTAGGGGCTTAAAAGGCAAGAACAATCTTTTAAAAACCCTATGTGAAATCGGCGTAATGCATTTATATCAGAAGAACTATCATTTCCAATATCCGCATGTTTATAACTATGAGTAAAAGAATATACATTAATCTTAACGCATTCATCGATATCAAATAACTAGAATATAAGTAAACATAGGGTGAGCGATAAGTCAATATCCTGTGTGCATTTCGCATTATGCGGCGTCTGATCAGAGTATACACTGTTTGCTGATAGGTCCCATATATGGGATCGTGGGAGCAAATGGGTTAATTTCCGGACCTTTATATTTAGGATTGGTTTCATCCATTAGCTCATTGGCTATGTTTAGACACAACCTCTTTGAATAGATCTACCGAAAAGGACCCTTTACTACTGAAAATGAAACTTTTAGAATGATATAGTTTTTAAACCATTGTGATAAATACAGCATTTGCGCCATATGAGGCGTTATCATTTAATACAGATATACGTTTTACCTTTTCCAAGTTCTGTTCAATATGTGCTTATTTAGGAAAACGTATACATATTTTTACCATATAAGTACATCGGCATAAATGGCTTACTTATAATTCATTGCCTATGCAACTTTCATACCTTATGCATTAATAGAATAAAAACCAAAAGTTTGTACCGCTTTAATAATAAATTAACATGTACATACCGCATGCTATTGAATGCATTGCTCGTGTGAGGCGTCCACAAGCGTCAACTCTTAAACAGACGAATCTCATATTGTTTTCAAACCGCGGCAAAACTTGCATTCTTGTTACATGGCTTGACGCTCGAACCCCCAGATTATAAGCTAGGCACATTAGGTCAGTCAAAGTCAGCCCTCGATGACTGGGAATGAATTGGGTTAGTAGTAAAAGGTTTATTTCCGCACTTACTTACAGAAGTTGCATAATAAAACATATTTCATACATATCTCTTACGATGTCTATACAGCATCTACATAAAGCATATTTACCCTAGTAGTGGTAATGTGTTACCCTGGTACTTTCGTGGGAATGTACCTTTGTGCTTCACATCGTATTTAGTTGTTATTGGACAGATGGCATGCATGACACCATGCATATTGAGGGACGGTACGCACGGGCTTCCATCGTTACTTCACACATTTCGCTGCATGTACTGTTCCCAGTGCAATTCCCAATCATTGCAAACAAGCAGATGCACCAACATCTTCCATTGGTATAAACGATAAAAATAATGCACACATGTGTGACACACTTGTATCCAATGCTGGACCTTGTGCCGAAATGCCGAACTTAAATGCTGCTGGCACATACTACTTTTATAAAAGATCCGACTTGTCAATATCAAATGAGAATATGTAAAGGAATGGGATGTTACCATTTTAAATCTGATACTATCACTGTGGTGCAAGCTGTACGGTCGCGAATGTTTAGACTTTTCCAAGATGGCGGACGAACAGGAGGCTGAAAGGTAAGCATCACATTTTTACACTTTTTAAACAATGTAGATTTTTCTTTCCGGCTTTTAGTTGGTGTCATAGCATAGAATTATAACGCCCGTCAACAGCGGTTTACCTCCTAATGGTTCATGTCTGTGTGTAAGGCTCAAAATCTTTCGTAAACAATGCAGAAACCGAAATTCAGAAATCGAATCGAGAAGGAGGTCATATTTTGCCTCAGTGTAAGCTTACCAACAACGCTAAGCCTTTTCCAACACTGTGGCTATATGCATTTGAGTCCGATATTCATGTTGAGTTAATTAGTTTGAAGCACAAATCTACATTTTGTCTTTTTGAGAGGGTTGAAAAAAATGTCGAGTGTACGGTTTAGCCCGTATAGGTAAAAGTGCACTGTACGGTTTAGACCCGATCTATTTTGTACGGTTTAGCCACGATTTTCTTTCGAAAAACTGTACGGTTTAGACACATACAAATACTAACATTTGAATATGCGTCGTAGATCTAGATAGTGTAATCCCAACTAATTAGTGTAGATATTCCTTCACACAATGTCTATTTGCGATTTTGACAGTATATTACAATTAGGATCGAGAACAGAAGCATAGCATATAATCTGGATCTATACTGGTTAACATTTGAAGACACTGTTATACTTAAGAAGTTTTGAAGTGAAATGATTTTTAAGTTTAACTGATTGGGTATTTGGCTAAAAGTGTTTTACCCGTTTCAGTCCTAATGCAAATACAGAGCGTCTGAAATTAAGCACTTTGTACTGTTACTTTACATTACTTTACATATCTTTTCAGATTATTTGCCTGTTACTATTGCGAGACAAAGGAAAACATCAGCCACTGTGTAGATGCCAATCCGAGAAATCCAATGAAAAATAGAAGAAAAGAGCTAAGTCATATATATCGGGAAAGTCGGGGCAACGTACATTAACTTTTAATGTAATACCAGACGTTTTGAAATAAACAAGCAAAATAATTCTAAATGGTGAAATGCAAACCATTGAAATTCAAGATATTGACGAAGATTTTAGAATTGGCAATTTATTTGGTCCAATAAATATATATCTTTTTCATTAACTTGTTACCCTTTTCTGTTATATAATTATTTCACGTTTATTTTATGTCACCTTTAAAATGCATGTATGCCCTACGAAATGGCATTTAGACATTCCATACAGACTCAGCCAAGATCCGTCATCGCGAAACTGACGAGATATCGACCAAGTGCTAAATTACATCAACTCAACTAAATGCCTGTAAAACATAATCCGAGGGTAGGTTCTTTTTTCTGACAGATGATACAGATTAACCATTATGTTCGCTAAATGTATTGCCGGCATGTCAAAAACATGTTAGTTAAACTTAAAAATCAATTCACTTCAATATTTAAAGTAAAACATTGTCCTTAAATGTTTAATAACCAGTATATATCCAAGTAATGTTCTACCTATCATTCTATTCTGGTTTTCCAGTTATCTTACTGAAAGAATGCAACGTGTAATTTTACCTGGTGCCTTCTCTGGCTGGAATACTATGAAGCTGGTGTTCCACAAGGATATATATTAGGTCTATTGTTATTTCTTGTTTTTATAAATGATATTGTTAGCGACATTGGATGGAACATTCGTGTGTTTGCTTACGACACTAGCTTGTTTAGTGTAGGTATTACTCCCGTACATATGGCAACACATATCAATAATAATATATTAAAAAGGCAGAGAAATGGCTAGTTGAATTCAATCCTAAGAAGACTGAGTCGTTAATAATCTCGAGAAAAATGTCTCATCCGTATATATGCAAGACCATCAAATTCATGAAGTAGATTCATATAAGCACATTGGCGTTCATCTCTCACGTGATCTAACATGGCACTGTCATATCGAATATATCGCTACTAAGGCATGGACAAGACTAAATGTCATGCGAAAACTCAAATTCACTTCGGACAGTTATTCCCTTGAAACAATCTACGTATATTTCGTGATACCTATTTTAGAATACATTGATACTATATTTGATAACTGTAATGCCAGAGAATCTAACAGTTTTGAAAAAAAATCAATATGAAGCTACCCGTATAGTAACTGGGACAACTAAATTGGTTTCTGTTGGTAAATTATTGCATGAAGTTGGATGGAAATGCCTTGAAACCAGACGTAAAACACAAACTAATTCTCTTTTATAAAATGGTGTTTCATTCAACTCCAAAATATCTCACAGAACTGGTACTTGAAGTGGCTGGAAGTGTTTCTCGATCTTTTTCAAAAAGTTTTTGTATAAACTGATATATCCTGCTTAATTAATTTAATTAGTCTTTCAGTACAATTAATATAGTACAATAACGGGCAGTCATTTCTGCATAAAGCGAGTGCAGTTGTTACGGTGATGGGGGAGAAACACAATAAGCAGTCTTGTTTTCGTTTCCATCCTTTTCTTTTCCTTTGTGTTATCATTACAATATTCATGCAAATATTTAAAAAATAAAATACGTTTGAACCAATTATATACTGTGCTTCTGATCTCGATCCTAATTGTTTGTGATATGCTGTCATAATCGCGAACATGCATTGCATGAAGGAAAATAGTTGGGATTATACTATCTACACCTACGGCGCAGATTCAAATGGTAGCATTTGTTTTGTGTCTAAACCGTACAGTTTTTCGAATGAAAATCGTGGCTAAACCGTACAAAAAACATCGAGACTAAACCGTACAGTGCACTTTTACCTCTAATGGCTAAACCGTACACTCGACATTATTTTCAAACGTCTCCATAAGACAAAATGTAGATCTGTGCCACAAACTAGGTAACTCAACGTTAATATCGGGCTCAGATGCATATATCCACGGTGTTAGAAAATGTTTAGCGTAGATGGTAAGCTTACAATGAGGCAAAATATGACCTCCTTCTCGATTCGATTTCTGACTTTCAGTTTCTGCAAAGTTTACCGAAGATTTTGAGCCTTACACACAGACATGAACCATAATGGGGTACGCCGCTGTTGACGGACATTATACTTCTGTGTTATGGCACCAATTAAATGACTGAAAGAAAAATCTACATAGTTTAAACAGTGTAAAAATGTGATGCTTATCTTTCAGCCTCCGTTTTGTCCGCCATCTTAGAAAGGTCTAAACATTTGCGGCCGTACAGCTTGCACCACAGTGACTATAGCGTTTATCGTATTTCCTATGGAACATTATATGGTACATGTATTGTATATTTTGCGTATATAGTGCATCCGTCTGTCGTATATTGAACTATGTCGGGATAACAAAAACGGTCACCAGTCTATATCAGTTAAATAAATAGGTGTAGTACTGAAACGTAGTTAACCTTCTTAACCCTTTCCTACATGAATATTCATGTCAGAAATAAGGATATCATGAATATTGAAATCGATTAGTCTTTGTAAGTGCACATGTACACAGGACGTTTATGCCGTGGTAGAATCTGTATAATTATATCGATATATATTTCATAAGCAAACAGAACAGGCCCTGAGCTGGGCTTGGTTTCCTCTGTTTGCAAATACGTAGAAAGGCGTATTTATAGAGTAGAGGGTTAAACATTTTTTAGTAACACCTACAAGACACAACTGTACTTTCTATAGAAACCCTTTTCACATCGTTCAAAACTTTTAATTACATCAGTTCGTGCATAGTTTTGTTTTCAAGTCAATGACGTGTATCATGTTGCATAGCATCTACCAAAATGAAATATTCCTTGGGGAAATTGCGTTTTAATTTGACGTATGTCATACGGCGGATGTACTGATCATTACCAAGATTTCCCAGTAGATGCAGGACAAATAACGATGTTGTGTTTTCGCTTTACCTTGTTTCACGCATTTCAATTTGAATTTTTAGATTTCATTTCCGGCTTTTAGAATGCATCTGAAACGTTCGGTTATAAAACCCTAAGTTATCCAAAAGCAAACCTGGACAGCGCCATACTTTTAAATTGTATTTTTATGGTATAATATCATGTCGTATACTTGTATTCAATAAAATGTAAAAATACGTGTTGGACAAGAAATAGTTCGAAAACGTTTGCAACATAAACAAAACATACAACAGCTAGTAGTAGACGCAGTAATAGTAGTAGTTGTAGTAGTATAGTAGTTATTGTAGTGTAGTACTGGTTGCTGTTGTTGTTGTAGCAGTAGTAGCAGTAGCTGTAGTAATAGCAGAATCAGTAGTAGTAGCAATATTTCTAGTTGTAGCAGTAGCAGTACTATAGTGGTAGTTTAGTAGTAGTAAATGGTAGCATTATTTATAATTGTTAGTATTATTATAATATATTGCTTTTAATATTATTAGTATTATTTTATAAATATAATCATTGTATTAGCTAGTCTGTTTCGAAGAAACGTCGAACTATTGTGATCAATGGGTCATAGGCGTGGGCGATGTCGTTGTTGTAGTTTTTGGCGTAGTCAGCGGTGGCGGCTTGCAAACAAATTAATGTAGCTGATTAATCGAAAAGTATAAGAGGTATCAGCATGAAACATTATGGGTGAGTGAATCTCATTAAGAAGTAGGTCCCTACATAAGAACCATAAATCCTGATTTCAAAATTTTGGAGTTTATGGCCCTTTTATTTTTCCAGTAAACAAGCACCAAATCAGACGAGCGCTGGCGCCGCATGCGGCTCTTGTTATTATTGTTATGATTATAATATTATTATTAAAAGTAGTTGAAGTAGCAGTATTAGTTGTAGTAGAAGCCGTAACAGTAGTATCATTATTAAAAGTAGTAGTAGTAGTAGTAATAATAATAGTGTAGTAGTAGTAGTAGTAGTAATAGTAGAAGAAGTGGTATTAGTAGTAGTAGTAGTAGTAGTAGTGGTAGTAGTAGTAGTAGTAGTAGTAGTAGTAGTAGTAGTAGTGATGGTGGTTGTATTTAGTTATTTATCATCATAATGATTACCATGATTATTAACATTATTATTATTAATATTATTATCATGTTTGCAAACGCGTGAAAAGGCGTGTGTATGGAGTAAAATATTCAGAATAAGTTTAGTCTTCTGTTAACCCGTTACCTCATAGGCTATTTTTAGATACAACCTCTTTGAATAAATCTGCCGAAAATGAGCATTAACTAGAGAAAAGGATTTTTTTTAGAATTTTGTAGTTTGATACCATTGTGATAAATAGAGCATTTGCTCCTATAGGAGCAAATGCTCTATTTATCACAATAGTTTCACAAAGTGACTTTCACAGAGTCGTCAAAAGTCGTCAATATGAGGGAATAGGTTAAGGGAGCTTTTGCTGTACTTTGTAAAGCAAAGTGCAAAGTCTATTCCAGTGACTGTTGTATGAAAGGGTTAATCAAACAATCCAATTGACTTTGTCATGAATATCTATCTACTATTAACCCATTCCGATTTTAATATTCATGTAAGAAATAATGACATGGTGGATAGTTATTAGCTGACTTTTTATACTGTAAATGTTTCAAGGGAATGTTTTGCTTTGACAAAAACTGTAGAATCAGATATATACCATTAGTACAAACATGAGTCATGCAGGAAACACCACATACAGAACAAACACTCGCCCGAACAGCAACACAAGGAAACAGCAAATGTACATAAGTAGAAAAAACAACAAGAGACGCATAAAGACAAAACAAACATACAATAGGAGGAAGATGGAAGTACCGCCTTGGAACGGTCAGTGACAAAAGTCACTGGGGGGTTAAACCGGTTTATGGGCGCCCAACCTCACACTTATTCCATCCCCATCCTAAAAGACAAACAGTGTAAATAAACGTATCCCCTCTTCGACTAATCTACAACAACCGCGACAGCAAATACAGTGGTAAAGTGCATGTATAACGAAAAAACATTTAAGTGAACATACTGTATCCACCTATCGCTAGTGTACTCAATGATTGAGCTGCAAACAGAGTAACTGTAGAAAAGTAATAAAGGGTACGACAAAAATGAAATAGTACAGATATCCGACGTTCTCCTTCCATTTCTGGATTTAAGAGGTCGCCTTCATAGAGTACTAAACCTTTCTTGTCGGCGTACATGCAAAGAGGCCAATAGCAAACATAGCAGACCCTGATCAGACGGCTCCTATAGGCCCCGCCGTCTGATATTGGTTTACTCTGTTTACAAATTCGTGAAAAGGCGTTTGCATGTTATGTAACATCACCTTGTACTAAGACAGTAATGTACAGTTGAACTTCGATATCTCGAACTCGGATAAATCGAACTTCGGGATAAATCGAACTAAAAGTTTAGTCCTTCCAAAACTTACAATACAGAATTACTCTAAAATGTAAAACTAAATTTATCTCGAAACACGTGTGACAACTTAATGCAGGTCTAAAGTAATGCTGAAAGCTCTTACAGGAGCGTTCAGCATTACTTTGGACCTGCATTAAGCTAAAAACTTAAGAAATTGTCCATATCAGAAATCGGAAAAGTCGAACTTCCGTTATCTCGAACTAGTTTGAAATATCGAAGTTCAACTGTGTATATATAGTTGCAAGTAATAACGATACACAGTGTTAATGTTACTACGAAATAATGGTGTTTAAATCCACTGTAAAATGTCTTTTTGACCTTTCGACTGCTTTGACAATTAGTTTGGAACATATACACGGGATTAATCCTTTTCCGGATTCTGCCCTCCGCCATGTAGAGAAGTCCGACATATGGTCGTCTGATCCTGAAGTGTTTTTCCCTCCTTCGCTTGTTTATTCCTCTTACTGTAATAATTCACTCTCTATCTCTATCTTTCTCTTGGCGTTTAGGATACTGTCGGGACACAGCTTCGCGCGAATATGCTGGTCAAAATTTGTTTCAATTAGTATCAGATTATCGCACCCATCTGTGTGTACATGCAGACACACATCCTAAAATAGTCCGTAAGTCTATTTTATCAACAGGGAATGCGTTTGTAATGTTGGCCCGTCTCTGTAAAGTAGTCATGCGACTTACAGTAATGGGAATTCTTTTCTTTAGACTCTGTAAACAGTCCGATATTTTGAGTTCATCATCTTCTTTCGGCGCCGTCTAGCCAACCGGAAAATGGTTAACATTGTTGTTTTCAATTACTTGTAAAATATATAGCTTAGCAACGAGACACTGTACATTTGGTGTTTTATAGACTAAAACACTCATATAAGGCAGTATGTTTTGCACGATATGTCTACTAAAGCGATACTTTTATTAACAATGCAACATTACACTAAAACTATGTAACAGTTGACAAGAATGTTGCCAACATAAATTGAGAAAGGTAAGTTGTGAGTGGTCATACCATGGGGTTTTGTAGAGGCATAAAGGAGTTACTCTTGATAATGTCTTAACCCTTCTCTTGCTGGATTTAATTTACGCATCTTATCTAGACCTCTGTATTATGATAGCAATAACAACAATCAGGGTCCATGCTTATAAAGCTTTTAGTTGAGTCTGAGTTTCGTTATCAAGCTTTTGATTGGTCAGATTTGAGTTCTCAAGCTTTTGATTGGTCAGATTTGAGCCAAAGGCTCAAATCTGACCAATCAAAATCTTGAGAACGAACTCAGACTCAACCAAATTTTTTGTAATCATGGACCCAAAAGTCCATAGTGCTACGGCCTGAAGCCTTGCATTCCCCTTCTAGCGTGTTGCTTTAATGACAAATTAGTTATAAACACAATTAGACTGAGACAATATTTATCTGTTACTCCTTTACTAATTAAATCTAATGGGTTTTTTTGGGAAAGGGAAATCTGATTTGAAATAAAATTAATTATACTTCGAAAATGTGGAAGTAGTTGGGAACCATTTTATTACTGAAATTCGATAATGATTTGGTTAAAGCGTTCACAATTCACGTATGCATTTGATATGTGTATCGGCTGGTTTGCTTGTTTGTGTATGGTTTACTATTGCATAAATTAACATTATTTAAGTTATTTCACGACATGACCATATACAGTAAGGGTAATGTACAGAAACTATGTACCTGTCACATTATGCCAACTACTATGACTAGTTGATCAAGAAGTCCATAGACCAAGGGTTGGCTTTAACGCTAAGCATTAAACAGTAACCAACAATTTGTGTTTCAACACACTGAAATGTAAGCGTATATGCAAAACAAATGGAACGCCGCTGGTTATATGATCTTTTTTCCCACAACATCTGGCTAAATATTAATAAATCATTGCATCGTTTTAATCGTATCATTTCGGTAATTATTAATCTATTAGGAAGAAGGTTTGTTTAAACTTAAAAAATACATTATTTTGTTGGACTGTTGCAAACATATTATATTCAGTTTCAGGAATAGTCTAATTGTAGATTTTTGTCGGTGTAACTGTTTTCACCATCTTTTTATGTACCATTGGCAATTACACCTAGCATATGTTTTATATACATGTAACACATCATTGTTGTTAAAAACCGAATGCAAATGCATTGATAAAAACACTACATAACCTGTTTATCGTCAATGTGTCTTAATCTCAACTCAAGAATGTATTGCAACCTCTCGATATTTGGATGACAATTTCAACATAGATTACCATTTCGTTGCTCTTATAATTCCTACCATTTAAAAAAAGGAATGTACACCCACGAATTGACGGAAACGTTTCCCGTGTCCCATCCTAAGGGGTATACATGTCTCAACTTATTCGTGTTGCTAGAGCGTGTTCTTCCGTTGACGATTTAAGCAGTCGAAATCCCAGCTGCTTTTGCGTCTCTTTTTGTCTTTTGATAGGCTTTTACATGTTTTGTTCCTATTGATGATGCGGTTCGGGCGAATGTGTGTTTTATTTCTGGTGTTCCCTGTATGACTCATACATTTACTTTCATTTACCCATCCACTGTAGGTACACATGTTTTAAAGACTACTACGGTCATCTACTGGTCACTGGTCCATCTTAATAAATACATCATATTGCATTTTATTCTTAATACAGCACAAAATATCCATGGCAAAACTAATAAATTATGGGGAAACATGTTTTGCTTAATACTGCTTTTTTGGACTAACTTTACTAACCTTGGAACTAGTTGCGTGGTGGTGATGTGGAAACGTCATTCGCACATTGATTAGCTGATAACGTCGAAGTCGATGACTTCAGATCCACTGTGATAATGCTGTAAATTCAGGGTGCCTTGAAAACAGTCTGGTCAGAACATAAAATATAACGGATCCACAGATTTAAAAGCATGTGCGTTGTCATCAGCCATTCTCAGCTAACCCATTTGTTCCCACGATCCCATATATGAGGCATGGGCAAACAGGGTAGACTGATCAGGCGCTGCATAATGCGGCGTCTGATCAGAGTCTACACTGTTTGCTGAGAGGAATTTCAATATTAAACAAAACGAAATTGAAAATTTTGGCCAGGCATCCCTTAGATCAAGAATGGACTAATCCAATATATACACATGGAAGATTCCACTGGGCTCAAATGGGTTAAGTTTTAAATGAATGTTGCAGGAAGCCTTCATGTCATTTGCATGCAGATTTCAAACCTATTTGCTACCTCCAATTTCCCTAACGATGTTTTTATTGCCGAAAGTATCAACGAGTTGAATTATCCTACGAACCAGCTTGTCACAACAGCCAGAGATGATTGTATAGCAAAGCTAAATATCATGCTAAACAGTTTATCAGACGTCAGCGCTAACATCATCATGGATGGTACATTGTCCGAAGAGGTGACCGTCATTACATACTGGATATGCCAACTGAGAAAATATTACTTTGGCCATGACAAGGTTCAGCACACACTGACATATCTAATTGTCGCATTCGGTATAGGTTCTTTAGATTCATGGTCGTTCCATCATACTGTGTGAAAGGAAAGTTCTGCCATTGGATTTCGTAACTCTATGTCGTTGGTTTATGCTGTTTGACTGTAAATTGTATGACCAATGTTGGCCGATTGATAAGGAAAGGCAGTACAGGTACTCACTGATTCTCGGAACCAAGTCAATCCATATAAATTCCTGAACAATATATTGTAATTGTTTATATGCGTGAATTGCATTTGATCTACCGTTTGAATAACAGAAATTGTATTTATTGGATGATTTACACATCTGTTATTTAGGTAGCGCATTGCAATAAAACGCTACGGTAAAACAGAACCTTATAATACTACATATTTCTTTGAAACGTTCATGTGGGTGCTTGGTTCTAAAGAAACCTCATGCCAACATTAGTTTTGGATGCAAATCTTGGCAAAGCTCTGCACGAAATGATTCTGGAATTGCATGGTTTAAGAATGTTAGTTACTTCAACAATTTATAGTACGTGATTTTTCTGATTATATTATTGTGCTGAGTATTAACCGTTCCCTGCAAGAAAATATGAAATCACGAATATGTATTAGTTGATTGTGCATAACGGTACATGTACACATATACCATGGTATTGGTAGAAACTGCATATTCAGATATGATACAGCTTAATACGCAACCAAAGCAGTCCTGGACACACGACTCCTACAGGAAAATGTGTTTGTATAAGGGAAAGGGTTACGCGAATTAAAATGGAACAAAAATAGAACAGAAATTAAACAGGAAATTAGGAAATGAAACGCAGATGTCCACAGCCACACACATAACGTAAATAAAGTGCGTGCTCAAACATATATTTATTCATGACCTTCACAAAAGTGTTCTTTGCCCATCCACACCGACAGCATGTTAACCCACTCCCTGATGAATATTCATGTAAGAAATAATGACGTCACGAATATTCATAAGATTATTTTTAAAATGGTATATGAACAGGACATTTTGCCTCAGACAGAAGCTGTATAATCAGATCTATGTTACACCATAAGCAAACAGAGCCTACCCTGATCAGACGGCTCCTATAGGTCTACTCTGTTTGCAGATGCATCAAAATGCGCTTACATAAGGTAAATGGTTAACAGTGACGTAAAACCAAACCCCATCGAAAACAAAATACATGATGTGACGTCATAACGCTTATTGAAATTCCTCATATATTGTGGAACGTTTTTGTCGTGTGTAGGTTGTTTTGCCGTGGATTTGCTGTAGATATTTTTCAAAGCTAAAACCCAATATTCTATTGAGACACAATTCGTCCTGATGAAATTCTACTATCGTGTTAACTAGAAAGAAACTCACGATGTTTTGTATACGGGCTTCATAATTGCATTGCTCTTTAGACCAAGGTTTATATAAAAATGAGCGAAAGTAAAGTTCTTGAAAACCAAGAGAAAATTAAGTATGAAATGCAATGACCACGTTATTTCCATCCTCTCACTTTTCTATACCGCTATAATATATCCCTTTATACCATAAGGCTATTTATCGTACGTAGAATCTTATAATGACGATCCCGAAGCATTCATATTAGTCATTACCCCTATATCCATGCACCTCTGAATCACAGGAAGGACCCATTTTAGAATCCAAGCTGGTTGTCATTCAGTCAATAATTTCTCACAAGTTTGATGGGATCGAATGTAGTCAAATTTGCACCAGATTCAAATGTGAGTAGACATATTTTTACAACAATGGAGTAAGGATTACACATTTAAGGTGGTTTATTTAGGTCAACCGGTAGGTATCATGTGTCACACAACATACCCTCGGTTAGATACGGTATTGTTCATATGTCAGTAAAGTGTTCCTAGTCCGGAAGCAGTGTAATGGTCAAATACATAGAACAGTAGCATTTGCATTATTAACTCTTTGGCGCCAAATTTAAAAGTGTCGTCTGCAATAATAATTTCATATGAAATATAATTCTAAATTAAATAATAAAGGCATATTAGTAAAACGTTTGTTTTTTAAAAACCTGTATGCTTGGGATAAAAAAACACAGAAAATGGTAAAGTCCCAGGTCAGATGCCGCCTTTTCAAGGCGGCATCTGACCTGGGACTGCACTGTTTTCAATGGTGCCAACAGGCGACATTGGCGCCGAAAGAGTTAACACAGTGCGATGTATAAGTAGAATCATTTTAATTTAAGGTATCGCTCATTTTCTTGTTGCTTAACCCTTTACTCCACGAATATTTATAATGACATCGTAAATATTAACTAGAATATGTCTGGAACAGCCGACTCTAAAGAGTGGTCACAACATAGGGTTTCTTGGAGAAATGACGAGTTTCGTACTTGAGTATGCACGTTTTTCTGTTGCTCTGTCTCGATGATGTGTGCGCATGCACTCGTTCCCTGAGCAAAAGTACCCATTAATATAAATCGCATTTACAAATGTCGGCTATAACATTACCTTTTCATGACGTCCAATGACTTCTTATAAAGCCCATGGCAAGGGAATGATCGATGATTAATTGCCATGATATTCACGTAAGCATAGGACAAATAGACGATATTCTGATATGTCCTTCTTCGCAATTGCTGTGACGCTAAGACAGAGCGTGCACACAGCTTCGACACTATACAATCGCACAAGTTAACTGATGCAAAACTCATAGTTACGGATAACCATATAATCATATACGACATGAATGTTTTCAATGCTCAAATTAACTTTTTCAGAAACATTGTTGATATTGTGGTAATCAACGAGCGTCTATTAATTACAAGTGTTACTAAAACGATACATTATAATGGTTACACGAATAACAGTGTCGTGTAAGATTCACTGGTAAGTGTATTTTCAATCGTCATTTAACCCTCCGATTGCTATTCATGTCAATATACCTACCTGTAAATAGTGAAGACCCAGATGAGACAGCTCCTGCACTATTTACAAGTTGATTGTGCAACCAGTGCACTCCACATCAGTGATTGCACAGCGAAATACTTGTACACAGTGAAGTTACATGTAATTATACAACAGGACATGGGTAAACAAGGAGAAAGGTATTTTAATATTCAGCAAGAGAAGGGTTAAATATACTCGCTAAGGTATCAATGTAGTGTGTCGACGGATGGTTATGTAAGCCAAACAACATATGCTCATAAAGCAGCTAGCATTGGCGTGGTGGCGCCGGATAAACCAATAGGATGTAGTATGATGCATATACATTTGTATTTGATAGATGTGAAAATGGTAAAAGAAAACAGTAGTGCTAGACCCACGTGGATATGCTCAGGGTTTTGTTTGTGTTTTGTTTTCAACTTATAATAAATTCTCTGTTGATATTTAGAATACATTTCATAATGTCTTGGCATTGTGTATAAAAATTAACGGGAATTAAAGACACACATGACATGTCCGTATTATACACCGACAGCTTCGGAGAGGTACTGAAGATTCATTCGGACCCATACAATCGCCAGCCTGCCCTAGCATAAAGATTAAATCATTAATTAATTTATCCCAGTTAAGCTAAAACAATTCATATTTCTGAAAGTGGGAGATCCTTCGAAAGCAAGAGTAGCAATGGAAGAAGAGAAAAGTGCAGACTCGGTTTTATTGAGTCTGTTTATGAGCAGTAAGTAAAAGTGCAGCACTACCTAGCATGCCCCTAACACCGGCTTAAGCAGTATTCAATTTTCAAAACTAATAATATCAAAACTAATGGTCCCGAAGGACCAGAAAATATAACAACACTGAGTTCCCACTTGATTCTCTTTCCAACAGCAATTGTGATTTATACATGACTTCTCCATTTTCTCTTTCTATAACAGTAAAACCACTCTCAGCCAGTTTGATAAAGGAGAAAGTCTGTGTTTTAGGCAGGTGGTTGCTTCAGGCAAGATGAAAGACATACGGAGAGCTATTAAACATGTTGTTCAATCCATACATTTAAAGTGTACTCCTTCATTATACATATTCATGATATGTAAATGATGCATACAGTGGAGAAACTGTTATTCTTTCCCACTTAGTGCGTTTCAAACGCGTTTTAAATCCGTTTAAAACCCGTTTAGTATATTCACTTACAAACGCGTTTGTAAACGCGTTTAAACTCACTTATAAGTTAATCGTCAATATATGGTTCCACAGGGCATATTGGGTGTTTAAACAACGTTAATAATGGTAATTTCTCATTTTGTACTTTAAAAGTTCCTTATATATACCTAAAGTTGTGCGGATTGTGTTTTGTAAAGAGTTATATCTCAGTAGATCGTTAAATTAGACGATTTGTATTTCGTTTAAAGAAACAGTGATACTTTTTGTTCCAACCGAAAGGAATCGCACGTTATGTACTTCTGCTTCGTTTTGAGTGGTAAAATGGTAATTTGTGCTGTCTATGGGTGTATCCCTGCCTATGGGTGTAGCTCCAAATCCGACAGAGTTTAAATAGGATTATTTAAATTACCAAAGGACGAGCAGTTCAAGAAAACGTCCACGATGTGAACGTCTAGGGAATGGGATTGTTTGTTCGATTTTATTCTTCCACATTTTTTTATATTGGATCAGCTTACGTTGTGTATCGATGGCTGTTTTCAGTGAACTTTATACTACAGAAAATAGTGCAGCCAATTACTTGGGTCTACATTTATAAAAAAGGATATGCTACATTCTTTTATAAATGTGACTTTAGAGGTTAGCACTGTAGGTTAATGGGCCTTTTCGTCATGGGAAATTATTCTATTCAAACTTTTTGTTAACAGCGTAAACCTAAATCACGCAGAAACTGTCTGGTCAGGATCTGCTCTGATTACTTAGTCCGTAGACTTATTTCTTTAGATTCGATCATGGTTGTCTAGCGTCTCTGTAATCCCTTTAAATGAATATGCACGAGGTCATGAAATCTTTTAATAAATATTCTTAAGAGAATAAAGGATTAATAAACACCAGTTAGCTCTGTTGACAGCAGACACCAAATTTGCTTTAAAATCAATTTCCCAATCCTTCTCGTATTATATAAACGGCTTCACGCGCGTTTGCAAATAGAGTAGATACAGATCGGAAGTTCATGTAGGAGCTATCTGATCAGGTTCTGCTCTGTTGCTTATGAAATTTTGTTGATCTAATCCTATGGTTTCTGTCAGAGCCAAAGATCCCTTTGAAAAATTAGCATTTTGAAAAAAAAGGCGTTAGATCTCCAGGAAAATTTGTGTAAGAAATAATGATTTCATGGAGAAAGGCGTTAGATCTCCATGAATATTTGTGTAAGAAATAATGATTTCATGGAGATCGAGTTTTTGTAATAATACATGAGTACAGGAAAGTTTGGCTATGCCAGTAATTGTACGTATATTATTTCATAAGCAAACCGACAAGACCCTGCTCAGTGATCAGGGAGCTACAACAGAAGCTGTCTGATCTGGATCTACTCTGTTTGTAAATTTGTTTCATTACGTTTGATATGGGTCTACTGTGTTTGCATTGACATAAATAGGCACGTGGAGTGAAGGGTTTATAGTCGTGAAGTGATTTACTCACACATAATTTTTCATCAGGGAAATAGTTTATCATGAATATGATCCTTTTTACAATTTTTGAACATGGACAATATTGACCATAAATCCAAAGGAAAAAAGTAATTCTGGATTACTGAATTGTTAATTGGGCGCGTTTTATAGTTTTATTCTAGCTATAGTTTCAGCCAAAGCAAAAACCTGCTTTCATTTTTACCATAAAAAAAATCAGCTAATAAATATTCATGATAAACAAGCACCAAGCGTACATAACTGGGGTAAGCCACCACCTACAGAGTCACCAATCAAGCAAGACTGGAAATTGTGACAATGTCCAATGCAGATTAAAGACACCACACTGTGAATGTTGTTTTAACAACTTCGCAATGTATTAATTGCGCCAAGGGAGTCAGATAATTGAATCAATGCCAAAACAAAGACAGGGTATTTTCAATTTTGAAAGCAGAATTATTTAAGTATATCTTTTTAGTCATAGAAACCAAAATTGAAAACTGCTTTGTAAATATCTGAAACCAGACCAGTCCACAAATAATATATATGGGGATGTATATGTCCCAAACTGTTTGTGGTTTTTGATAGATATGAAGTATACCACATTGTTGTATACTTCATATGTATCAAAAACACAAACAGTTTGTTTGAACGGGACAACTTTGTGAAGTTAATGATAGATCAATCAGTAGACATTGTAAAATTTAAGGTGTGAATTTGGCCACCAATTATGATAATGGCACAAATTTTGAAAAGTTTAGGGTGAGTCAATTTAACAAAAAGTAAAGCCTATGACTACTAATATTGAGATGCCAGTCGTTTTCATTCAAGACAAAATTAAACTGAAAGTAGTTTTGACCATATAAATACAAATGTAAATCGTTGGTTAACTTACTAATTCCAGATTATAGACTGATGCAACCGATTTCAGGATGAATTTCTGGATAAACTGATCTCGTCCGGTGTTTGTTTGAAAAATGACACACGTATTAGAACTAGCTTGTTCGGGCGAATTAATAAACGCTGGATAGGGTAGTGCTTGGAATAAGTTGTTGGGGCGGAGCTTCAAATCGTCAGCTATTGTTTGATTGGGTGTTAATTGGAGAGATTATTGACACGTCAGGGACAGCATTAGATTTATCTAATCCTAGACATGTTATATCAATTTCGGCTTTTATTTTGAGCAATATATGAAAGACCCTCCCCCCCCCCCCCCCATACCTTTCGTTTTTTTTACTTTTTCGTATAATTGATCGGTCTCGATAATAACAGAGGTATGCCGAATGAAAAGCACTTATATACGCAAAAACCGCTTACAAACGCGTTTGTATGCACAAACGGGTATATCGTTTATCGTTTAGTTTGCGCATCGTTTGCGTATCGTTTGCGCACGCGTAAGCATAAACGGGAAAGAATAACAGTTTCTCCACTGAATCTTGCTATCTATTAAAGGTGTTATTCAGTGTTGGTATAACTGACTCAATTACTCAGTGATAACTAAAAGTATGATTATTGCATTTTCGTGGTTCAGCTCTTCTTTGTTCTGTGTCAAAGTGGTATGCGCCGGTGCTGTACGCATATGTGTCTTTGCGCCCTGAGTTTATGTCTAAATGATACTTGTCTGTATAGCCTGTGTTTGCGTCTATGGTGTACGTACAATGTATCAGACAGGCTGTGTCTTTGCGGTCTGCGTATATGTATGTTGTATTCGTCGGTCTATATGTTGTCGGTCTATATGAGGTATCGATTAGGTTGGTGTTTATGCGGTTTAGGTACGTATTCCTCGCCCGTGTCGATGTCCTTAGTCGGCGAAACTAGTAATCAATGAAACAAAGGAATTATATAAATAAAAAATACTTCAAATATATTCGCATAATTTGTCCACTATGCCATATTCCGTTCTGTCCGGGTCATGGTTATACTTTCAGAACGCGTCAGATCGGCGTAGTGACATGCAAGATAGTGACATTACTGATATACAGTTGAACTTCGATAACTCGAACTCCAAGGGACGATATAAATTAGTTAAACAAGTTTCAGTCATCCGATTTCTAATCTGAAGAATTTCTCAAGGCCCAGACTTAATACAGGTCTAAAGTAATGCTGAAAGCTCCTGTAGACCTGTACTAAGCTGTCACATATGTTTCTTGATATATGTAGAGATACAATTTTGGGGCATTTCTGTATTGTAAGTTTTGGTAGGACTGAACTTTTTGTTCGAGTTATCCAGAAGTTCCAGTTATCCGAGTTCGAGATATCGAAGTTCAACTGTATTTTAATGTCATATTCTGGTGAAACAATGGGGGTTGTACTCGACAGTCTATCGGCGAAATTACTCGCATCTGTCCTAACATGAAGCTTCTTCATCGATTTTACTGACAACAGTTACTGGGATAGAAAAATGGTATTAACAGCATCTAAATCAGATCGGGATTCTCATTATCAACATGATTCCGTTCAACACGCAAACACGCGCAAGCACACATCATATGTCCCATAGCCTAAATATCATAGAATTTATTCACACATTCCATTTAGTAATGATTTAATGAAAGGGTCATATCAAAACCGTTCCGAAAATTATTAATAACAATTTCATTTTACGAATGCTTTGTCAAACACATTGATATTACAATATTAGTGTGATATTATTATTCGTGATTAGATGACTGTTCAGGGATCTTGTGTAGGTTTTATTACCCCGTTCTGTCAGATTTCAGTTCAGAGTAAAATAGACCCCATCTGCTAGCTGCGTAAACTTCATTGACTAACCCTTAACCCTTCTCTTGCTGAATTTTAAAATACATTTCTCCTTCTTTACCCATGCCCTGTTGTATAATTACATATATCTTCATTGTGTACAAGTATTGCGCTGTGCAATCACTGCTCTGGAGTGCTTTGGTTGCACAATCAACTTGTAAATAGTGCAGACCCTGATGAGACAGCTCCTTCAGGAGCTGTCTCATCTGGGTCTTCACTATTTACAGGTATATTGACGTGAATAGCAAGCGATGGGTTAACACTTTCCCTGTTCTGTGTTTATTCCAAAGTTTGATACCTACTACATATACATGGACAAAACAGTTATAAGGAAATAAGAAAGGTGGAAAAGTGTAGTTATTTTAGAACGTAAGTAAACAGAATTTTTAAATTCCATTAGCAAACAGAACAGACCCTGATCAGACGGCTCCCATTGGAGCCGTCGGATCTGGGTCTACTCTGTTTTCAGATGCGTGAAAAACAAGTTTATATGAAGAAAATGGTTAATCGCAGAATTGGATCGGGTATAAATATTCAGTAAAAACTCTTCTAAAGAAACCGCTTTATGAAATAACTTAAATTAAAACAGGTGATTGTATAATGCAGGACGAAAGTTAATAAGCTTAATACGTTCGTCCTGCATTAAGCTACCACCGTCCATTATAGCCATAATTAGACCTCTTTTTTGTTGGTCGCATAAGAGGGATTTTACTGCTTGCAACTGAATAGTGCATCTTTATTGAAACCATCCCACTTTTGTATATAATAACTTTGTTTTGTACAAGTAAGGTTAACTCTACCAAGTCCATTACAGGATTGTGTAGTTGGCACGACCTGTTCCCCGACACATTTCACGTATTCACTATAGTGCAGTGTTTTCTGTTATTGAGAATTACAGCCAAACCTATCCTACATATATGTGAGACTTAAAACGCTAAACGTGAGCATTCATTCCCGACGGCTACCATATCACAGAAAGCACATTTTATATTCAACGACAGAATTTGCTACGATGTGGCCTTGTAACTACTTGAAATAGAATGTATATACAGTAAAACCTAGATTATTCGAAATTTAGTATTGAAGAATTTAGACCATTTTAGGCAGGTTGCTGCTTAATACAGGGTGAAAGCCAAAGCTCCGAAAGGAGCTTTCTGCATGACATTCACCTTGCATTAAGCTGCCACCTGTCTTTAAGATCGATAGTGCTATATATTTTAGTGTTTGAATAATCGAGATTTTACTGTATATTGCAACAAGCATGTCTCTTTGCGCATTGCTACCTTTGCTTTCGAAAGATCCATTTTTAGAATTTACAAAATTGTCGTCAAAATAGACATACCATATCAGAGGAAAATCACATTTATTTACCGAAAATCATATTTCTGATTAGGTGTAGTGATTTATCGTTAGTAGTTTATATCAACGTATATCAGACATGCTGTTTTCATTCTAATACCAAACTTAGTTGGAAATTTGAATTAGCAGTTGGTTTGGAAGCAACACTCTCTGTCATATTCGAATAAAACGCACGTTTTCTCAATCATTGATATATAAATGCCAATCCCATTCCTGTAGTCCAGTTTAAACTGGCATTTCGCATATATGCATCACGACAAATAGTGCAGTCCCAGATCAGACGCCGCCTTTTGAAGGCGGCGTCTGATCAGGGACTTCACTTTTCGTCTCATTCTCTATTTCTATATCAGTCTGTGCTTTATTCCTTTGAAATTTGCTTTCGTTTATCTCATTTCCTTATTGAACCGAATGATTGGATTGCAGACAACAATTATAAATTTGGCACCGAAAGGGTTAAACGAAATTCGCTTCTATTATTCCCACTTGTCAAGCTTGTGTTGTGCTCATTTGCTTGTTGTATGCCCACTGAACTAACACTGCAGGTAACTGTCAAGCAAGAGAGTAATGTGTGGTAAGATGTGGTATTCAATGAAGGAACAATTAACCAGTATTTGATTCATTTGATTTGATTCAACTGAATTGGAGCAAATGCTCTATTTATCACAATGGTTTCAAACTACAAAATTCTAAAGTTTTCCCTTTTTCTAACTAATGCTCCTTTTCGGTAGATTAATTCAAAGAGGTTGCATCTAAAAATAGCCGGTGAGGTAATGGGTTAAAGGCTATGGTCAACAGCTCATCGGTATTCAGCCGTAACTATGCATGTTTTAAGAGGTGGCCGTGTTTCGGTACTAAGGAGACATCCCCAGTAAAATGGGTATAGATGGAAAGAAAGTAAATATCCGGAATCACTCTGCTGTAGCTACAATGACACAGATGAACAGTACTAAGTACAGTCTCTACAGACATTTGGTCTTTATATCGTATATGGGCTATGAACACTATTTATGGAGACAAATAACGAGGCAAAATAAAAGAGGCAATCGTGATGACATATAAAGGCAAATGAGGCGCCGCCAAAAATCATACGCTGAACACTGAACAAAATGTACGACGTACTATCTGATGCCTTGTGGACACATAGGGGTTCTCCTGAGTACCACCAGTCGGCGCAGGGTGGCTTTGTTTGGTCATGTGCCCTGGCGCGATAGCCTGTCCAAGCCATTTATGCAAGCGGCTCAGTTGTCGTCAAACATCTTGTGTGGCTAAGGGAATGATTGGCCAGCCTTGAACATGCGACATGTGCTCAGATAGGCTACATGCATATCTGGCTGGGGGATGATTGCATTTGCTGCGTCCCATGACGATTCATTGAATCGAGGGTTCAATGATGATAGTGTCAGTTTGTTGAATTAATGTTTAGTTTTAGCGAGTTAAGCAGATAACGGTGGCAATTATTTCAACATGAGATAGCCATTTACAGTTCTGCACAAAAAGAGAATTCTGTCATTCGTGAATTCAATTAGAATAGAGACAGTGCATTCTTTCCTTCAGAAAACATCAAACATGCACTCGGAAAACGTCGCGATTGCTGAATTTCCTAACGTTCGTGTGAGATATTTCCTACACGAAGGCTGATTTGAGTCTTATATTTCAGTTTGTTTCTGACTGTCGCACCCTTCCTTTTAGAACATAGATAAGCCTATTAAGTAGTCTCTCAGTCAAAACACTGCATACAGTAGAACATGAATTTTAAAAAGCAGGTGGTCGCTTAATGCAGGGCAAAAGTAATGCAGGAAGCTCAAATAGGTGCTTTCTGCATTACTTCTGATCTGCATTTAGCTACATGTATCACCTGCCTTACAGACGCTTAATAAGACATTTTTAATGGTCGCTTAAAACAGGTTCTGCTGTATATTAACCGGAGTATTTTAATTTGCATAATTGTTGTAGAGCTTTATTCACGTGCAAACGTCATTGAACGAGAGAAATAGGCGTCCATTATCATGGCATTGCATGGTATCTGCAAAATCCATTTAACCCTTCTCTTGCTGTTCACGTCAATACACCTACCTGTAAATAGTGAATACCCAGATGAGACAGCTCCTGCAGGAGCTGTCTCATCTGGATCTGCACTAGTTACAAGTTGATTGTGCAACCAGTGCACTCCACAGCAGTGATTGCATACCGAAATACGTGTACACAGTGAAGATATACATGTAATGTAATTATACAACAGGGTATGGGTAAAGAAGGAGACATTTTAAAATTCAGCAAGAGAAGGGTTAAGAGTGTCGACCATTTCCTGGAGATGACAAATCAATACACACGTCACGTTTCCGTAATCGACAGGATTCAAATGAATTTCTCTCCTGATTGTTTTAATTAAATATAATTACGTTTAAGAAACAAGTGGTATTATTCTAAAAACCGTTACATTTTCATAACATCCATAATTATGTATTCCGTATGCATTGCATACTTGACTGAATATATTGCAAATCCCTCTAGTAAAGAAAAATTTAGATACCTTTGGGCAGGTGGCTGCTTAGCTTAATGCGGGATGAATGTAATCCTGCATTAAGCTGTTACCTACCTCCAAGGTCGATATTTATACTAAAGTCAACGCCCGGTTTAGGGGGATTTACTATATTTTCTAATTGCTTGTCACTGACTCATTCGTGTCGCTGTATTCATGAGGAAAGCGACCGTGCTTTGTTAGACATACAGGTACATTTTCTAAGAATATTTGTCATGATGCTAAATAGCTTCGAGCCAGGCGCGTTTGTGTCATATGGATGCATGCTCGCAAATGCCTTTGCACTTTCGCTGCCAAACTCTGTCGTCTGCTTACTTTGTCGTCTGCTACAAATTTTCATTATGTGATGTTCTTCATTTTTGTTTCAAAAACGTAGTAACAATAACAAACAGTTTGGATCCTGATTAGACGCCGAGTTACTCGGCGTCTCATCTGGATCCAAACTGTTTGCATAGGTAATCACAGATCCGGCATTGGCAGCGAAGAGGTTAAAGTTTGAATCGGTCCATAGTGTAGTGAAAATGCGCCTGATTGAATAAAGGTCCCGGATGTATTTAGGGTGTATTGGGTTACATATTTCAGGGTGGGTCTTGAAATATTGTCATCTTTTCAAAATTTAGTGCACATTATTTATTGATTGACGGACAATATACACCTCCAATGATTGCATAGACAAGAGCTTATCTCCTATTGGTATATTTATTGTTCTTTATAAGGTCGGATCATCACATATTTACTCACAAACAAAATACATTCTTGTGTTTAGGTAACTGTGTACACTAGTCCTTGATATGGTTGTGATTATAGTTTTCGATTTCGAGTGCTGAGCCGTGACTCCTATAGAAGTTGCAACCATTCTTATTTATGGATAAGTGGACAATGGTTGTCACTTGTAAGAAGCTTGTAGTAATCGTGCAATATTGGTATATACAGTAAAACCTCTCTATAATGACCACTAAATTACATCAAGTATTGTGTGTTAAAGGCATGTGACTGCTTAAAGCAAGGTGAAAGTAAAATAGAACGCTCCTAGAACGCGTTCTGTTTTACTTTCACCTTGCTTTAAGCAGACACCTGCCTTAAATACCAACTAATTAAGTGGCCATTATAGAGAAGTTTTATTGCATATGCTGATTACTTGTTGGTATAACCACGGGTAACTCCGGAACAAATAAATGGTCTGTGACGCATTTACCTCTACGGGTGGACTGGTCCTAAAGTTCACAGCTCCTGGGTCAAAATCGAACTATAGTATAAATGCATTTGCGGACGAGTCAGATCGACCGCTCTGTCACGTTTTATCAACATCCAAGTAGAAACTATTTTTATGTCTGACTAAATTTTATATTTCAAAGTTTTGCATATGCTGGTTTCCTAGACAAAGGCACAAATCCAATTGGGATCGTATCTAGAAAAAACAGTTATAACCGATTTTATTTCCCTATAGACGAAATGTCATTTAAATGTAATGCATACCATACCATGAATCGATTGTTAATTGGCATGATTTCCCAGTAGAAGCAGGACAAAGAGACAACATTCTGATTTCACGTTACAGTATTTATAACATTAGCCCGTGCATATAACCGTGTAAATCAAACATCGAAACTGTAATTGCAACATGAAATGGTGACTATAAAGTACGCACAATCCAGTTACACGTATTTAACCCATTACCTCATAGGCTATATTTACATCCAACCTCTTTGAATAAATATACCGAAAAGGACCATTAACTACAGAAAAGGAAACTTTAAGAATTGTGTAGTTTAGAAACCATTGTGATAAATAGAGCATTTGCTCCACAGGAGCAAATGCTCTATTTACCACAATGGTTTCAATAAGTGACGTCTACAGAGGCGTCAAAAGGCGTCAATATGAGGGAATGGTTTCATGTTACAGAAACATGACTGATAACGTAAGGTATGCCAAGGGTAAATGATCATATATCATAATTTTTAAGATCTTTCTTGGTAGAAAACACGTGTAATTTGAGGGGAAATACACCCTGTTCCAGAGAGGCGAAACGTGAATTCGAGCTTAGATGGAATTTTATTGTGTGTTTCTTCTAACCATATAGCAAATCCCCTCATTATTTCTCGATACATGCTCAGGAAACAGATGTTTTCTGTGTAAGCGCACCGAATACATACAATGGAAAGTAACACCTTATTTATATGTACGCTTTTAAACAGGGGACCTCTTTCGATAGGATCAATGTTTTCTCTATCCCGCTAAATTATTGTTATGTAAACATACATTCCGCGATAGAAGGAATGTTTAGTGTATTGAAAAAAGGGTACTTAATTTGGCGGATATCAGTGGGGTGGACACTAAACTCGAAACACATTTCGAAACCCCTAACTTCATTCTGAAATCTGTGCTTATATACGTTTAACTTGAATACATAATCGAAACTGACACGCAATAATTTAGCTAGAGGCAGCGCATTGCCGAATTATGCACACAGAACATGTGGCGTCACATTCTGATAAGATGTTCATGTTATGGGTATTATGTCCGTAGAATGTAAATGAAACAATTTCATTTTTCATCTAGAAACGAAATTATCTCACATTTAATTTCACAAGATAATTAATCTTTAACGTAATATCGACGTTCTGATGTCTGTATATTTCAAGGTGAGACGTCCGTCCGTTGACTCGGTGAAGCATTTATATCCAAACGGATCCGTACACACTTCTTTATTAACCCATTCCCGCATTGCCAATATTTAGACCCAATAGCATTAAATCTACCAAAAAGGAGCATTTACTAGAGAAAAGGAAATTTTCAGAATTGTGTAGTTTTGAAACCATTGTGATAAATAGAGCATTTGCTCCACAGGAGCAAATGCTCTATTTATTACAATGGTTTCACAAAGTGACATTTTACAGAAGCGACGAAAGACGTCAACATGCGGGAATGGGTTATGGAATAGAAAATATCCAACACTCTGAATCAAACCATTGCATTGCAAGACAAGTTTGCCTTGCTTAGATGACAATATTGAATCAATAAGATATGATTTTGATGAAAGTGCAAACATTTCACAAGTTGATAAATAAATACAAATGTTATGCTCAATGGCAACTGTTAATGCATTTCGAACCGAACGCCGAGTAGCTCATACATCATCACATGGATAAGATTTTTACTAGAAAAAGTTGATTGAAATAGATGTTACATCTAGATGCGTCTGCTGGATTTATCATCCATCCAAGTGTATGCTTTGCCAACATTAATTCTGTCATTTCATTATTCACGTTGCATATTTCTAGCAATGAGAATGTTTCTTACTGAGACACTAACGCTTAAACAAAATATGTTATTAAATCCTGACAGCTAATAGACAAATCGAGGGTTTGGTGCAAAACTATTGTAACTCCTTCACTTTGTCAAGGAGTTACAATAGTTTTGCACCAAGCCCTCGAAATGCAATGAACTGTATATCCGACGTCACAGCGGTCCAATTATCTGTCACATTAACAGTATATCTAACACATAGTAACATATATAATTAGCCATAATTCTTCTATAACGTCGTATTTCATGTAAAACCGTATAAGTGTGATATACGAGCCCACTTACTCATTATGCCAGGAAAGGAGAATAAATGTTCTCTCAGTTGGGGTTACTTCCTTAGATACATTTGAACCTAGATATATCAAACTCCAAGGGACCATACAAATTGGTTCGAGATAACAGAGGTTCGAGTCATCCAATGTATAATTTCACCAATATCGCAAAATCACAGCTTAATGCAGGTCTAAAGTATTTTCGACCTGCAATAAGCTGTCACATGTATTTCTAGATATGTGTAGTGATACATTTTAGAACAAATCTGTATTATAAATTTTGGAAGGACCGAACTTTTAGTTCGAGTTATCCCGAAGTTTGAGTTATCCAAGTTCGAGATATTGAAGTTCAACTGTACGACAAGCCTGTAGCAATATATCTTTATAGCATTTTAACGAATTTAGTCCACATTTACTTGAATGATTATGACGCTTGAACGGAAATATAACGGAAACATATTCCGAAATAAAATTGTAAATGGATTTAAGTAGAAATTATAATTCATCAGGTTTTTAAACACCATGTACATTCTCATAATAAATGCTACTTTCGTTGGTCAAAGGAGTCTTAAGAAGGAGCTGGTTGCTTAATACACGGCAAAAGTAATGCAAAACGCTCCTACAAGATCTTTCTGCATTACTTTTTTCCTGCATTAAGCTACCACCTGCTTTATATACCTATAATTAGACCTCTGTTTGATGGCCGCTTAAGACAGGTTCTACTGTATATCATTTACCATAACACACATTGAATTAAGCTCTACAAATGTACAACTGGCGCCTTACGACATTGGATGTTTTATTTTCATTATGAACATGGATTGCTTTTCTTCGTCCGCTTCTCTTCAGCTTTGTATTGCTTTTAATACTTGATTCACTGTTATTATTATCATTAGTATTAGTAGTAGTAGTGATAATAATAGTAATATTATTATTAGTGTAACAAATATACATAATCATATTTCGTCGTATTATTGTCTTCCTGTTCGTTGATAAGCATCATACCCATCACACATGTATTTATATTATACATTCTCAAGTGATTAACAAAAGTACAAAAATGAGTCATGCAGGAAACACCACATACAGAACAAACAGTCACCCGAACAGCAACACAAGGAAACAGCAAATGTACATAACTATAAGAACATCAAGAGAGGCACAATGACAAAACAAACATACAATAGGGGGAAGTTGGAAGTACCGCCTTGGAACGGTCAGTGACAAAAGTCACTGGGGGGGTTAAACCGGTTTATGGGCGCCAAACCTCACACTTATTCCATCCCCACCCTAAAAGACACACAGTGTAAATAAACGTATCCCCTCTCCGACTAATCTTCAACAACCGCGATGGCAAATACAGTGGTAAAGTGCATGTATAACGAAAACTTTTACAATAAGTGTAACCACCTATCGCTAGTGTACTCATTGATTGAGCTGCAAACAGAGTAACTGTAGAAAAGTAATAAAGGGTACGACAAAAACGAAATAGTACAGGTATCCGACGTTCTCCTTCCGTTTCTGGATTTAAGAGGTCGCCTTCATAGAGTACTAAACCTTTCTTGTCGGCGTACATGCAAAGAGGCCAGCGTGATTGCCAACTGTAAAAGGGTTGACAACCAAACATGCAGTATGTTGTAGTACTGCAGGATCATATCCCTTTTTAAAGAATATTTTAACATATTTGATGAACAAAGTGAGAAAATGGGTATGTCCAATAATTTTACGAAGTTTGTAAATCACATCATTCGTTATTATTATATGCCGTCGTGTACGTTTGCTGTGTTAGATAAGCCACCTTATTGGCGTACTTATATAGCATTCTCCATTCTTATCACAATGACCTGTAATGCCCCTGGCTCACAACCTATGCAAATGGAACATAAACGGTTAGCCAAGTTATAACTCTTCGTATTATTATATTTAATAGGTTTAATAATAGTTAACTATGACTTGTACACGTGACCCTAGAGAGGCTGTTGTGGTCCAAATACTGTGTCGATTAACCATTTCGGTGCCAGCATTGTCGTCTGCTGGGCATAGTTTCGTTTATTTTTAGTGTAAGTGTGTGCACTTCTTCCATTTTCTTTATAAAACAGTAAACAAAGTGCCAAACAGTTTGGATCCTGATGTGACGCCGAGTTACTCGGCCTCTCATCTTGATCCAAACTGTTTGCATGTGATATCATCAACCCGTCATTGTGGCATGGAAGGGGTTAAACCGGAATAATAATTGTAGCTATCACCAATACATTAGCATACATGTATACTTTTGAACATTTAAATGATTGGATTAAACCATGTATGACATATTTATTTGTGTGTTTGGTTTGTTGTTACATGCAAGTAAATGTCCTTCATATATTCTCTTTCCTTGCTTGTATGTATAATTATGACTGAAACAAACATGTAGGCGACCTTCATAAAAGGTTAAGTCAACGTTAGTTTGCTGAACAAACCTCACAGCAATTGATATTTCCGACAGTTATTGTGTGTGTGTTCTACAGAGATCAAATAAATCCTATTGATGATTTGTTATATAGATATTCGTTAAAACTGTTATGTATGAATACAAGTCTTTACACAGGCATTTGCTTTCTCGTGAGGCTACGGCTGCGTTTGATACGAAAAGAAGATAACGCTTTGAACTGTTGGTTTACAAACGAAGACTTGCGTTCATTCCCTTGATTTCCTGATGATGCAAGGCCATAATGTGCACTTGGTCGCCAACAGAAACTGAAATGTGTATGCTGAATTCAATTTAAGACCATTTGTTGAGTCAACTGTCGATCATTGTTACAAAATCGCAAATAATGGTTGTTATAATGGCTGTATATGTGTACGTACGACGGTCCGAGTTTGACAAGCTATAACATTAGTTTGCATGAACTTAAATCAGTATGGCTTGGTCTATATCGTAATAAGTGGAAGAAAATTAATAGTCTGTTACAGTTATGTATGTTGGTATGTACAGTATATTTATTCCGCACTGGGTTCTTTTTGCATGACTTTCACCCTGTATTAAACATCCAGCTGCCACAACTTAATTCTTCTCTACTAGAATTCGGCTTTAGAGGGGTTTACCCTTCGCTTGCTGAATTTTAAAATACATTTCTCCTTCTTTACCCATGCCCTGTTGTACAATTACAAATATCTTCACCGTGTACAAATATATCGCTGTGCAATCAATGCTGTGGAGTGCACTGGTTGCACAATCAACTTGTAAATAGTGCAGACCCTGATGAGACAGCTCCTGCAGGAGCTGTCTCATCTGGGTCTTCACTATTTACAGGTATGTTTATTGACGTTAGTAGCAAGCGAAGGGTTAACTGTGCAGTTGAAAAAAAACAACGTTGCTACCGATGCTAGCGACAGTATGAATACGACTCTTTGTATGCGTGGACCACTCATGTGATGCTTGTCCTCTTGCTTCAAAGCGTAATGTTCTTCGGAGTGTTTTGTTTACAATGGCAGATCAATTCGACTAGAATTCCAACTGCAATTAGTTCGGGACACTATATGCCTGTTCCTCCTACAGCAAGGATATTTAATGATCTCTGACACGGAAAAGAATTGTTGAGCTTCACTGCGGTATGGAGTGAGAAAGATTTTGGTATCCAGTTCAAGTAACGAGACATTCATTATCAAATGATATTATACAACTGTTTGTACATATCGGTTTATATGGAATGTGGAAATGCAATACGCATTTAGTAGACCGTAACTCCTCGTCTTATTCTATGTGTATTGGTGAAATGACAATGTGGAACTAAAGTAAAAAGCTGTGCTCTTTAGCGTTGTGTTATCTTATAGTGATTGAATGTGATCGACTTTAAAAAGAACGACACTTGCATTATATGTTGATATGAAATATTAACAGAAAAGTATGTGATTGTGTATGTGATTTGAAGCTTATAACAGGATAATTATACAATGAAGAACATATTCAAGAAAAGGAATTAATATGATACATAAATACTTGAATAGCTCTGATATTTCGACCACTAAAGGCCTTTTTCAAAGATTATCATGTGAAAACACACGCCACATTTTTGTTACATGTATTCAGCCATAAAATCTCTCTCTGTTCTAGATTATTTTTACTATGGTCATTAATAAAACGTCATACCGTTCATAAACCGATTATTGCTCGTTTAGTTATCTTTCATTGACAATACCCACTGGCCAGTAATGCTCGAGGGGTCGAGGGGTCGCTTTATGACCGCCATGTACCAATGTCGTAAAAAGGGGATGTCGCAGCTCCTTTGCTTTATATTATAAACTGAGTATTATGACATGGGGCTGGTTTTCCACAGTCCGTTTATAATGCTACTAGATGTGGTATAGTGACACACGTGTATGCGACATTCTATAGCTGTGTTGTAGACTTTACCTATCTCAAATAGACACACCGACTCTGTGTATCTGATTAAATGCTGTTAGGACGTTAAACTCAACATACACATGTACACGACACCCACACACACGCATACACCCATATACGCATGTACACACATACACACACGCACGCACACATACATACACAAATACGAGAGCAAACGACCACACAATTTTGGCGACGTATGAATAAATCATCTTGTATAGTGATCTTGACGTTTGAATAAAACAGCTTGTATAGTGTTCAGCGTATTTTGTAATATTAGGCAGCGTAATTACAAAGTGTTTAATGTGAAATATTTGATGAGATATTACTACTTTAACGATCAAAAAATGAATAATAAAATGTTAATGTCAAGTACACATGTTTTCCGCATATACTAATTTACAATCTTGGGAATTTATTCTCTCCCAGCGAAAAATGTTTTGCTTGTACAGATATGAATACGCTTAATACTATTATAATTTCAACTGACATGGGTGCCATTTGCGTCTTGATGAAGCGTAATGGTCCTGGTGTGGGGAATAATTACATTTTATGATGGATTAACCGTCTGATCGTGTTCCCTTGGGAATTGTAATGTTTCATTATTGTTCCCAAATCGATGATTGTATTAGAAAGCGCCGTTGAAGTGTTAATTGATACTTCAGATATCTAAAAAATATTTGAATTAAACAAAATGGAATGTTATCCTTGCGTTAAGGTGTTACAAGTGCAATGAACCATTATTAACCATTTACTCCGTGAATATTCATTTAAGACATAAAGACACCACGAATATGTATTAGATTAATTGTTATAATGACAAATGGGCACAGTTAGTTTTGGATTTGACAGACACTGTACAGTCACATCTATATTATGACATGAGCAAATATGGCAGACACTGATCAGATGGTTTCTACAGGAGCCGTCTGATCTGGGTTTACTCTGTTTGCAAAGGCGTAGATATACGTATTTATGGAGTAAAGGGTTGAAGTTTGAGCATGGATTGTTACACACGGTTCCCTTTAGCAGTCTACGTTATTAATACTCATATCAGAAATAATGAAGGTATGAATATTAAATCACTGCACACACAATGGTATTATGACATATTTTAACATTGCAGAATTTATGAAAATAGAGCTATTTTATTCAATACGATCTGAGTCAAATAAATGTGTTTACAAATAAGTCAAATTACAGTAAAAACCTCTCTATAACGGCCACTAAATTACATTAAGTATTTTGTGTTAAAGACCAACTAATTAACACAATTTAGTGGCCGTTATAGAGAGGTTTTACTGGGGACTCCCTAAAACGAATGACGAATGAAAATGGAATGACGAATGACAGGTAGTATTTTTACAATGACTGGTCCCTTGTCATTCAGTTTATTATAAGATGGAATGACACTGTATGTTTCTATCAAGTAAACGGTTAAAGAACGATCAGAATAAGGTTTGATTCTTTCAGTGTTTGTATTCATTCCTCAGTGATTTGTCAGCCGCAGGCAGATGTATGCAACACTTCTCAGATATTTGGTAAAGCTAGATATATGAAAACATATTATTTTTCAAGTGTCTCTTTACTATATGGTTGTTGAAAATATTTCTAATAAAGTTTTAATCTGTATTAAAATAATGATAAACTTATCTCAAATATGGTTTAATATTGTACTTTTAATATTGTGTAAATATGTTTCAATATATGCACACATATTGTTTCAGTTATTTTATTGATTCACGAGGACATCGATCTGAGTAATTTGTGTGGGCAAAGAAGTAATTTTTATGATGCAACAATTGTTCTTAAGGTGTGTACACATGAAATAAAATTAAGCATTGCCTGACGCTTATATGGCTCTTTTACATACACTATGTAACGAATTCTCGAATTTAAACGCATAGCTACCTATAACCACATTTACATATACCCAGATAATATTAATTTCGTTACGACGACTTACATGCAAACTATAAATGTTTTAGTAAATTTTAAACCGATTACAAAACAGTGGAAGTGTTTCCTGTATATTCCATAACAACTTATACATTGATCGTACTAACAAACAAACGTGAGTAGTGTTATAACGCATTAGATCACAGTGTTAACAGTTCCGTTTCAATTAACAAATATAATATCCAGACGTTTTGTGTCGAATGATTATTTCCCCTTGTTAACGCCATCCTCTTGTTCACAAAGCCATTGCCTTATTTGTTTTTATTTTTGTGTTTTGTTTGTTTTAAGAACAATTAAAACCGCCAGATTTATTACAAGATTACCACATTAACTACACCATTAACCTTCAGCCTGCTGAGCAAATTATTTTTACAGAATTGTTCACCTACTACATTTTTAAACTTCAAGCTATAATTAATGTGTCTACCAAAATGCAATCAGGGTATCAAAACATTTTGGATCCTGATGAGACGCCGAGTTACTCGTCGTCTCATCTGGATCCAAACAGTTTGCATAGGTATTCACTCATCTGCCCATAGCAGGCTAAAGGTTAAGAACTGCCTGATGCATTTGATCCATAACCTTTTGCGACTATTAAGGGATAGGAAGAAGTTAATTTCTAATGATGTGCAAAATTACTCAAAAAACAACATTACACATTCACTATGCCCCCACAATGTTACTCAAAACAAAAACTTACACGTTCATTAGCCCCCACAATGTGGTGGCATATAGGGTTGCTCCTGTCCGTACTTACGTCCGTCCGTCCGTACGCACACCTAGAAGATTTTGTCCGGGCTCTATCTTGTAAAGTATTTATCCAATCCACACCAAACTTTACACACATATTAATGGTCAAGATATATTGGTCTTGTTTGACAGCCATGTAAATCGCTACAGTCGTTTACGAGTTGCGGTCCTTTATTTCAAAATATGACTTTAAAAATATATTGTCCGGACTCTTTCTTGGAAAGTATTTGTCCAATCCACACCAAAATTTATACACATGTTTATGGTCATTATATCTTGGTCAAATTCGCTAGTCATGTAAATTACTTTAGTCGTTTAGGAGTTGCGGCCCTTTATTTTCAAAAACATGACTTTGAAAATATCTTGTCCGGACCCTTATATGTGTCCAATCCTTACCAAACTTTACACACATGTTTGTGGCTATTATATATTGGTAAAGTTCGATAGCCATGTAAATTGATTCAGTCGTTGCATACTTTACATATATGTTCATGAGCATATATCAATTTTATGATGATTATAGCCCTTACTTCCTGTGACAAAAATAACTGACGTGGGGGCATCAATGTCCTATGGACACATTTCTAGTTTTACCATATTTGCTAATATACAGCTAAAGGAAGAACTGTTCAAGTAGATGGGGAATAAACCAGATTTGTGATTGTATATGTAAAACTGAACTACATGTCACATGCATAGTTCAACTATGTTCGAATATGTCCGAGTGTATATCTAAAGGCATTTGATAGCAATGGTATGCTAACAAGATCTTGGTTAATACCTTGAACAACACGACTATCGGCGAAGCTGTCAGAGTTCTAACCCTTCGCTTGGTATTTACGTCAATATACCTACCTGTAAATAGTGAAGACCCAAATGAGACAGCTCCCGCAATGCAATCACTGCTGTGGAGTGCACTGGTTGCACAATCAACTTGTAAATAGTGCAGACCCTGATTACACAGCTCCTGGGTCTTCACTACTTACTGGTAGGTATATTGACGTGAATAGCAAGTGAAGGGTGAACAAAGACGGGGGGGGGGAACTCTCGTGAAGACACTGGTATTGCCTTAGAACGGCCAGAGACACATTTACCACTAATAGTTTAAACAATGGTTAGGGGACGTATCGACCCTCGCACTTATCACATCTTCACACGATCAGATGATCAGTGTAAATTAACCCTTTCCCTTTTCTATTTTTATTCCAAATATCAATACCTACTGAATATGCATGGGCAAAATAGTTATAATGAAATATGGAAGGTGGGGCAGTGTAGCCATTTTAGAAACTACAGAAATAGATATATCAAATTCAATTAGCAAACAGAGCAGACCCTGATCACACGGCTCCTATTTCTGTTTGCAAATGTGTGAAAACACGTTTATAGGAAGCAAAAGGTTGATATAACACGCATATAAAATAAACCTGATTATGACTGAAGATGGCGTACGCCAACCATAATAAGCACAGTTTAAAAGCTTGTTCCATGATTCGCTTATGTTGGTACTAATGCAGTATTTAAAATGTGCTTGAATGTAAACTTACATTTGTAAAATTTAATCCTTATCACGCAAAGTCACACGTGTAAATTTACTAATACTGGTTTATTCGTATAATTGAACCATTGAAAAATGTTGCTTCATTAGTTTTACAGACACGTAACTGTCTCCTGGGAGTGGTAAAATTGGAAATGATTACTAAATAGTTTTAAAAGAGCAATTATATAAAACACATTACAGTGAAACTGGGCGTATTCTTAATCAGTTGTCTAAATATTTAAGATACTCACCAGATGAACGCAACAAATTGATCGACAGGAAATTGTGTGTGATAACAAAAACGAGTCTGGTACGAATGTTAATGACGGTTATCCCTTAACTCATTCCCTCCTAGACTATTTTTAGACCCAACCTCTTGGAATAAATCTACCGAAAAGGAGCGTTAACTATAGAAAAGGAGAATTCTAGAATTGTGTAAGTTTGAAACCATTGTCATAAATAGAGCATTTGCTCCTATGGAGCAAATGCTCTATTTATCACAATGGTTTCAAAATGTGACTTTTTCAGAGGCGCCACAATTCGTCACTAGGAGGAATGTGTTAAGGCCATGGATATTCATGGAAGAAGACTCAATGACTGTATGAATATTCATCAGCTAAATTGCTATAAAGGCACGATGAACATGTACATTTGACCATTGCAGTAAAATGTAGAATCATATATTTCTTATGCAGATTAGCACACGGAAAAGAACAATACCATATGATTCCCACAGGAGACGTCTGATATGAGTATGTTGTTTGAAAAAGTGTTCATATCACAGGTTTATGTCGAAATGTATTGTACGCAGAGTGATCTATATACTAGTATTTGCAATGTGCAGAATTAATAATTTTATCAGATAGCTCTTCTTCGGTTTGTAATATGAAGGTTGCTGTTGCAAGTATGTATAGTGAGACACTGAAACAAAGCGTTAGTAACCCTTCGCTTGCTATTCACGTCAATATACCTACCTGTAAATAGTGAAGACCCAGATGAGACAGCTCATGCAGGAGCTGTCTCATCTGGATCTGCACTATTTACTATTTACAAGTTGATTGTGCAACCAGTGCACTCCACAGCAGTGATTTCACAGCGAAATACTTGTACACAGTGAAGATATATATAATTATACAACAGGGCATGGGTAAAGAATGAGAAATATATTTTAAAATTCAGCAAGAAAAGGGGTAATACGGGTTCACTCCGTATGCATTTAAAATGGTTACTCTAGCACTGCTGGGATGACATCAATACGGAGCTTGTTTAACCTATAACTCCATAAATATGCGTTTCTACGCATTAAAGCAAAATGTTGGTGCCGTTTGATCGGAGTCAGTTCTGTTGACTTATGTCCTAATATATATCTGATTCTACACGTTCTGCCCCTGGTTAAATATTCCTTTGTGCATATGTCTTATTATAAAAATACATTTAAATTTGTTAATATGCATGATGTCATTACATGAATATTCACGAAGTAAAGGGCTAATACCATAACCGATACATATGCATTTTAATTGTACATGCTTACAAATACACATGTACCGTATACACTAAAATGTTCATTCATAGTTTGTTGTCTGGCATATTAACCCATTTGCTCCCACGATCCCATATATGGGACGTAGGCAAACAGTGTAGACTATGATCAGACGCCGCATAATATGAAATAAAACAAAAATGAAAAATTAGACCAGACATCCCTTAGATAAAAGATAGACTAATCCAATATGTAAGCAAGGAAGAATCCACTGGGAGCAAATGGGTTAATATATTAATTATCTTCTATGTGTTCGAGAAAAGTGTTAACTATCATTTGAAAAAACGAACACCTTGCACAAAATTGCTTAGGATTACTGTTGTTTGTATATTGTTATAAATAATGGTATGATACTGTGAACCGAATTACTATTTGCACATTCGTTGCTAACAGAGCGCATATGTCTTACTATGTTGATACTTATGCGATGCTTCTCTAATTTGTATTCTGACAACATTACGTACAATTGCGTTTTGCATAGTATACGGAAGTATATAAAACGTACGGACAGGGTTGTATATTTAGAGTGGATATGCTGCCTTTTATGTTTGATCACACTAAATCTTGCCTTGCATGGTGCGTCTGGTTTTTCTGTAAATTCATTCAATTCTGGAGTCACTATTAAAGTGTGTTTTAATATATTTTCAACCTTGAAAACTACAAATGTAATTGATCAGCCAGTTTATTTGTGGAACACATCGCTCAGGTTCTATATATTATATAGTTTTATACATTGTTATTTTAGTATTACACAAATTGTATTGGGTGAAATTACTTGCTTAAAAGGATTTAGTAGACCTTTGATTATATTGTCATTGATATCGTCCGTTTAAATGGATACGCCAGTATTACATTTCGATCTTTTCTCACGCAGGGAACAAAACGATTATGATAACTGGTTCGTTGGAAACCAATCATCCCCATGATCACCAGGGAGTGTTCCGGTCAATTATGAAACTTGATTTCATTTCAATTTCTGATGGAACAAATGTCACTGTATTTAGCATGTCAATACATCATCATTCTAAAGTAAAGGGTTTTAAACACAATCATACAAGTATTTAGTCCCCAATATTAATTAAAGGAATAGCATTACCTCTGAATGTCGTTAACCCATTCCCTCATATTGACGACTTTTGACGATTCTGTAAATGTTACTTTGTGAAACCATTGTGATAAATAGAGTAGTTGCTCCTATAGGAGCAAATGCTCTATGTATCACAAAGTTGCTCCAATAGGAGCAAATGCTCTATTTATCACAATGGTTTCAAACTACAAAATTCTAAACTTTTCCTTTTCTCTAATTCGTGCTCCTTTTCGGTAGATTTATTCAAATATGTTGTATCTAAAAATAACCTATGAGGTAATGGGCTTAGTTACAACCAAAGTGTATAAATCACCATACACACCATACATATTTTATCATGAGATCGAGGTCTGAATTAAGATCGGGTTTGGTATTGTGAATAATTAATTATGTTATTTGCCCTCGTGTAAATGCATTGTGATGCCTTTACAAACTCCTGTAACAGCAGTCTGATCAGGCTCTGTTAGTTTATGAAATTATGATAGATTTGACTACAGTTGAACTTCGATAACTCGAACTTCAAGGGACCATACAATTTAGGGCGAGGTAACAGTAGTTCGAGTCATCCGATTTCTAATTTGAACAATTCCTCAAGGCCACAGCTTAATACAGTAGGAGCTTTTAGCATTACTTTAGACATGTATTAAACTGTTCACGTGTGTTTCTAGATATTTGTAGCGATAAATGTTAGAGCTATTCTGTATTGTAAGTTATTAAAGGACTGAACTTTTTGTTCGAGTTATATCGAAGTTCGAGTTATCCGAGCTCGAGATATCGAAGTTCAACTGTATTACGTTTCTACATACACCAAACTTTCCTGTCTGCATATGTCATGGTATAATTACAGTTAAATATATTTCTGGTGTGAATATTCAGCAAGGAAAGGGTTACCATGCATTGACTTTGTTTGACTTATCTAAATTAAATGTATTTAGTCATAATACTTACATCTTATATGATAATAATCTTAAACTCGGCTAGCTGTGTATTTATATATAGAATAATATACATGTCAAACGAAAATTCATTACTTACCGTCGCAAATGTTATTTTCCTTTCGATGGATATTATGTTATAAATTCTTCACACCTAATATTGTAAGTAAAACAATAGAGTGTAAATGTGCATGACATAATGCACAGAGGAAAACTTAAGGCAGTACATTTGTTTCGCACACACATCAGTTCGTAATAAAGCAGTGATTAGTTGAAGGTCTAGTTGAATTATACGACATTTGCAATTTCATACTCCGCACTTCAAGATAAAATGGCTCCCTGGAGAATATATTTTTATGCGTTTCAGAAAGCGCTTGAATGTCGTGTATTGTGTGATTGTGTCTGCATTAAACTAGCATTTAAAAGTTCCATCCAATGTTTGTACATGTAACCGATAAAGGTGGGTAGCATAATTTAAGCATGACATGGAGAGCCGTGAGGTTGAATCCAGGCCTGGAAAACCTGTTAGTGTTGCGATCCCCGAAATAATAAAATCCATAACACGGTTATGCGTGTCGACGCGTTACAGAGATAAACATAGCTAGTTCTGTGGGATATTATCAGGGAAGGGCTCATTCCACCAGTCAGTTATGTATCCCAACTTTTGACAGTTGTTCAGAACACACACGACTGGATATGCCACCTGCTAATCTGAATCAGTTGATAAATCCTGACAACTAAATTTTTATCGTACTAGTTTTCAGATTAGAGTTATTATGAGCTCTTGTGAATATATATTATAATAAACTTTTAGCGTTCGTACCAATACTTCACCATGTAAAATTAATATAGGGCCGATATGTATTATCAGCTTATGTTGTCATTGATATTACATGTACAGTATTGCCAACCACCTTAACACTTTTTGTTTTATTATGACTTTATAACTCGTCTACGATCAGAGAGACATGTTTCACTGTATAAAAACAAAGTACAGTAACAAGTTATTTTAAACGCATGCAAGCGCTTTGGCACCGAACACATGTGTACTGACGGAATACATATTCACGTGTTTAGATTTAGTCTCGCCCGTGCGCTCGTCCGCTAGTCCGATAATACAAAATGTTTTGGTTCGACCAGATGTGAAAAACAGTATTTAGGCTAGATTCCTGAAACTTTACATAGTGTCGTCATAGTCTATTACAGACTATGCCTTACAAATGACAAATGCTAGCGCTAAGTAACATATATATCGAGACGTTACCCACAGCAATCAGAAAAATACGAATGTAGTCACCGGGTAACTTTAAACCAATCCTGGACAATATCTTCTAGAAGCAATGGCTAAACTTGACTTCCCTGACACATAATTTCCCAACTGCCTGATAAGAGTATAAACATGCCACTCAAACTGCTTCATAAAGATTAATTGTGCCTTTTCTTTTATTGTTTTTCAGCACATGAACTAATTTAGGATCACAGTCTGGCAATGGAAATTAGATGGGTGCATGCATATCGTGAACTTTACGTCAGCGGCAATGGACAGTTTCTTAATAGAATGAATAGCCACGTGGAATATCGCACAAAAACATCAATCATTTGAGTCATTAATAATAATGTGTACTAGAAATATTTCTCTTTAAAATTGATAATCTATTTTATCACATTAATTTCCTTGTCTCCAGGTTAATATAACCATCACGTATTTCTTTATATCTAACATGTGTAATGTAAGATGTAGACTGGTATATAATTATTTTTCCTGCGTCTGTGTGTAAAGAAGTAAAATTTCGATAACCAATTAGCGTTGGGATGGACCTAGCCAATATCGCTAAGATGAGACGAATTTCTACGCCTTTGTCTAATTATCGAAGTTGAACGAATCAGTTATGTGATAGAAAGAATCTGACACGTTGAGAAAAAAGTATTTTTAAGTAGAGGTTGATAGTTGTAATTGCTTAATCCTTTTCCTGTTCAATATTCATGTAAGAAATAATGACATCATGAATATTTATTAGCTGATTTTTTTATGATGTAAACATTTCAAAGATTTTTTGTTGTTTTGACAAAAACTGTAGAATTGGATCTATATCATGCCAAAAGCAAACAGAGCAAACCCTGATCAGACGGCTCATATAGGATCAGGGTCTACTTCGTTTGCAAATGCATGAAAATGTGTTTATATTTCAAATTCGTCGGCTTGTTTGATCTAGGAAGTGTATTGTCTTGCATTTCTTTTCAACGCAATGGCAGATAGTCAAAAAGTCTGGCTTCAGATGAAACCACGAGTCACGCGACGTTCCTAATACCTCGGCATATCTTCTTCTTCTTCTACTTCTTCTTCTTCTTCTTCTTCTTCTTCTTCTTCCTTCTTCTTCTTCTTCTTCTTCTTCTTCTTCTTCTTCTTCTTCTTCTTCTTCTTCTTCTTCTTCTTCGAATTTGGTTGCTTTAGACAGCTTCCGATTCGATCAACGTTTTGTGACACCACTGACCAAATACCATGTCACACAATAATTTCGAGCCACTATGTGCTGAGTGCCAAACATTTTCGATCCATATGATATCCGGCTGTTTGCAAATGCAATTAGCAGTCCAGGATAGCATTAATCTACTCAAATGCGGATCCGTTCAATTTGACTTGTAGCAATTCGATCAATATCAAGCTTTTGCCCGCATGTCATGACACAAACTATTGGCTATGTGTCAAACAGATTGAATCCGAATGAGATGCTTGGCTATTCCTGATAAAATTGTACAGCTATTTAAAGAGTATGATGGGCACATACACGCGCACATGCTCGCACCCATGCATGCATTTATTCACGTATGCATGTATATGCACTCAAAATACCACCATTACGTCACATCACAAAACACATAATATATCTATGTACATCTATTATACATAGACACATTATCCTGATAACTATACATAGATATTGCCGATTATTCACAATAGTTGATTCACATTCAAATATTCATTGTGTCTATATCAGCAAAAGCTTTCCAAATCCTTACGGAACACTTCCTTCCATCGAGCACATAATAGTTACATTGACATTTTCAAAATTAGTCGCACTGGGCTGGTTGTTTAAAGACATTGACAGTCTTTTCCTCCGAATAATTGTCTCCAAGGAACAAAACGTCGGGATAGTTTTAAGACTAATCTGTCAGCGAAAATGTAATTTCTTTGAATAATTAAATCAGTGCATCGGATGACAAAGAACTTAAGTTTATATAAGAAGCTTTTAAACATTTTGTAAAACACGATTTTCTTTTTTTATCCTTTACTTTTATAACCCATTACCTCATAGGATATTTTTAGATACATCCTATTTGAATAAATCTACCGAAAAGGAGCATCAACTAGAGAAAAGGAACATTTTAGCATTTTGTAGTATGAAACCATTGTGATAAATAGAGCATTTTCTCCTATAGGAGCAAATTCTCTATTTATTATAATGGTTTCAGAAAGTGACTGTTACAGAGTCGTCAAAATTCGTCAATAGGTTAACCCTGCATTAAGCAGCCACCTGCCTAAACGTATCTAAAGTCTTCTCTATTAGTATTCTGGTTTAGAGGGGTTTAACTGTAACCATTCCATATAATAAAAAAATACCCCATTCCCGCATATTGACGCCTTTTGACGCTTCTGTAAAAGTCACTTTGTGAAACCATTGTGATAAATAGAGCATATTCTCCACATCAGCAAATGCTCTACATGTGTATTTAACACAATGGTTTCAAAACTACACAATTCTGAAAGTTTCCTTTTCTCTAGTTATTGCTCCTTTTTGGTAGAATTTATCAAAGAGGTTAGGTCTAAAAATAGCCTAAGTGGGAATGAGTTAAACTAATAGTGCGAATATATTTTTGTATTATAACTATCTTTTCATGACATTTATGAACAAGGAAATTGTGACCATGGTTTGAACTATAGAGGCATACATTAGTTCATAAGCAAAATGAACATGCCTCGTGGTCTGGATCTACCCTGTTTGAAATGCATACAAACGCCGTCTCTATTACGGAAAGGATGAAATACGGATATCTTATTTATTTTTACATAATTTATATCGTTGCCAATAGCAGTATAGTAAAACCGGACGATCAATTTAGTATAAGTATCGGTCTTGGAGACAGGTGGCAGCTTAATGCGGAAAGTTCCTCTGTGAGCTTTCTGCGCTGCATGACTTCACCTTGCATTAACCCTTCGCTTGCCATTCACGTCAATATACAGATCTGTAAATAGTGAAGACCCAGATGAGACAGCTCCTACAGGAGCTGTCTCATCAGGGTCTGCACTATTTACAAATTGATTGTGCAACCAGTGCACTCCACAGCAGTGATTGCACAGAGAAATAATTGTAGACAGTGAATATATATGTAATTATACAACAGGACATGGGTAAAGAAGGGGAAATGTATTTTAAAATTCAGCAAGCGGAGGGTTAAGAGGCAACCTGCCTAAAAGTATCCAAATTCTTCGCTACTAGACTTCCGGTTATGCTGTATACCGAACGTGTGTTTATTAGACGAAGCCAGACATGGTCATTGAATAGTACTAGCTACGATATGGAAATCGCCTTCGGTTGCTTAGTGTTTGGAAGCAGTTAAGAGTTCTTTGGAACGCTACTATTTCTACCTTTTTGACGTACATGTACGTGTCTCGGGTAAGACGTAACCGTTATTCTGCTATGCGCGAACAAATAAGTATCTCGACAGGATCTAGGAATTCAGAGGTCCAAATAAGATGCGTATATAAAATAATTCTCAGGAATAACTTCTTTAGAGTCATGTCTTCGAGATGATTCTAAAGAGTGGTCACAACATAGGGTTTGGTGTAGAAATGACGATTTTAGTATTTGAGTAGGCGCCGTTATCTGTGGCCCTGGTAAGCATTGCTCAACGTCATGCGTTTGACAGTATGAGAAGGGCTAATCCGAATTTTATATTTAACGCATTTCCAAATAGGCTTTGTTATGATCTGCCCTCTTTGAATAAACCTACTGAAAAGGAGCATTTACTAGCAAAAAGGAAACAATGGTTTCAAAAGGTGACTTTTACAGAGGCATCAAAAGGCGTAAATATGTGGGAATCGGTTAAAAGCCACCACCCAATGAGAATGTCTTTATTTGGAAAACATGACTATATTACAGTATTTTGCTGATACCGTGTACAAAAGGTGGTAGTAATTGCAGTTTAACACATTCCCTGATATTGACGCCTTTTGATGCCACCGTAAATGTCACTTTCTGAAACCATTGTGATAAATAGTGCATTAGCTCCATAGGAGCAAATGCACTATTTATCACAATAGTTTCAAAACTACACAATTCTAAATGTTTCCTATTCTCTAGTAAATGCTCCTTTTTGGTAGATTTATTCAAAGAGGTGGGATCTAAAAGAGCATATGAGGGAATGGATTGAGTACGATATGACACAGCTTATTTGTCTGAGTTTGGATGGTATTTGTCTACTAGTGCAATACAAATGAATTAGTATACATCTATCTCAGTCACATGGAATCCGGTAACATGCGTGCACCATGAATAATGAAATACACACACAAGACGAGCCAGTCTTCAGTGTTCAATTAGTATTGACGAAAGACGCAGGCATAAAAGAACAAAAAAAAAGAAGTGTGTCAACATACCATCAAGATTGTCACTCAAATCAATATCGTAATAAATTATTGTATTTCTTTGTAAACATCACAAATCTGTATAGCTTGAATACAACGCTTCACGAGAGAAATGGATATCATTGATACTGATATAGGTGTAATCGACACCTTTTTTTTAAATGAGAAGTGGCTGAGTTTTACTATCATGTCTCTTGGGAGCAAAGTAGAGTTAGAATGTTCAGTTAAACTATACTCATGAAATGCGTAATTTGAATTTCGATATCTCGAACTCGGATAATTCGAACTTCGGGATAACTCGAACAATAAGTTCAGTCCTGAATTAACAATACAGAATTATTTTGATATCTAGAAACCCAGTTGACAGCTGTATGAGCTTGCATCATTACTGTATACCTGCATCACGCTGTGAACTTAAGAAATTGTCTAGATCGTAATTCGGATAACTCGAACGTCTCTTATCTCGAACTAATCTGTATGGTCCAGTGATGTTCGAGATATCGAAGTTCAACTGTATTTCGGAAATCTAGGTAAAGAATTATAGCATTTTACTTCGCCAAACAATATGAATACATGTAACAACAAGATAGCGCTTGACTGAGAAATAAGTGTTTTTTGGTAGAGAAGTGACTATGAAACAAATGTTACATCAATGCGACAATGGCATAGATACTGTGTACTGTTTTGCAATATATAAGCATTTTAGTAGAATATGTTGATACAAACTACTTGTCTTTTGTTGATGAACAGGGAAAACTTCACAGCCTTCCAAGTAATTCTGAAAGTCTCATGACAGGTCAGCCCGCATCTTCGTTAACATTTGGAAGTATTTGTTGAGGGTATAATAGAAACAATGTATAGAAATGTATAAATAGTTGTAAATGGTGTGATTTTGCAAAAAGCAGTTTTGATGTTTTCATACTTATAGAGATCTTCGAGAATTGTATGGGAATTACATTGCTTCGAAACTTTGTTTTCTGGATGACATATGCAATGGAGAGAAATATAACTACAAGAATTTATGCGCAGCAATGTTTTATTTTACAGTCATAATGCAGAAAGGTAGTTATACAAGTTAATACCGGGTTTTCTGGAAATAACATACTTAAAAGAGACATATTTAAAAGTTAAGCAGACAGAGAAGAGAAACGTTATGTTTAATCACTATTTGAACGTGCTATCTTCGCAGATGCCAACTCATAAACACGGAGAAGAACTAATAAATTTAACAACAACTCGTTGTGTTATAAACCAACATGTGTATCCTGCTATGCTGTCATTCGCACATTTTGTCCCATGAGTAAAAAGCCGTATTACATTATTAATACATTCTTTACAAATAGAATGGTTTCCTATACAGGCTCAGTTGACATTTCTTATAACACAGAATAAGGTACTTTCTTTGTTTCTTTTAGATGACCCTTTTAGTTACCATACGTTAATAGCACACTTTGCAATTACGCGATCTACTGTGAACTTGAGATAGGTTTTCAACAGATATGTCATATTGAATTACACAGTGTAATCCTACTTGAATCATTTATAGTATTCTATCATTTAGTCTTCAGAAAATAAGAAATAGTGTCGCATGTTGAAAATATTGAGATATAATGGCGTATAAGAATTATAAGAACCAATTATATACCTGTATTAGTCAAATAGGAACTTTTAGTTACATATTTACCATATGTATACACAAGTATTTTTAAATTGCGTACCCTTAAAATAAGTTTAAGCAATGTACTTAAAAAGCATACAAAGTCATACTGTTTTCAGTTATTAAAGAATTATTCATCATCAGAATCCTTTATGTTATATACAAACATTGCAGTCACGTTTACAGGTGTCAGGTATACTTTCTGTATGACACTTGTAACTTAAACAGAACAAGGAAAACACCATCCTGTGTTTTTTGCCATCATGGATAAAGTCAATATTTATAGAGATAATTGATCTGATGTCTACACTGTACATTAACTCCAGATCTGAATATAAAATGTTGTTCCTCATATGACTTGAACCCAAGGAATCTGAGGACCGGAAGGCCGATCTTCCACCACAACAATGCATCCCGAACATGCAATCCGGTTTCATGCAAACCATGCCACTAAACCATGGTGCATTTAATAGTTCCCTTTTATTATTTGAACAATGCAATAATTTAATCTTACATACATGGTCTTCCTTTTTTGTAGCTTAACAAAGAAATGAGCACAAGACCGGGTTAAATCCTGTCATAGAGGTAATTGGGCCAAAATGTAATGCTTGAATTACGTGACTATGGTTTAAGAAATGTCTTCTTCCAGAAAAGATGAAGCTCGGTCTAGAAACACTTATCTAAGAAAACGAACCACACTTAACACATACAGCTCTAATAAAGAACTCAGGTTAAATTTAAATACTTTATGCATGACATTTGTCTCTCAAATTGTCTCTCAATTTGGCAAATGCATTTAGAACGGCAAATGTTACCTTTGATTCAAAATATATCATTAACCCTTCGCTTGCTGTTCACGTCAATATACCTACCTGTAAATAGTGAAGACCCAGATGAGACAGCACTATTTACAAGTTAGCATATTCCTACTCGTCCTTCCCAGTCGGTTTTGCGGCACATCCTCCCATACACAGCATTCTTAGTATCCCTATTTCATATGTGGAACAATCATTTTATATATTCCAAGACTAGCGGTATTTTTACGACTATATGTAAATTATAAATCTAGTGAAACATCGTCGGTTTGAATTTAACCCTTGGCTTGCTATTAACGTCAATATATCTACCTGTAAATAGTGTCTATATATATACCTGTAAATAGAAGCTGTCTCATCAGGGTCTGCACTATTTACAAGTTGATTGTGCAACCAGTGCACTCCATAGCAGTGATTGCACAGCGAAATACGTGTAGACAGTGAAGATATATGTAATTATACAACAGTGCATGGGTAAAGAAGGAGAAATGTATTTTAAAATTCAGCAAGAGAAGGGTTAAACCAGTGTAAGTGTTGTGTTGGTATCGGTTGGATACCTCAGCAGTTCATCGAAAAAGAAAACATCGTTTTGGAACGTTCTGTGATATATGTGTTTTGCTAATATATATGAATATTCAAACTCATTTGGTACCAGCTAAGTTTTGTCTGTAAGCAATGATGTCTGCTGTAAGTGCCAGAATGGACTTTCCCTCAATGCATTTGCGAAACCGTAAATGTCTTTTAAATGATGTTAGATCCTGATGAGACGCCGAATTACTCGGAATCTCATCTAGATCAAAGGTAATCACAGATTCGCCCGATGCGGGGAATCTCCTTGAGTGGCTTTCCGGCAACTACGGCGGTGTACGAGTTAAACCAATACATGCGAAGACGTTGGTCCAGGGTGCTGTTAAACACATGCGCAGGTGTTGGTCCAGGGTGCCGTTGAATGTCTTGCTGTATTGTATATTTCAATTGTTTTGACCATGAGGATGTTTGAGATTATACTTCGTGACTTGAATAGTTCTGAAACTGGATTGCATATTCAAAAAAATTGCAATCCGTCCTTATATGAACAACGCCGCTGTTTGTAGAGTCGTCATTTCTTGGGACTGATGTATGCTGATGTAATTGTGTGATCGCATTAGCTATAATGGTCTCAATTTAAGAGTAATAGCCCATATTGTATAAAATCGATTTGATAAGAGATATTAAACTTTTACCTTGTATTTCATTTTCTTGCTGATACATCATATGCAACTGTGAACCCTTGTAACGTTGAATTATCAAATAATTATCTCAAAGTTAAAACATGGTAAGCTCACCATGAATGATCGGGGAATTGTTTAAAGAAAGTGTAACATGACAGACAGTGCAGACCTTGATGAGAAGACTCCTCCTGAAACCCTCTCATCTGGATACACACTGATTGCAAATGACATAAGTGACACACTCGCTTCCCGCACTAAAACGAATAATTTGCTTTCGAATGCTTTTAGCTTTTATCCGTTCGATGTTACTACCATTAGAATATCATCAATAATTCACAGTATTCCCAAACTTAAAGGCAGTATTACAAGCTTTTCCTTCGACATTACACATTCGTTATGAATAATACATGAACACAATACTTTATAGTCAAATATCTGATAAAAAAGACAGAGGGAATAGTGTATTTACATGAACACCGCCATTATCTGCTGAATGTTAATGTATAAAGTTTCCAGTCGAATATTTATTTTGAATGGCACCTTACTGTTTATGTTATTTAATATGTGATTGCATTGCATTAACGGAACGTGTGTGTAGAAAATATGAAAACATTTGAAAGTCTGAGTTACTCGCTGGCATTGTATTGAACTGATATATTCCGTTACTGTTGTGTTAGCCCTTCACACATGCAGATGCCTTTCGTAAAAGCCACATTATGGAACCATTGTGGTAAAATTGAGCATTTGCTCCATAGGAAACAATGCTCTATTCATCACAATGATTTCAATACTACACAATTCTAAATGTTTCATTTTGTTCTATTAAACGCTTCTTTTCTGTAAATTTATTCAAAGAGGTTGAACTAAAAATAGCCTATGGGGAATGGGTTAGTTCTGCTCTATCTTAATATTGTGGTAATGCATGCGCATGGTATTAAACCTTGATCATTTCGCTTTGATAACTTACATGCATGTAACTATGTAAAAAGAACTCTCACAGAAAGTGTGTTTTTTTTTATAAAGTATCACCTAACAGATCAGTTCTGCCCGTTAAATCCAGTAGAGCATTGGCTTACGAAGCGAGATGACGCGGGTTCGCTCCCCGGTCGCGACATACCTAGGTCGTTATTAATTGATGGAGTCCAGCCCGTGAATACGCTCGGCATCACATGGACAATGACTGATTTACCCAGTGCCAGTTTATAATGGGACTGTGTGTGGTAACACAGTTAGGTAGCAGTACATTTGTCTCAAGTAGAAACACATTCTCTAACTGAATTGCTGTTGTTGTGGCATTAAACACCATTATACACAGCCACACAATCACCCCCCCCCCCCCCCATACACACACACACAAACACATACACACGCACATACGCATATACATACACAAACACAAACATACACGCTCATTCAGGTTCGAACTAATTGGTTGATTTCACTTATTATATGTAAATTAACAATAATATGTTTTATTAAACACACCTCAACATTCAGTTGTCCATATTGTGGTATTTACCGTGTTGTGTGTGGCACGTAACTGTCGGCGATTGTTTAACATTGATCCTGCTGACACATTTATATTTACTTTAGATGCATAAATTAAAACGGTTTCAATAATAACTTCTTTATTTCTCTTCGAGTCGATTATAAAGCGTGGTCACAACATAGGGTTTGGTGGTGCAACACCACTCGATGGCATGAGTGATTTACATGCATGCCCTCGAGTGGTGTTAACCCTAATCCCCAGTCACAGTGAAACGATCAGTTGGCTGATGAAGTCCATAGTACATGGATGAAAGCTCCCAAGGTTAGCTTTGATATTTGTGTGAGAAATTGAAAAGTATAAACTTACTATAATGTCTACTACCACACAGTTCAATTTCCATCAGAAAGGCATATCATGTTGCTCTTAGTACGACAACAGCCTTTCTCTAGGGAAACCATAATCAGAAATTGTTTTTCAGAATCTTCATTTCCCTAATTCCCCAATTTCCGAAACTGTCCAATTACCTGTCAAACTAATCTTAATGTATTGCAAAACGTTTGAATGAATTTATCCTACATATCAGAGAATAACACTTTATATATCTGCAGAGCTTCAGATTATATGCCTAAATTAAAACATTTTCAAGAATAACTGCTTTATTTCTCCACCAAACCCTATGTTGTGACCACTCTTTGGAATCGTCTCTTTGAGACGATTCTAAAGAATGGTCACAACATAGGGTTTGGTGGCGAAAGGACGATTGTAGTACTTGAGTACGCACCTTTATCTGTAGCTCTGAATTATTTAATAGTACGCCCATTGTATGTGTAAACATCTATTTCTAATCAAGCATAATAGAATCCCTCTTAAGCAACCACTCAATGACCAGAACTAGGTGTATTTAAAGCAAGTGGCTGTAGGACATGCAGGACATGCAGGACAAACGTAGTGCAGAAATCTCCTGTAGGAGTTATCAGATTACATGTACCACCTGATACTAAGAGCTAGAATCGTGCCACGTACGGGTGGTTGCTTGAGAAAGGTTTCAATGTATAATAAACAACTGAGTGTTTTTGGTAAGGCGTATACCGAAATTATAATAAACACCAATGCGTTTTGTATCACTCGTGTTGGTTATATATTAAGCAAACATACGACCAGCTTAACCTGTTACCTCATAGGCTATTTGAAGATAAAACCTCTTTGAAATAATCTACCGAAAAGGAGCATTAATAAGAGAAAAGGAAACTTTTAGAATTTTGTAGTTTGAAACCATTGTGATAAATATAGCATTTGCTCCTATAGGAGCAAATGCTCTATTTATCACAATGGTTTCACAAAGTGACTTTTACAGAGTCGTCAAAAGTCGTCAATATGAGGGAAAGGGTTAACCCGTTTCGTCACATAGTATTTAAGGAAAGGCCGTCAAGATCTTAGTTCGAACCCATCCCTTTTTCTATTTTGAATTGGCATAGCAAAGAGAACCACAAGTATTTGCTGATATAAGCCGTTGATATCGATGAGTTCGGCAAACCAGTGTAGATCAAGATCAGAGTTCCATTCGGAGCACTCTGTTCTCAATATACGTTGTTTGCCTGTGTCCTTTTAATGGATACCTGGCACCAGTGGGTTATACAAGAAGATATGCGGAATCCTATCAAACGTTCTTTATCAATGTGATAAACACTACGGACAGATTTACAGAAAGCATAATACACATGGACAATAATTCTCTCTCTCTCTCTAGTGCTTATACTTTACGTATGCTTCTTCCTGAACATAAACCTTAAAGCATCTAGGTTCATGCAGAAGGAATCATTTTTTTGACTCTGTGGATAATTCATACAGATTTGCGTAAATTTTATCGTTATGGCGGTCAGAATCTGTTACGATTTGTGTCAAATTATCTGCCCAATCATGTGTAGTTGTATAGCAAATAACGCCTTAAGTTCTCTGTAATTCTCGTACACTGTCGCACTTTACTGCTAGAAGCACGACGTTCATTATGAATAATAGACCTCGTGTAATAGCTGGGCTGAGGTAGTATATTTCTCTTGACCTTTGTTGAAAGTAGGTTTTTATTTGAACGACTATTTCAGAAAACAAACCTACCGTATATGCGATACATGTTTGGAGTCTAGACTATTAAATGATACACTACACTGAAATTAAACACACAATAGCAACATTGTCATATCGACATTTAAACCGTTTAACAGTTACAAATTGAAACTCTTATTATAGTTACTTCTATCATTGCTATCACTACACACATTTTTGTTATGATGATGATGATTAGCAGTAGTAGCAGTAGTAGTAGTGGTGGTAGTAGTAGTAGTAGTAGTAGTAGTAGTGGTAGTAGTAGCAGTAGTAGTAATAGACGAAAGTAGTAGTAGTAAAAGTAGCAGCAACAGTAATAGTAATTAGCAGTAGTAGTAGTGTAAAGTGGTAGTAGTAGGAGGAGGAGTAGCATGCAGCAACAGCATTAGTAGTAGTAGTAGTAGTAGTAGTAGTAGTAGTAGTAGTATTTATAACGCTTGCGTGCGTCCTTATACCATAGCAACTTCGACGCATAGTAATTATGATCAAAGTGTGTGTCGTGTTGCTAAAAATGATGGGTCTCTACTTGCAACGAGATTTTTAAATGCCTAAAACTTACATACAGTTGAACTTCGATAAGTCGAACTTCAAGGGACCGTACACATTAGTTCGAGATAACAGATGTTCGAGTAATCCGATTTCAAATTTGAACGATTTTTCAAGACCACAGCTTAATACAGGTCCAAAGTAATGCTGAAAGCTCCTGTAGGAGCTTTCAGCATTACTTTAGACCTGTATTAAGCTACAACGTGTGTTTCTAGATATCTGTAGCGATACATTTTAGAGCAATTCTGTAGTGGAAGGACTGGACTTTTTGTTCGAGTTATCCCGAAGTTCGAGTTATCCGAGTTCGAAGTATCGAAGTTCAACTGTACATCATTGTTTATATGCTAACGCGAAACATATCGCAAGAGAAACAATCGAATAAACGCTGAAGAAAACAAAACAATCACGTGATATCGAAGGCCCGATGTTATTCGCCGATGTATTAGTGTAACAACATATTGTAGTTATCGTAGAAACGGATTATCTTGTCTCTCAGGGGCATTTATCGATATAAGTTCAAATTGAAAATATTCATATAAATGATTGAACATAAAAATAACAAGTTGGGTGATGATATAGAAAGTATGCGTTCAATGGAGGGGAGATTATTTTAACAAATATATCAACGCCTGACGTTTACTTACTTTCCCAAGGAAACAGCTATTGTATTTCCCCCTATAAGTAGATATTGCTACTAAAGCTCCCTAGTGGCTAGATATAAGCCCCTTGCCCTACGCATACAGAACACGTCTCTGACTACATTGAAATGATTTCGGATCACTTGCTTTTTTGTCCATAAATATTGAGTAAGTATTGACATTCGGACTAAATATAGAACAGGGAAAGGCTTAATCCTTACCCTACAATATGTTCATGTAAGAAAGAATAGCATAATGAATATTTATTACCTCAAGTTTTATTATGGCATATGTTCAGAGGATGTGTCGGTATTGGTAGAACTTGTAGAGTCAGGTCTATTGTAACTTCATACGATAGCACCCCCTAATCAGACGGATTCTACAGAAGCCGTCTGAGCTGGGTGTACTTTGCGTGCAAATGCGTAGGAATTCGTTTATATGCAGGAAAGAATTAACGTATATACGACCAAAATAATCCAGCACCCTAGAAAAATTAATACATGTAGTGTGATTAATAGTTGGGTTTTTTTCAATCAAAGGCGATGTTGTTTCAACGATATACATTGAATAATTATTGCGTCATACTTTGTAGATGGTATTTCGTGACAGACGCCGTGAGACGTGTGCTGGCTTTTGTTGCTGTTGAGAATGTGCAATGCTTTTTGAAAGCACTTCCAGTGGTCTGATTGCTTATCATTCTCCACGCATTACCTCATTATCGATTTCTCCTCATTCTAGAAAGTGACCAAGGTGAGTGACTTTTAATCATGTATCGATATTCTTCCGTTTATCAATATTTGCGCTTCGACCACTCACCATATTTACTCAATTTTTTATAGAAATATATGCTGTCGACTGCTCATACTTCAAGCATGTATTTTCATGGAAATTTTTATTTTGTCCAAATATTATGTGTACTTATGCTAACAATGAGCTTCCCTTCATAATTTATAATCTTCACAACAGCAGGTGTTTAAGTCCTTGTGTGGCGGCCGTAAAACGTCGCCCCGTACTTTATTCTCAGTGTTGTTATACCTTCTGATCCTTCGAGATCATGAATTTCAGTACTTCTTGCTCTGAAAATTGAATACCGCTTAAGCCGGTGCTAGGGGGCGTGAGCAGTGTTGCACTTTCAATTACTGTTCATGAACAGACTCAATAAAACCGAGTCTGCAATTTTCTCTTTTTGTGTTGCATTTTTTGCTCTCGGGGGATCCCCTCCCTTCAGAATTTATTGGTTATATAAAAAATCAGAAACTAAACTTAGCGGAAAAATATATACGTAATTCATACGGGTGGTGCATTTTCATTGCGTGCGAGTATATATGCGAAGATTGATACCGGAATCATCATGTGTTTGCTATCATTAAAAACTTTTCATTTGCACAGTTCGTTTGATTAGTCAATAAAGAACTACTGTAATATCTCTCTAAACCGGACGTTAAAATTAGTATTAATGCCAGTCTGTAAGACAGGTGGCAGCTTGATACAGGTTGAAAGTCATACAGAAAGCTCCTTTGGGAGCTTTCTGTATGACTTTCACCCCGCACCAAGCAGCCTCCTGCTTAAAATTACTTTTTTCTTTTATTAAATGCCGGTTTAGAAATTTTAAAAGACTTGCCAATCGAGACCTGTGTTGCTATCAATTCATTTTTATTCTAGTTTTTTTTGTGCTAAAAATGATTAGCGCTCTGTTATGTTCCTGTTCTAATAGATATTTGATCTCTAGCCAAAACTGCTTAACCTTTTACTCCATAAATACGCCTTTTTACGCCTCTGTAAAAGTCACTCTGCGGGAATGGGTTAAACCTTTACTCCGGGAATATTCAATTAAGAACTAGTTGCATCAAGAATAATAATTAGATCAATTGTTAAATGATACATTGACACGATTTTTTTTTGTCCATAGTAGAAACTAAAATTATTTCATAACCAAACAGAGTGTACCCTGATCAAACGGTCCATACGGGAACCGTCGGATCTGGGTTTATGCTTTTTGCAAAGGCGTATTATTGAGTCAATGTCTCAAACCGTACTGGAAGGAACACAACATACCTCGGTATTCTAGCATAAAAGTAGATCGTTTTTATAACAACCACTACATGTAAATACAAAATAAATAACAATCGATGTTCTTAAAGACAGCTAGCTCTGGAATACAGGATATACCACTAGAAGGGGATCCACTGTTCTTACATTAATTTCAGTCAAACTATGTTTCGCAAAATGTCGCATTAACTGTCCAATTACCTGTTATTACACCACACTGTCTGTGATAATGTAACTTCGACGTTGCTTTACCAATTACTTCCTCCCAGTTAAATGATAAATGAGTATACTACGTATATTTGCATATGCATAACAGTTCAGACATTCTGCCTTTCTATACCTTTGCAAACAGAGTAGACCCAGATCAGACGGCTCCTACAGGAGCCGTCTGATCAGGGTCTGCTCTGTTTGCTTACGATATAATGTAGAAATGATTCCACAGTATCTAATATGGCCAAAAAGCCCCGTCTCCTTGTACCATTATAACAATTATTCGAAATCATGTTCACGATGTCATTATGTCTTAAATGAATATTCATGGAGTAAAATATGACTAAATCTAATTTCTATGTAACCTAAAGAAAACACCAAGTACTTATAAGTGTTTAACCCTTTCTTTCATATAAACGCCTTTTCACGCATCTGCAAACAGAGTACACCCAGATCAGACGGCTCCTATAGGAGTCATCTGATCACGGTCTGCTTTGTTTGCTAATGGAATATGATAGATCTGTTTCTTTACTTTCTAAAATGGCTACAATATTAGAAACTCCCATATTTCATTACAACTATTTTGTCCATACATATTCAGTAGGTATTGAAATTTGGAATACATGTAGGAAAACAGGGAAAGGGTTAATTATTTCCTGCCTCGCTGAGTTACACGGTTTTACTGCCGATAGTGTGAAATTGTCAATAAGTGGTAAAAATCCTCCAGATATGCAATCCTGTTTTATGGAACAATCTCCAATTCTCTTGAACAAGATAGCGGCTTTAACCCTTATCCCGATCGTATGATCTGATTCACATAAGCAAACTGTTTTGATCCAGGTTAGATGCCCAGTATATGTGCATCTCACCAGAATAGAAAATGCCTTACATTCAGCAAAGTTTCTCAAAAACTTAATCGGTTCGGATAGTAGTCTACATTCCCTCTGGTCAACAGTTGAGCAGACAGTGTATGGTTGCGGCAGGATAAGAGTTTCGTCTAATTTCCGAGAGGAATAGAAAAACCTGCAGTGCATGCAGAACATAATCTAATACTGAAATAGCGGGAGTGCATATACCGATCTCCAGATAAGGTGCGTATATTAAATCATTTTCAGGAATAACTTCTTTATTTCTCCACCAAACCCAATACTGTGACTACTCTTTAGAATCGTCTCGAAGAGCTCTTCGAGACGATTCTAAAGAGTGGTCACAGTATAGGGTTTGCTGGAGAAATGACGATTTTAGTATTTGGGTACGCACCTTTATCTGTAGCTCCGTATGGTATTCCGACATTTATTTTCATGCTTTGTCTTTTGTTCTGTTCGGGAATTATCGTTATATGCGATTCTGTCTTTTGTGTCTTTTTGCTTCCAGAATAGTTCGTTTTAATTCTCGTTCACGTTTTGTAAAACCTTGTGAGAATCCCTGATGAATTCACAAATCTTACAATGGTGCTATATTTTCTGATACATTTGATAACACTTTGTATTCGTTGGCACCTCAGTGTTAACAGGTTACTGTTTTAATGCAGCATTGGATATTTTATGGGCCTGTAACATGCATTTGCATATGCTCGTCTTGTTATACAGTAGACTTTGTCTTCATCGGCCATTAAAAGGTAGTCTAATTCTGGATTTTAACCCATTTGCTCCCAGTGGATTCTTCCATGCTTATATATTGGATTCGTCCATTTTTTTTCTAAGGGATGTCTGGTCTAAATTTTCATTTTTGTTTTGTTTTATATTGAAATTGCTATCAGCAAACAGTGTAGACTCTGATCAGACGCCACATAGTCTGATCAGAGTCTACACTGTTTGCCTACGTCCCATATATGGGATCGTGGGAGCAAATGGATAAAACAGGCGGTAGCTTAATGCAGGAAAAAGTATTAAACTCATATGGGAGCTTTCTGTATCACGTTCACCGTAATTAAGCAACCACCTGCTTTTAAAGACGACTGCATGTATGTTCAAAACATAGATGATCCTTTAAGACAGGTTTTACTGTATATGAATTATTGTTTTGTCCCTTACCCTGTAGTAAAAACAAACCTGTACAGTTGAACTTCCATATCTCGAACTCGGATAACTCGAACTTCGGGATAACTCGAACAAAAAAGTTTAATCCTTCGAATACAGAATTACTCTCAAATGTATCGCTACAGATATATAGCGTGTGTCACAAGTGACAGCTAAATACATGTATAAAGTAATGCTGAAAGCTCCTACAAGAGCTTTCAGCATTACTTTAGACCTGTACTAACCCTTTTCGCTGCCAATGCCGGATCTGTGATTACATATGCAAACAGTTTGGATCCAGATGAGACGCCGAATAACTCGGCGTCTCATCAGGATCCAAACTGTTTGTTACTGTTACTATGTTTTTGAAACAAAAATGAAGAAAATAAAAAAAAATGAAAATTTGTAGCAGACGACAAAGTTAGCAGACGACAGTGTTTGGCAGCGAAAGGGTTAAGCTTGAGAAATTGATATTAGAAATTGTATGACTCGAGCTTCTGTTATCTCGAAATATTTGTATAGTCCCTTGAAGTTCGAGTTATTGAAGTTAAACAGTATGCTCAATTTTGGAACTGGAGTAATTTTGACTCCTGTTGGTTCGATCAAGCATTTGAGCAACTATTAACCAAGAGGCGTGAACCTATTGTCCAAGTGTTAAAGAGATTAATTTCTGTCTACCAGTAATACACGTATGTTAATTAATTAAGCTATTTACTCCACGAATATTCATGTAACAAATAATGACATAATGGATATCAACCCATTTGCTCCCAGTGGATTCTTCCATGTTTCTATATTGGATTCGTCCATTTTTTATCTAAGGGGTGTCTGGTCTAAATGGTTTTATTTTTGTTTTATTTTATATTGAAATTCCTATCATGCAGCAAACAGTGTAAACTCTGATCAGACGCCGCATTATGCGGCGTCTGATCAGAGTCTACACTGTTTGCATATATCCCATATATGGGATCGCGGGAGCAAATGGGTTAATTAGATTAACTGTAATAGCATATTGACAAAACATTTGACTTTAGCAGAAACATTAGAATATTACTTATATTACATCATATGCAAACAGACCCGACCCTGATCAGACGGCTCCTACATGTGGCATCTGATCTTGGTCTACGCTGTTTGCAAAGGCGTAGAAAGGCTTACCGTATTTATTGAGTAAAGGATTAATAAATGATAAAGGATAAATGTATTGTGTTTTTTTGTGTTAAGTGTAATATTTATGGTTAATGATACAATAGTCTCTTTAAGCCATTAGTGTTCAGTGTCCCTTTAACTCATTCCCTCATAGGCTATATTAAGACCCAACTGCTTTGAACAGATCTACCGAAAAGGAACATTTACTACAGAAAAGGGAAGTTTTAGAAATGTGTAGCTTAGAAACCATTGTGATAAATAGAGCATTTGCTCCTATGGAGCAATTGCTCTATTTATCACAATGGTTTAAAATAGTGACTTGTACAGATGCGTTAAAAGGCGTTAATATGAGGGAATGGGTTAGAAGGAAATTGGCATACAGTGTAGACCCAGATCAGGCGGTTCCTTTGGCCCCAGATGGCTCAGAAGGAGTCCTATGACCAGGATTTGCAGTTAGTTGAACCCATCGATGGCAAATGTTTTGCACCCACCATATGAAAAAGTTAGATTTGAAAGGGTTTGTCTTAGCCCACTTCCTACTAGACTATCTTTAGTCCCAGCCTCTTTGAATAATTCTACCGAAAAGGAGCATTTACTAGAGAATTATGTAGTTTTTAAACCATTGTGATAAATAGAGCATTTGCAATTATCACAATAGTTCAAAACAATGCCTTTACAGAGGCGTCAAAAGGCGCCAGTACATGGGAATGACTCAAATGATATGGACATAAATAAAACCTTATTTGTTTGTCCAAAGGTACAATTGTACAAGCCAGTCCTATAACTATCGGCCTTTTCCAATGATCCTGTAGAACTTGTGAAGTATAATATCTTATAAGTTAAACATACATATATGTTACGCACAGACCCAGACCTTAAGGCATTTTGCCAGAGTAAATTAGAATTGTCTTCGCCATAGCCGTACGGAGTATTGACGTGACACGAGATCATAAAACGAACATAAGGCGGCTGGTGGTTTTGTTATTACCACCTTCAACTGTCATTTAACAGTTTCGCTTCCAAATATTTTCATCTGCTAAATTCCGTCGTCTTTTTCAGTGTTACAGTTTAATCTGGGTTTTTTATAATCACAATAATAATCAGTTTGGCTTCTAATGAGACAACGTTTTGCTCGCAAAGTGGCGATATGTAAAGACATCCGCATTTCGCCAGAGTATATTAGAATTGTCTTCGCCATAACTGTACGGAGCCATCTAATCTGGTTCTGCTCTGTTTGCAAATGCGTTTATATGAGGGAAATGGTTAACACAAATTTTCTATATCAAATTTTGTTTTGTTATTGACTCTCACCCCGCTACCTCGATGACACATCAGGACCGAAACTGGATCTCAAATCTTGGTGGAATCGAAAATAGTAAAACATTAACAAATTCCAAAAGTTGGTGGTTGGTTTGATCCCATGAACCTCCTTTAATCTTTAGCATGCTGCGCAAAATATTTTTACAGAAGTTTTCATCTAATACATTTTATAACTCAAGCTATAATCAACTTGTCTACCAAAATGCAATCAGAGTGTCAAACAGTTTGGATCCTGATAAGACGCCGAGTAACTCGGTGTCTCGTCTGAATCCAAGCTATTTGCATAGGTATTCATTTATCCACCCATAGCAGGTTAAATGTTAAGCGCAGGTACTTGGCTGGTACCGTTTATCAAATTACTTATCATATATTATCATACTCATCATCTGTTGACACCATTAAACACAATCTGATGTCGCGTTTCAATAGAAATGAAACAATGTTAAACAACTAATTGAAATGGTAATACAGTAACATCCATCTAAACCGGAATTTTACTAAAGAAGAATTCAGATACTTTAGGCAGGTGTCTGCTTAATGCAAGGAAATTGTCACGCAGAAAGATCCTCTGGGAGCTTTCTACATAACTTTCACCCTTTATTAACCCTTCGCTTGCTATTCACGTCAATATACCTACCTGTAAATAGTGAAGACCCAGATGAGACAGCTCCTGCAGGAGCTGTCTCATCAGGGTCTGCACTATTTACAAGTTGATTGTGCAACCAGTGCACTCCTCAGCAGTGATTGCAAAGCGAAATACTTGTACACAGGGCATGGGTAAAGAAGGAGAAATGTATTTTAAAATTCAGCAAGAGAAGGGTTAAGGTGCAAACTGTCTCCAAGACCGATACATGTGTATTTATACTAAATAGAACATCTGGTTTACAGGGGTTTTACTTTAAAGGTAAAAATATAGAAATATTGCATTCAACCCTCGATATCCAATATCGAAATTGAAATTGAAATAAACTACTGATTATTTTTTTTTATATTATTAACTGAAATACTGATATCAATTAGAGGATTCACTTATTACCGGTATGTGTTTTCTTTCAAAACTTAATATGTATCTGCATGTAGTTCAGAGAAAGTACAACGGATAATACGTAAGTGTAGTTAATTAATGTCGCGTTTTCTTATAATTCACAGATTTCTGCATCAAACCTATCATATTAACATACGATCCCGTTTATCGTGCTTGACTTGTAGAATTTATGATCATTCTGTCTAGTCAACACGCAATATTTCAATTCATTCACAGTTGATATGCAAATCAAATCATTTAACATGTGCTTCGATATTCCAACAACTGTCAGGCATATGCAAATGCTTATTGAAATCCTTTCTTTTTCTCAGAAGACTTAACGTGATAGTCTCTACTTTAAACGTATGGGAGCGTTCTGTTTTACTTTCACCTTGCTTTAGGCAGCCACCTGCTCTAAATACCAACTAATTAAAACAATTTAGTGGTCGTTATAGAGAGTTTTGACTGTATACAGATCTAAAATATTACTAAAAAATGTTTTGGCAATTTTAGGGGGCGTACGCCGGCTCCGCCCCCTCTAAATCTGCGCCTGATTAATATGCTGAAAAGTACTTGTAAGTCGAATACACACCGAAGAAGGCACAACATTCATGTGTTTGATATCGAAGACCAGATGTTATTCGGCATTGTATTAGTATTTATTCGACTCGGGTTTTAGTTTCGCCAACTGTTCGACCATGGTCGATACTATTTTGTTGTAGAACAAACATTATAAGTACATGTATCGATGAAAACAGTTTATTTTGTATCACAGGGGCAATTTTCGATATACAGTAAATCCTCTCTAAACCGGACGTTAAATTTAGTATAAATATCCTCCTCTGGGAGCTTTCTGCATTAGTTTCACCCTGCATTAAACAGCCACCTGCCTAAAAGTATCTAAAATCTTCTCATCTAGAATTCCGGTTTAGAGAGGTTTTACTGTGTGTTCAATTTGACAATCTTTATGATAATGATTGAACATAACAAATACCAAGTTTTATGCATTATTACTACACGTATTCCCTGTAACATATATATTATATTTACCTTATTATCGGAATATGCCATTATACAGGACACGGACAAACATTGGATACCCACATGATAGGGTTCCCGAAGGAGCCCTCTGAAGCACTGTTTGCCCACCCATCAATGTCAATGACTTTCTCAAGAAAATAATTGGCTTGCTGTGCCTCCTCCACATGACAAACGTAGATGGATTCCAAGGGGAGATTTTGCCGTCTTTTAAAATGATAATGGCAAAATGGGTAAAGCATAATTGTATAAAAGCTATACATGTATGTGGCGGACCATGAAAACTTAACTCTACTCACAGTGATATTAAATAAGGGCTGCCGATGGAAGACGTGCGGAGAGTAACACTGTTAAAACACTGCCAATGACATTGCGGTTCTTCTTAATAAACGTAGTCCAAGGTTATTATTCAACTGTTTTTTGTAGCACATGTCGTTTCTGAATTTTAAAGTCAAATTATGTTAAACCCCTTTATTTCATTTTGATCGCGGATGAAAATTAACGCTCTTCGAAACGCTGTTTGGGTTAACACAATATTACATCGATTAAGAAGTATGCTGTGTTTCAATTGAAACCCTTATTGTGTGGGACACCAATGTTCTTCGCAAACAGTGCAGACCCCGATGAGAGGACTCCTAGAGGAGCCCTCTCATCAGGGTATGCACTGTTTGTCATGTTACAATTTTCTTTAAAATGCATCTCTAAATATTCACGATAAGCTTGACCTGTTTGAAATTTGGAATATTCCATTTGAAAATCAAGCGTTGTGTGCGTTAATATTAACACATCAAATGCGGAAAACAGGTGCATTGTGATTTACAAACTATGTACAGTAGAACCTGGGTTAAGCGGCTATCACAAATGCTCTAATTATTGGTATGTAAAGCGGGTGGTAGGTTAACTTTTTCCCTCATATTGACGACTTTTGACGACTCTGTAAAAGTCACTTTGTGAAACCATTGTGATAAATAGAGCATTCGCTCCTATAGGAGCAGATTCTCTCTATTTATCATATTTTATTTTAAGCTACAAAATTCTTAAATAATCCTTTTCTCTGGTTATGGTTTCAAACTACAAAATTCAAAATGTTTCTTTGGTAGGATCTAAAAATAGCCTATGAGGTAATGGCTTAACGCAGGTCAAAAGTCATGCGGGACAAGAGTAATACAGAAAGCTCCTATAGGAGTTTACTTGTGTCCTGTATTCAGCAAACACGCGCTTGAAATATTGTGATCAAATAAATGAATGGCCATTTAGAACAGACCCTACTGTAGATACAGATCAAACGACTCAAAGCAGAGCCCTACTATCAGGGTCTGTACTTTTTGCCATCCAAAGGTCTCGTGCAAATTTTACCCTTTCATACTACAGTGCTCCCTCCCTACAACGACCCTCTCAATAACGATTCCCTCCTTACAACAACGCATGTCACTGTTTCCGAAACAACAAGGCTCCAGAAACAACCTTTTTCCATCGTATTTTCTTTATGCCTCCATCAAACCCTATGTTGTGACCACTCTTTAGAATCGTCACTTTGTGACGATTCTAAAGAGTGGTCAAAACATAGGGTTTGATTGAGGCATAAAGGTTTTAGTTCTCGAAATACACCTTATCTGGGGATCTGCAAACAAGCTAATTATGTTTGATTTTCCCTCCCAATAATAACTCCCTCTGAACAACACATACAATTTTCGTATCCCAAAGGGTGTCGTTGTAGAGAGGGAGCACTGTATATGGACTCTACCAGTACCAAGTGATTGACTATTCCTCTCTGACAACACGGCGTTAAATAGGTTAAACAATTGATGACACAGATGGCAAACAAATATATAGATTAACTTTACTAGTGACAAGATAGATAGACCCTTGTCCCCTAAGTGTTAATGTCTCCTTACTGCTGTGACTTACATTACACATTACAATGCAACAACCTGTATCAAAACAACCAACCGATCTACCTTTCTTTAGTTATTGCTACTTGAGATATATATTTCCACATATCAAGCAAGCATATCCCCTAAAGGAACGAGTGATACTGGCCAAAACCACATGCCAATGTCCTGTAGCATCCTACTCGCGCTCGAACTTCTTGTTGACGCATCAATGATATGTTAACTCTTTCACCGCCAATGTCGCATAAATGCACCACGACAAATAGTGCAGTCAAGGCGGCCTCTGATCAGGGACTTCACATTTTGTCTCAAACTCTATTTTTATATATGTGCTTTATTTATTTGAAATTTGTATTTATTCATCTCATTTCCTTATTTAATCAAATGACTTAACAAAGGTGGTTTGCAGAAGACAATTAGAAATTTGGCGCTGAAAGATTTTAGAGTCTTACTTTATTGGACACTGCTTTCTAAAATATTCATACATTTACTTTAGACAATCATTTCATCTTCCGGCGCATAATATTCGCTAGCTAGAAAAGCTATCGTTACATTTGATAGCTATCGGCTTTATCGAATTACTTTCTCAAAGATTCCAATGAAGATTTTATGTTTTGCCCCAGGTGGCTAATTGTCTCAAAACCGAATGAGATACAAAAATCTGTTTCTAGAGAAGACTGACTTAATTCAGTTATCTCATATTCACTATCTCCGAAAAAGTATGGTTGTCACATTTAGCGGAGATAATATCTCTAAGAAAACTACACCTATTGTTATGTGAATCAAAGATGCCGGTTTACAGTACATTTTAACTCTTCGTTTGCTGAATTTTAAAATACATTTCTCCTTCTTTACCCATGCCCTGTTGTATAATTACATATATCTTCACTGTGTACAAGTAGTTCGCTGTGCAATCACTGGCGTGGAGTGCACTGTTTGCACAATCAACTTGTAAATAGTGCATACCCTGATGAGACAGCTCCTGCAGGAGCTGTCTCATCTGGGTCTTCCCTATTTACGTGAAGGTAGGTATATTGACGTGAAAAACAAGCCAAGGGTTAATTGCAAAAGTATGGACATAGTAGTTGCATGTAATACACATTAAAATGATAACTTGCGAGACTATTTACCGAATGCTATATAATGATTATTATTATTTAACTTCTGAATTCAGAATGTTTGATAATTTGGTAGACATATTTGAACCAATGTAAATACAGGACTCTGGGTGTTTGTTAAATAAGTTAAAGCTGATAGCTTGCTTATGTCTGCATATAGAGTATGGACACATTCTGTCAAAACCGCCTATTCATTTATCCATTTCACAAGAGATGAAGCGCATGTATTTCAAAATATACTTGGATTAAAGAAGCTTGAACAAATATTCATCAAGGTATGATATTGCTGATATGGTTTTATGTATATTCTCACCCATATGGGCATTTGTTAAGTAAATATTAGCATGAATGGTGTGCCACATTGTTGCGCGTAACTCTAAAAGCACATTAGTCAGAAGATACGTAACACAAATATACAACTGATACATTACACAAATGATTATATTTTACAGGAATGTCTAATAACATGTGAAAGTATGCACAATGTTTACTTTTTGAAACCCAGTGACAACAATGTTACGAGTCATGTCTTAGTTAGCATAGGCATACCCTGTGTAGATGAATTGTGTCGCAAGTATCTCTAACGACTTGATGTCATAGTTAGCATAAGCATACCCTGTGTAGATAATTTGTGTCGCAAGTCTTAGTTAGCATAAGCATGCCCTTTGTAGATAAATTGTGTCGCAAGTCTTAGCATAAGAATGCTATGTGTAGATAAATTGTGTCGCAAGTATCTCCAACGAGTTTTGGATGTCAGTATTTTAGTGTACAACTGGGATTTCCTTTTGTTCTATCTGAAGCCCATTTACAGTACATCCCTTAAATAGTTTGAATAAGCATTACACCATTGGTACCAAGTGCCACTTAAAATTTGCACAGGTAGACAGGATAGACCAAAAGAATATCCCTCTGATCAGGGTCTGCATTGCTTGCTGAACTTATAGTGTTATTTAAATGTATGGGTTTCACAGTGATATCGGAAATGAATGGTTTAAGGGTTTTGACAATTTGTGTTCTGTACGACTCTAAACGTATTTAGAGTTAGGGCAATGAATTTCTGCAATAATGTTTACCACCGTGTTCTGGGAGTAATCTGTAATCTGGAAGTTGTCGATTTTGTCTTAAAGTTATCTGATATGAGGGAGACATTTTGTGTCGAGTGTAGTTTCGAACGTACTTCAGTCGTGAAAGTATAGCGAAATGTGTATCAGTAAAGGTTTAGGCACCTTTGATCCGTTTCGTAAAACTAACTATATCGTAGGTTTTAATGTACTATAATTGCTATAATTCGTATAGCCGTAATAATCCCAAGTTTTAGTGTAGAACAATTAATTCTTTGCATGCTAACTAATTTTTCGTCTGCAACAATTGTCGTCTGCTTCAATTCTTGAAATAAACTTCTCTCATTTCTTTACAAAACATATGGTCAATGTGACAAACAGTTTGGATCCTGGTGAGACGCCGCATTATGCGGCGTCTCATCTGGTTCCAAACTGTTTGCGTAGGTAATCACAGTTTCGCCGCTAGCGTGCAAAGACTAAAAACTAAATTCGTTCGACAGAAATTACCATCAGTTCTGGCCAACGGTGATCCAGTCGTCGTATTGATATTAGCAGTTACGATAATTTCAGTCGTACGGTCTCTAATAAAAACAGATTAAGCCTAATTGCAGAGAAAGTATGTGCTTTAGTTTTATGTGAGTGAAAACATTGATAACTTGTCCTGTGTGCTTATCACAAACAGTGTATTCAGCGTATATATTCCATCATTGTATGAAGTTATTTAACACCTTATCCTCCTGTCGCGCGTCTGTCCATCAGTCAATAAAACGACAAGAGTCGGTAACAACCGATGCTGTTATAGTTGGACCTTTTGGGTGGATATATCCTCCATGGACATTAATTAGCTGTTTTTGCTAAAATTAGTTCATTTGTAGCCGCTGAATTATCCTTCGCAAATAGTTCAGACCCATCCATTTGAGAGAGTTCCTGTAGGAGATTTCCCATTCTGTTCTACACAATTTACAAATGCAGATATGTACGCTACTAGCATGAGACCGGCGTACCCTTTCGGGACTTGAAATGTTGTGTGCTTCAAGACATTTCTTCAACTTATCCAAAAGTGCCCAAGTTTCAAACAGCTCTGTTGTACGCAACAATTAGCATTTCCTCACCAAATGCCATGTTGTAGAGACCCAGATAAGATGCGTAAAATAAAACATTTTCAATAATAACTTCTTTATTTCTCCACCAAACTCTATGTTGTGACAACTCTTTAGAATCGTTTCTTCTAGACGATTCTAAAGAGTGGTCACAACATAGAATTTGTTGGAGATATAATGGGGATGTTCTTGAAAATGTTTTTATTTACGCATCTTAACTGGATCTCTGAATTATCATGTAATGCACGGCGCTTCGGTCATAAAATCGAGTGACTCAATACGTAAGTATTATAACTCGGTTTTTGTAATGCATGCTTCTTTACTATTCAGTCCTATAATCAAAAGATAACTCACTGCGTGATATTGCAAAACATCATCCAACGCGAACAATACCATCCTACACGAGTGACATTACAGAATAGTTCCCGTGTACCTAGGGAAATCTTGGTTAGAGTGTTCGACTTAGGTGGCAACAACATTTTATGCTGATAACAAAAATGTTAAATTTTAAATAGATTGTAATAATAGGGAACAATAGTACTTCACCGATTGTATCAGGTGTCGATGTGAAGACAAACATCTTATGGAGAAAAATGAATTAATGAAACTAACCAAGCCTGAAACGAGTCTAGTTGTGGATTGTGACAATATGACTTTTGTTATCATGTGACAAACGGGTAACTGTGATCATAGGAATATCCATATGATAGTACACACGCTGGATCATCATTTCATGATTAGGAGAAATACGGTACAGTAAAACCTCTATATAACGACCACTAAATTGTGTTAATCAGTTGGTACATAAAGGCAGGTGGCTGCTTAAAGCAAGGTGAAAGTAAAAAATAACGCCCCTATAGGAGCGTTCTGTTTTACTTTCACCTTGCTTTAAGCAATCACATGCCTTTAACACAAAATACCTGGTGTAATTTAGTTGCCGTTATAGAGAGGTCTTCCTGTATATCCACTAGTATGTAATTCAATAATTAAGATCGTATCGATCGCTTAGCGGAAAACTATTGTAACTCACTTTTTTTTTCAGAAAATGTTTTTTGTGAGAAAACATATCAGTAGACTGAAATACACATACTGTGAAACTGTTTCCCTCATATCTGTAGTAATTTTTTAAAAAATCTGAATTTGCAAAAATATTGTAACTCATATGACTATTTTTATAATTGTAAAACTATTGTAACTTGATTTACAATAGTTCTACAATTAACTTATTGTATGTTTCGGTATTTTTATTACTAGAAAACTATTGTATCTCAAGTTACAATAGTTTTCCAGTAAAGTGAGCGTCCATTTTCTATGGACCATTTAATGGAAAACTATTGTATCTCAAGTTACAATAGTCTTCCAGTGAAATAAATATGAATTATCTTTGGAACATTTAGTGGAAAACTATTGTAACTGGACATACAATAGTTCTGAACTGAATATTTTATCCAATAATTATTTAAAAAAAAATTAAAAAAAATGTATCTCAATTTTCAAGTTTGGTAAACATTTCAGGAATTTACATTTTAGTGCTTAAACTGTAAATTATCAAATGAACAATTGTTTGAGCTCGTTTTGAAGTTACCTCGATGCCCTTGAAGATGTAAACAAGCATGCATGTGGAGTAAAGTCCCGCTTTTTTTTCAAAAAAGGGAAAACAAAGACAAAAACATGTCAAAGTAAATATAGCTCAGCAAATCACAAAAGGATTGTTAAATGTACATAAATATCAAATAATTTCATTAATATTAAGTACAAATATTAAGAAAATGCTATATGTGTCACTCTTAAAAGGTAAAAAGGTTGGTGGGGCACTAAGTTTTAATGCCTCATGGATTTACAGTTACATTTTTGTCATTGATTTACATTAACATTTTTGTATGTAACGGCTTTAGCAAATTACACATTAATGCTTTTTTGCACAAATGTTTTTATCATCAAGGTCATGTTATTTAATCATAATGTAAAGATCTTGGAGTTACTGGTAGGTAATGTTTATACCTATTGCTGATTGTGGTATGCCCAAAGGGATGTATTATGTTCAGGCATCATGTCTGTCTGTCTGTCTTTCTGTCCATCAGTGGTATCTGTCTGTGACTGAATATCTATACATAGGTATTCCTTTGTTGGTCCATTATAGCTGGGCGTCATGATATGACTGAATACTGTTAAAATGACATAAAATCCATTAAAACTCAAACCCATTAAAACAGTACTAAAATAGTTCCATTTCATGAAGAACTCTGGTTGACATGGAAATTGCAAGCTGAACACAGTGCAGAAATCTTCTAAAGGAGTTTTCTGAATTGCTTTCAATCTAACATCTTTATTCAAGACCCTTGGATGGGTAAAACAGAGTCCATATTTAATTAAGTTCTCCTTGAAAAGTATAAAATCCCAGGTTCTTGTTTATTTTAGAATGTTGATTGTAAAAGTCTCGACTCATCAGGCTAATCCGAAATTCAGTGGTGCAGGGCGGCAGTGTACAGCGGTCAGCTTGGCAACATTCATACACTCAGAGAAAACATAACCACGGTCCTGGACTGGTGATGACCTCGATACAATTTTAGAAGATGGCAATAAACTGTATATAAAATGCAATGTCAACAAATTTCTTCTGATAGAAGACTTGCCACAAGAAGTAAAACCGTATGTAGTGCATATTTTGAACAGAATGTGTGGTACAGTATTTCGTGCAGAAACTAATGTTCCCTTTTACACCATTGGTGATGCTTTGAAGAGTATTGACACCTACGGTTTCTTAACAATAAGCTGCTACACTATTGCTGTTGTTAAATGTGATGAGGTATACTATGCATTTGATTCGCATTCCCGAGGCCCTACAGGAATGAATTGTCCTGAAGATATTGAAAAACTTACCAACTTCATAAAATTTTAACCACATCTCTTTTTGAAGAAAATAAGCCGTTTGAACTTACAAACATAAAGCTTGAGGAATTCTACCTGATGTCTTCCTCTTCATCAGACAGTGAAGTTAGTGGGTACTCTGAGATGAGCGATGGAGAATATTCATGTAGACTTGCAATGATCAAAGAACTGTTAGAACAAAAATTACAGGGTATATCTCAGTCGGATTCTGACTCGAGTGAAAGTGTTCCTCTATCTGTTTTAAAAAATAAACTAGCAGAATGTACAAGTTTTAATACAAAGTGCGATGAACTTAGTTCTGATTATTGTAGTTCAGGAAGTGAGTACAAGTTCTCTGCATATGAAAAAAACATAATAAATGGCGAGGGGTCAATGTAGATAATGTAAAGGGGTTTGGTCAGAGGAAAGATGGGGTCAGTGGTGATGGTGAGGGAATTGGTCATAAGGGTGGACAGAGTGAAGACAGGGTCAGTGGTAGTCGTGGTGATAGTGTTGGTCAGAGGCGTGGACAGAGGGAAGATGAAGATGATGGTGAGTTGGTTGGTCAGAGGTGTGGACAAAAGGAAGATGGAATTGATGGCGGTTGTGGTAAGGGGATTCGTCAGGGGGTGGACAGAGCGAAAACCAGGTTGAAGGAGGTGATGGTGAGGGGATTGGTCTGATGGGTGGACAGAGTGAAGATGGGGTCAATGTAGATCATGTTAAGGGGTTTGGTCAGAGGAAAGATGGGGTCAGTGGTGATGGTGAAGGAATTGGTCATAGGGGTAGACAGAGGGAAGATGGGGTGGATGGAAGTGAGGGGGTTGGTCAGAGGTGTGGACAGAGGGAAGACGGGGTTGAAGGTGGTGATGGTGAGGGGATTGGTCAGAGGAATGGACAGAGGGAAGACAGGGTTCAAGGAGATGATGTTGAGGGGATTGGTCAGAGATGTGGACAGAGGGAAGACGGGGTTGAAGGTGGTGATGGTGAGGGGATTTGTCAGAGGGGTGGACAGAGGGAAGACAGGGTTCAAGGTGGTGATGGTGAGGGGATTGGTCAAAGGGGTGGACAGAGAGAAGAGATGATGGTTGATGTCAGGAATGAGGAAAGAGTGCAGCAAGGGGATGGTGTTCAAGTTAGAAGAGGAAGAAAGCGGGTAAAAAATGAAAGTCTATGGAAACGGCAAGTGAGGAAGAGAAGAAAGGATTCGGGTGAAGAATATACGAATGAAAGGGGTAGGCATGTTAAAGCAAGAAGGATATGTGTTGTATGTGGCATGAGTTGTCGATTCAAATGTAAGGAAAAATAACAGAAGATCAAAGAAAAGTTATATTTCATTCATTTTGAGGCTTGGGCGAAATTAATCTTCAAAGAGAATTCATTCTAAGACATGCCAAATCAGAAAAAACACACACAAAGATTGCAAAGGAAACTAGCAGAAGGTCCAAGTCAGTGATGTGGAATCTCCCACTTGAACATTCTGTAATTAGGGTATGCAAGACTTTTTTCTTACACACACTCGACATCTCAGACCAGGCTGTTATCACAGCAAACAAAAAAGTCACCTCCATAGGTACATGTCAGAAAGATATGAGAGGCAAACATAAAAATAGACCTCACAAAACACCTGACATTCTGAGTAACTTGGTAAGGGTCCATATAAGATCATTCCCTACAGTAGAAAGTCATTACTGCAGAAAGAAATCACAAAAACAGTATTTGTCTGCAGATCTAAATTTGGCCAAGATGTACAGACTTTATTTAGAAAAATGTTGTAAAGAAGGCACATCTCCAGTCAAGCAATCACTATATAGAAAGATTTTTGACACTGAATATAATATTGCATTTCACAAGCCCCTCAAAGATATGTGTGACTTGTGCACTTCATACAATAATGCAGATTCAATCTACAAATTGCAGCTGGAGGAAAAAAATCAGATACATTTAAAAAACAAAACAGCAGCGCGAGAAAACAAGCTAAAAGATAAGAAAATGCAAAATAATTTGATAGCAGTTTAGTTGTAGCCTGTTTTGACTTGCAAGAAGTCTTGTCCACCCCGAAAAGCTTTGAATCACCATTTTATTATCCCCCACCGCATAGCGGAGGGGGGGGTTATAGGAATGGCCTTCGTCTGTCCGTCTGTCCGTCCGTCTGTCCGTCTGTCCGTCCGTCCGTCTGTCCGTCTGTCCGTCTGTCCGTAACAATTTCGTGTCCGCTCCATATCTCCTATACTCCTTGAAGGATTTTCAAGAAACTTGCCTCAAATGTTAACCAAGTTGAGACGATGTGCAGAACATATGTGGCAGATATGTCGGCTCAAGGTCAATGTCACATTTGAAGGTCAAGGGTTTTAACCTTCAATTTCCATTGCATTTTTGTGTCCGCTCCATATCTTCTAAACCCTTTGAAGGATTTTCATAAAACTTAAGTCAAATGTTAACCAAATTCAGACGATGTGCAGAACACATGTGGCAGTCATGTCGGCTCAAGTTCAAGGTCACATTTGAAGGTCAAGTGTTTAAACCTTCAGTTGCCATTACAGTTTCGTGTCCGCTCCATATCTTCTAAACCCTTTGAAGGATTTTCATAAAACTTGAATGAAATATTAAATGAATTGAGACGATGTGCAGAACCCATGCGGCAGTCATGTTGGCTCAAGGTCAAGGTCACGTTTGAAGGTCAAGTGTTCTAACCTTTAATTTCCGTTACATTTTCGTGTCCGCTCCATATCTTCTAAAGCCTTTGAAGGATTTTCATAAAAGTATAGTTAAATGTTAGCTAAATTAAGACGATGTGCAGAACACATGTGCCAGTCATGTCGGCTCAAGGTCAAGGTCACATTTGAAGATCAAGTGTTCTTACCTTCAATTTCCATTATAGCTTCGTTATCTCCTATACCCCTTGAAGGATTTTCAAGAAACTTGCCTCAAATGTAAACCATGTTGAGACAATGTGCAGAACATATGTGACAGTCATGTCAGGTCAAGGTCACATTTGAAGGCTAAGTGATTAAATCTTCAATTGCCATTACATTTTGTATCTGCTCCATATCTTCTAAACCATTTGAAGGATTTTCATAAAGCTTGAGTCAAATATTGACCAAATTAAGACGATGTGCAGAACACATGTGGCAGTCATGTCGGCTCAAGTTCAAGGTCACATTTGAAGGTCAAGTGTTTAAACCTTCAGTTGCCATTACAGTTTCATGTCCGCTCCATATCTTCTAAACCCTTTGAAGGATTTTCATAAAACTTGAGTCAAATATTAAATGAATTGAGACGATGTGCAGAACCCATGCGGCAGTCATGTTGGCTCAAGGTCAAGGTCACGTTTGAAGATCAAGTGTTCTAACCTTTAATTACCTTACATTTTCGTGTCCGCTCCATATCTTCTAAAGCCTTTGAAGGATTTTCATAAAAGTTTAGTTAAATGTTAGCTAAATTGAGGCGATTTGCAGAACACATGTGCCAGTCATGTCGGCTCAAGGTCAAGGTCACATTTGAAGATCAAGTGTTCTTACCTTCAATTTCCATTATAGTTTCGTTATCTCCTATACCCCTTGAAGGATTTTCAAGAAACTTGCCTCAAAGGTTAACCACGTTGAGATAATGTGCAGAACATATGTGGCAGTCATGTCGGCTCAAGGTCAAGGTCACATTTGAAGGCCAAGTGATTTAATCTTCAATTTCCATTACATTTCATGTCCGCTCCATATCTTCTAAACCATTTGAAGGATTTTCATAAAACTTGAGTCAAATATTAACCGAATTGAGATGATGTGCAGAACACATGTGGCAGTCATGTTGGCTCAAGGTCAAGGTCACATTTGAAAGTCATGTTCTTACCTTCAGTTTCCATTATATTTGTTTCCGCGTCCTATTTCTTAACAACTGGAAGGTTGAATGTCAACCACGTTAAAACCCAGGTCAATGTCTTAATTTAGGTGGCGGCGGTGGGGGATATAGCTGTCCTTTGGACTGCCTTGTTACAAAAGAAAATTGTCTACTTATAATTTCAGCATATATGATCTGGCATCATCAGCAGCATTTTGCTACATTTGGAATGAAACAATTGGCAAACGTGGTGCTTCTGATATCAGCTCCTGTGTTTTTAATTTCATTAGTAGAACAGCTTCTTTGGGAAAAACAAAAATCATATTCTACTCAGACAATTGTGGGGCTCAAAACAAAAATCGTTATTATATATCAATGCTGTGGTACTGCCTCCAAAAATCCAATTTATCTTCAATACAGCACAAGTATCTAGAAAAAGGACACATCCAGAATGAAGGGGACTCTGTCCATGCTTCAATTGAACATGCTAGTAGAAATATATCCATCTACACAACGGGCCAGTGGGCAGCAATAATCAGAGCAGCACGACCAGCACGTCCATATACAGTGATAGAAATGTCAAACAGTTCATTATTTGCCTTTTCAGATATATCAAGAAATTTGAAATTTTTTGACTTGGACTCTGATGGCAATAAAGTATATATGAGTGACATAAAATCTTTCAGAATTGGAGCTGACTATCCAAATACAGTATTTTTTCAGTATGAGTATGATGGTCCAGAACATGAACTGAATTTAACAAAACGTGTGCGACAATCGCATACAATAGACCCAAAATATATTTCTCTTTGCAGATTGTATGACAAACCAAATGCAATCAGCAGAGAAAAATACCAAGATCTAGTGTCACTGTGTAGGGACGGGATTATAACCACTGTGTACCATCCAATGTACCTTCTGCTTCCCCATGATTGGTAAAAATGTTACAGTACAAAGCCACTAAAACCATCCCAACATAATTATACACATGTATATTGTATTATAATAGTATGTATGTATTAGCAAGTAGGAGTGACCTGTCGTTTTTATCTATAGATTTGGTTTTTTTTTCAAACTATTTCATTCTATACAAAACGGTTTTGTTTAAATTGACGAGCCAACTTCTCGTACAGTTACTTAGACCCGAAGTCCGATTGCCTATATATTGTAGTGATTAAATCAAATAGTGCAATGCTGAGCTCACCTAATACAATAGTGGAATTATCCTTATGTACGGGTCATCCATAAATAAAAATGACATGTTACTCCTTCTTGCTAATATATATCTAGTTACCGAGTTACTCAGTGTTTCATCTGAGGACCCAAACTGATTGCATATGATTTCACAGACCCGTCTTTAAGGCGGTGAAGGGATTAAACTGGAGAAGTACTACTACTAATCTAGAAACTCATATGAAAATGATTTCACAACTTTAGTGAAAGGTTTACCTTTTTATCTAATTGATTGGAGATCTGATTAATTGCAGCAAAACCACCTAAATATATGGTACAGTAGAATCTATCGTAAGAGATCATAATTATGGGCCTATAAGGCATATGGTAGCATAATGCATGTCAAAAATAATGCAGAAAACTCCTATAGGAGCGTAGGCTCCTGTGTTTAATAAATGAATGATTGTTTAAGACAGGTTCTACTGTATTAAGAGTGGTCATTTGGACTGGTGGCTGCTTATTTCAGCTTAATAGTATTGCAGAAAGCTTCTACAGGAGTTCTCTGCAATACTAACATGCTGTATTAATGTATTGTAATGACTGCTAAGCTTTCCATTCAAAATGTTGGTGGTTTTTTTTTTCAAAAACCCAACAGAATTTCAGTAGAGACATATATGTATAGATAACTGTTGTTTGTTACTTAAAATATCTTTGTCAAGGAATGATGTTTTTGAGAAACAGTTATGCATTTTGTACATTCCTTGTAAAACTAGGATATTTTTTCAGTGGAAAACTATGGTATCTTGAGTTACAATAGTTTTCCACTAAGCAAGAATAGCTAAGTATAATTGCAATACTAATGTATCTCAAAAATATGCTATAAAAGCCATCAAATTAAATAATAATTCAAACAGACGTTGGTTTTGTTATTTTTATCACATTTCAAGTTTATCCTGTGCAGAAATTATCTGTAGCAACAACACGTCACAAGAAAAACAGTTTTTTGCTTCTACTGTAAAATTTCAAAAATGTGAGTTACAATAGTTTTCCGCTAAGCGATCGGTATGCCCTTTAAGGAAGCGCGATATAGGTTCAGTGCGTGCCATCGACAAATCGAATTTAATACTACTAAAAGTCATTTTTTTCTAAAGTTAGTTGATCAGTTTGTGAGAAAAATATGGCAGTTTGAACATTTTAACAGCTTTTGCAAAAAGTCATCTTTCGGAATACTGTTACTGAAATTTGGCCAATATGTAAAGCTTTAGCACTGGAACCGTATCACAGAAGTTTCATAAACACCTCCGTTTAGAGGGAACATTTTAGTTTTAAGACCCCTGAAAGACCCCTGAAATTCTGCCTACTGCTACGTTTCTTTTGATGTTAGTATGTCTTATCAAGATATGAACATACCGTGACACCGATCTCTCACTGAGACAATGTTCTTTGATATGCCGAACACTGCGTCGCTACTCAGGACACAAATTACATAAGTTATACACGTTTTTGAAAAAGCCTACCCTTTTAAATTTGTATCTGTCGAAAACATAAAAAGAACCCCCATTCTGTTGCGTAATCTGATCTATTTTTATGCAATGGGGAGTTCATAACGTAAGTAACATTTTTCATTAAGCTCGTCCATTTTCTTCCACTCAATCAATTAAAAAAGTCAGTTACCCATAAATCACTCAATAGAAACTTGTTGTACTTATCTAGTCACGTGACCTACATAGTTGAAGGCTACTGATGGAGAAACATGGTTGATTCGTTGCCTATTGTTTCACCACGTGCGTCTCTAATAAACAGTTTACCCCTTAGTGTCCCGGATAAGCCCTTCTTCACAAATGGCTGACTAGTTAAGTCAGAGAAACGCTGGGTAGTATTAGCGAAAAGAGGATTTACACGGGTTTTGTGGTATCTCTAGTGGTATTTCGTGAATGCAATGGGAAGAAGAGATTATTGGCTCTTCATAAGTACAAAAATAAGAAACAAGATATGTTCGTGATTGTTTTGTAGCTCGATACCTTAACTACTTACATGTACATGTTAAGTCATTTTTCAGTTGTAACAATGGTTGTAGCCAATGTTGTCAGCTTCCATTCTTAACCATTCGCTTGCTATTCACGTCAATATACCTACCTGTAAATAGTGAAGAACCAGATGAGACAGCTCCTGCAGGAGCTGTTTCATCTGGGTCTGCACTATTTAAAAGTTGATTGTGCAACCAGTGCACTCCACATCAGTGATTGCACAGCGAAATACTTGTACACAGTGAAGATATTTGTAAATATATAACAGGGCATGGGTAAAGAAGGAGAAATGTATTTTTAAAATTCAGTAAGAGAAGGGTTAGAATAAAGTTTCTCTCATATCAGATATGATCAAAGTGTCAAGCAGTTTGGATACTGATGAGACTCTGCATTATGTGGTGTCTGATCTAGATCCAAACTGTTTGCATAGGTAATTACGGTTTCGCCGCTAACGTGCACAGAGTTAGCGATAATGAGTTCATACGGGATATTATCAGGATTATTATTACTATTATAGCACACTTATATAGCGCTTTTTTCACACAGGATATTAGCGTTCAAAATATAAATAAATGCAGCAGAACTCGATGCTTAATACGGTAGAACAAAAAATACAAAATATGAGATACAGGATTGCATTCGTTGCATAGTGCAGTGTTGAATGCTTTTAGCTTTTATATTTTACGTGAACACACGAGTAGGATGTCATCAATTATTCATGTTACGCCAACAGGCATATGGATTTAATATACCTTGACGCTGCCAAACTCTGTCGTCTGCTAACTTTGTCGTTTGCTACATATTTTCATTTTTTCTTCATTTTCTTCATTTTTGTTTAAAAAACATAGTAACAGTAACAAACAGTTTGGATCCTGATGAGACGCCGAGTTATCTCGATCCAAACTGTTTGCATAGGTAATCACAGATCCGGCATTGGCAGCGAAAGGGTTAATACGCCTTGACGCTGCCGCATATTCTTTACATATAAAATGTGAAAGCAGTGGAAACAATTTATGTTTAACATTTCCCTGATATAATCGCTTTTTACGTCTTTGCAAACTGAGTAGATCAATATCAGATGTCTCCTGTAGGGGACGTCTGATCAGGGTCTGCTCTGTTTGCTTATGGTATTATAATAGATCTGACCAAAACAATCGCAATACGTCATTATAAAAACATTCAGCTGACAAATACGCATAATGTCAGTATTACTTGAATGAATAGTCAACAGAGACAGGATTAACCCTTTCCTCTATGAATATTTATGTAAGAAAAAATGACGCCACCAAGATTAATTAGGTTATTTTTTAAAATGGCATATAAATATATTATTTATTTACATAAGCAGAAACTGTTGTATCAGATCTATATTGTTCTTTAACCCATTACCTCATAGGCTATTTTTAGATACAACCTCTTTGAATAATTCTACCGAAAAGGAGAATTAACTAGAGAAAAGGAAAATTTTAGGTTTTTGTACTTTGAAACCATCGTGATAAATAGTGCATTTGCTTCTATAGGAGCAAATGCTCTATTTACCACAATGGTTTCACAAAGTGATCTTTACAGAGTCGTCAAAAGTCGTCAATATGAGGGAATGGGTTAAGCAAACAGAACAGACCCTGGTCAGACAGCTCCTTTAGGAGTCGTCTGTCTTATCTGGGTCTACTCTATTGGCAATTACGTGAAAAGGAGTTTATATGAAGAGAAGAGTTAAGGACACGTATAAATATAGTCTCGCTGAAAGACGTATTTATGGAGTAAGGGGTTAAAATGATTATCAAAGTTATAGATACTGGTACGTATTCAGTAAACTCGTCATTTTCTCCACCAAACCCTATGTTTTGTCTTTAGAATCGTCTCGAATCGTCTTGTGGAAAACCAAGGGCGTTTTCTTAAATTGTCTTTAATTACGCAGCTTATCATTTTCTCTTCTTATTGTGTATACCATATATAATGAGGAATATGATGGTTTCAAATTTATACAACAGTACTCTTGGTTTTCAAAGCCCTGTCGACCAATTCTTATATGAACCAACTGTATCCATTTATTTGTCACACTTAACGTAATTCTATTAATAATCTAACAAACAAACGCTTTATACGTCTCTACGATTTGTAAGACACGTGGAAGCTTAATGCAGGTTGAAAGACATACAGAAAGATCATCTAGGAGCTTTCTTAATGACTTTCATCCTGCATTAAACAGCCACCTGTCTACAAAGCTATACATTCATCATTACTAAAATTTCGTAGTATCGAGTATTTTAATAGATTTGTTTTCCTACGAAGCCAATGTATCAATTGGGAAATCTTTTCCTGCGATAACAAAGTTGCCTTCGTAGGAAAACAAATCTATTAAAATACTCATATAAATTGTCGTAGCAAAACATAATAATACGTAGTTGGCCCCCAGTGCTCTCTATGTATAACACTGTGTACATCTACTGGAAACCCCATTGTTCAACTACAGTCAAACTTAGAGGCATCACAGAAGTACAAACTTCTTTTTTTACAGTTTTCAACAAGTATCACTGTATTGTATGTATACGATCTCTAGGAACTGTAGATGTGATTACATAATTGTCTTCAGTGTCTGAAAGTTATTTTCCATTGTATTTTTATCAAACTTGTATTGCGGGGATGTTTATCATCTTAAGTGTATTAGTGTGTGTGCGTGTGCGTGCGTGTGTGTGCCTGTGTTTGTGTTTTGGTTTGGATTTTGTTTGTTTTTTATGGGAAGGGTGTTGTGTTCTTGTCTGTGTGTATGTCCGAAAGTTGTAGACAGATTCGCATTATTAACAAAATGCTTTCAGCATACTTTCCAACAGTTATATGTATTCATATAAATATTTACGGTATCTTAATAGGGTATCTGAACAGAAGATTATTACATCTCAGGCATGGTACATGCAGTATGAGGTACAGAATACATAACAAGTATCAGATGTGTGACCATACATAACACATCATTAATGTACAATAAGAATACTTATCTATATATATACATATGTATCACTACTGTTTTCTAATAGGTTAAGTACTTACAGGAACATTTCGGGAGTGGCTGGAATGGGGGTAGGGGTAGGAGTGGGGGGGGGAATAGATGAAATTAATCACCAAAAGGTTTTTATCAATGTTAATATATAGACCATATCAAAATATAACATATGAAGGAACTGTCCGATAGAGGTCTACAATGTTTACCTTGTCACCATAGTAGAACATATTAAAGAAGCGTTTTAAAAGCATAGTGTGAGTTTGATAGAATGGTTAATTTACATTCATAGCAACTAGATTTATTAATTCAGCACATTAAGAGGTTAACAGTTTGGAATCGAATCTGTTTGCAGAGATAATGCGCCTGATTTGGATCCAACCTGCCATAAGACAGCTGGACGATATAGCTGCATATACGTGTAGTACTTATCGTAATATAGGCGTAAAAAGGCGTACATGTGTATTACATACTGACCGTCAATACACTTGCGACATTGTACCATGACCCGCACGCTTTTCTCATGGAATAATTTACACGTGGTCAGGTGGTTGCTTTCTGAGCGGATCAGTTTGGACTGTCGGAAGTGTAAGGATGAACAGTCAGGATTACATTCGTAAATGGATAATTGGGAAAATAGATAAATGGATATATGTTCAAATGGTAAGTAAGCCTGCGCATAAATATAACCTTTGACAGGCCAGTTAGGCCGTCTTCTGTCTTTTATTATCCATTGTACACCCACGTGACAGTTTCTGTTCTTGGTAATCACATTGTATTGTGCAGTTTGAAGCCAGATCAGACGCCTAATGACTATGCATATGACCTGGTTCCCAGCTGCTTGTAAATGTTTTACTTGTGTAGGCGGGCCCAGACAGTCCGTGATCAGGTCAGACCTAATAATTGACGGTATCTCGTAGTAACGGCTATCTGGTATGCACCATTTCTATAAGCAAGATAAACAGTCAAGTTAAATGGTTCCCAACATCGGTGCACACTTATCGAAACGAAATATAAGTATGCACTTTGGGGTCACTAGTACATGTATAACAATGGGAAGCACCCATATATGTAAATCAATGTCAGACGTATGTGTGCTGTGGATATCAATAAATGAACTTTAGTTAACCCTTTCCCTGTTCTATGTTTATTCCAAATTTCAATACCCACTGAATATTCATGAACAAAATAGTGACAATAAAACATTGAAGTAGGAACATTGTAGCCATTTTAGATAGCCAAGAAACAGAATTATTCAAGTTCCACTAGCAAACAGAGCAGTCTGATCTGGGTCTACTCTGTTTGCGAATGCGTGAAAACACGTTTATATGAGGGAAAGGGTTAAGATGCATGTTAAGATGCACTTACCACTGACTGTACTAACGAGCAACGGGAAATGTGTCACATTGTGTTTTATATAGGCTCTTGACGGTTAGGATCTGGATCAGACCTTGTGCTATCAGAGTCTGATTCGGATCCAGGCCGTCCTCTTTATTTGATCTGGTTATTTCTTAAATAAAGGGGTTTCAATTCATCAACGCGGTACTTTGCGGATGAGATGTGACGCAAATATGCTAAATGTTTTAAGATCATTGGGCGATGTAATATTGAAAAGTTCGAGAGAGCGCGGTTCATTGGAAAGTACATGTAAGTAAGGTAAACTTGTCTTTCGCTAGAAAATTTATCGCATTCGAATAAGTAATGTCCCTCGTTGCCATTTTGATTGGCATTGCATAATTGACATTATCCTTTCTGAGGTAGCTATTCCGTCCCAACGCCTAGTTTCGATAGGGAAGAGATGATTACATGTGCAGAGTTTGTAGATTGATAATGCCTTGTTGAATGGTATAAGCTTTAGATAGCTTTTACTTGATAGTGACAGTTCATTCCAGATTTGTATATTGTGGTCAAGCGACGAGCGTCTAACTACAGTTGAACTTCGATAACTCGAACTTCAAGGGACCGTACACATTAGTTCGAGATAACAGGAGTTCGACTCATCCGATTTCTAATATTAACGATTTTTCAATGCCACAGCTTAATACGGGTCTAAAGTAATGCTGAAAGCTCCTATAGGAGCTTTCAGCATTACTTTAGACCTGTATTAAGCTGTCACATGTGGTTCTAGATATCTGTAGCGTTACATTTTAGAGCAATTCTGTATTGTGAGTTTTGGAAGGACTAAAGTTTTTGTTCGAGTTATCCCGAAGTTCGAGTTATCAGAGTTCGAGATATCGAAGTCCAACTGTACTTATATATTGCGATGTTATTCCACCCTGGTTAAGCCAATTATGTGTGCTTCCGATCGCATTTAAAATATATTGTATATTTTTTCATCCATTTATAGTTATGAGTTGCATCTTTTTTCATAAATTTATACATAGTGGTTGTGTTTTTATCTTCTTTACTTGTAATCACTTTGTTCCAATAGCCAATCATTCTTGTATAAATTGTTACTGACAGCGGATGGCGCCCTAATTCTCCATATAGCATATAAGAAGGTGTACTTTTTCTGGAATACGTAATTTATCTTAAAAAGTCTCTGTGTAGTTTTTCTAAACTTTCTAATCTTTCATACCCCCCCCCCCCCTATATTTTACATGCATACGTTGCAATAGGAATACTTGTGTGATAAAATAGTTTCAGGATTAAGTCTAGAGGAAGGTCGAGATTAACGGATCTTATATACTGAAGGTGCATTGCCTTTTTGCCTGTTCAATATTATGTTTTCTAGTATTTAAAAAAGAGCCGTTGCTTGAGAATATTACACCTAGGTAGTTGTATTCCTTGTGTATTTCAATTTCATCACTGCCTAAATAAAATCTGTATCTGTCATTGTTGATTTTACAACATATTCTTTGAGTGGTGTTGAGTGCTCATTGGTTTCCGAGGTAAACACATATTTCCTTACAATGTGCGATAACAGTCACGCGGATTCCGATTCTGTGATTTTCTTACGAACATATGAGGGGTGTACATCTTAATAGTTATCACCTTTTACTGTTTATGTTCGTGGCTGTGATGTTTAATTGCCAAAGTGCATGTTTGTGCTTATTTTGGTTGTCAAATAATACATACAATTGTAGCGGTTGATATTCTCCACATTAACAGCGCGTGCCTAAATTCTTAAATCGTCATTTCTCTCCGAGACGATTCTAAAGAGTGGCCACAGTATAGGGTTTAGTGGAGAAGGAAACTGTTTACATTTACGCACCTTATCTTGACATGTGCATTCCTAGTGTCGTATTCGTCTCTATTAATCATTAGCCCATCGCTGTTTGTCGCTATATGACATATTTGGTGTCGTGGCGCCGTAAACTCAAATCATTCATCAACTTGTTGTTTAAACACAAATGTAAAACACAATAACAAACACATGACAATGTAATACTTAAATATAATAATTAAATATTGCAATTATATTACATTTATGTAGATTTCCTGCCAACGTTTGTTTATTTCAATACAGCAATTCAACTTGATCCCCAGTCGAATTAGGAAACGACTGCTGTTTGTCGCCACTGCAGCATGTAATGGTAAAAGACACGCGACAGAGGCGTTTAATTTGCAAATGGAATTTAAGTCAAAGAACAATGTTTCTAATGAAAGCACGTGTATGAGTCATGTAGGAAACACCACATACAAAACAAACAGCCGCCCGAACAGCACCACGACAAAAAAGTAAATATACACGCATAGCAATAGAAACAAAGAGACGCACAAAGACAGAACAAACAAACAATAGGGGTAAGATGGCAGTACGTCCTTGGAACGGTCAGTGACAACAATTACTGGGGGGTTAAACCGGTTTAGGGGCGCTCGACCTCACACTTATTCCATCCCCACCCAAAAATGACCGACATGTATGAGTCATGTAGGAAACACCACATACAAAACAAACAGCCGCCCGAACAGCACCACGACAAAAAAGTAAATATACACGCATAGCAATAGAAACAAAGAGACGCCCAAAGACAGAACATACAAACAATAGGGGTAAGATGGCAGTACGTCCTTGGAACGGTCAGTGACAACAGTTACTGGGGGGGTTAAACCGGTTTAGGGGCGCTCGACCTCACACTTATTCCATCCCCACCCAAAAATGACCGACCAATCTACCACAACCGCGATGGTAAATGCAGTGGTAAATTGCATGTTAAACGTAGACATATTTATCCGCATATAACTCAAACTAACATTTTATACTGACCGGACATCACGTGATTGGCAGCGGAACTTTCGAAAATACAAACAGTCGGCATATTTACTTTGCTTAGAAATATTAAACTCTGGATAAACTTAATATTTATACAGATGATCATTATGATATGATTACCATGATCCGGAATAGTCGAGAGGAGTTAAATCTAGATATATGACAAAGACATTGGTGAAGCTCCTCAATACATCCCGAACCCCACAAAAATACAGTCAAACCCCGAGAATGGCACCCAACGTGGGGCTATATAAAAACTGTAAAAGGATTGACAACCAGACATGCAATATGTGGTAGTACTATGGGATCATATCCCTTTTTAATGAATATTTTAACATATCTGATGAACAAAGTGATAAAATGGGTATGCCGAATAATTTTACGAAGTTTGTAAATCACATCATCATGAAGACGTAGATACAGAACGTTAAATGCCAGTACATGAAAAAAATGCGATTGAATTATCAATGTGATAGTATGTGAGTTTAGTAGTGTAAGAAATAATAACATCATGCTTATATTAAAACATAAATACATAAACATTTTGCCATGGCAGAAACTGTATAATCATATCTATATTATTTTTTAAGCAAATAGGACTGGCCTTGATCAGAATGAAATGAAGAAACAGTGGGGTAAAACCCGATACAAGAAAACAAAACGACACATTAATGTTGAAAACTGTATATTTAAACTGGATTAATAAATTCATCGTTTGTTAAATAAACTACCGTTTAAATCACACGTTCAAACTGTAATAAACCAGTAACGCCACAACTATTATATGCTGTTCAACAATGTCTATTGCGCAGAGTGTGTCAATAAAAACTAGCACTTGTCTTTGCTCGAATTAAATTTAAAGAGTTGACATCAAAGTCGGCAGAATAATTCTACCGATGAAGAACAATTCTATTTGATTATGCATATATCAACGATCTCATTGTGTGAGTCTTAACTACGTTTTCTGTTGTATATTTATAACTCAAATGTTATCCCCAATTAACTCCATAAATATACCTTTCTACGTCTTTGCAAACATGATAGTGTCAGATCATTTGAAAGCAATATAATAAAAGCATTGATACAGTGCGTCTACTAGTGATTAGTAATCGAATAGGAAAAATATAATATAATATTCCAGTCAGATGACCCTACTGTAGTAACACAGCAACCATTTCACTCTTACACTGGTCTCCTTAACCCTTCCCCAGTTGAATATGCATGTAATAAATAATAACATCATGAATATTTATTAGCTGATAGTTTATAATGGCTTATGTACACATACGTTTTTGGTATTGGTAAAATCTTGGGATGGGACCGAGTTCTCATCCGAGTATCCAATAGCATTTCTAGGTTTTTCCCTAGTTTGACAGGTTGTTTCTAGTTTTCAAGTACTTGTAATAAAAATAAAAAGAAGAAACAATGCAATTTTCATTAAGACTATGCTTGATAATTTAGCTTTTAACTGAAAAGGGTGGTTCACAAAACGGGGTGCATTATAATTATGGTACACTTAAGTTACTTCAATACTTTATTAAAACGGTACGTGTTGTACATATGACATTATCCATAGAAAAATAGTTTGCAGTAGTTAACTCCAATAACTGTTAACAGAGGTCCAGATAAGATGCGTAAATTAAATATTCCAATAATAACTTTATTGCTCCACCAAACCCTGTGGTGTGACCACTCTTTAGGTACGTCTCTTCGATACGAATCTAAAGAGTGGACACACCATAGGGTTGAGCGCTGAAATGGCGATTTTCGTATTTGAATACGCACCTTTATCTGTTATTCGAACAACGAAAATGGTTTACCAATGGGTGGTATTCGAGTGTCTTTAGTTGAGTAATGAGAACCTCAATCAGCACTATGGTTTTGAACATCGATATTTGCCATTTTCGCGTAATGTATCAACAAACAGAAGAGCTCTAGAAAACATGGCCTAGAGGTCAATATTCAACTGACAGGTTTGCAAATGCCATTATTAATGATTATTTGCATTATATGCAATTCATTCTATAGAACGTCAAACAAAACTTGAAGGCCAAATTATATCAAATTCACATTCCATTCCGATTCACTAAAATCAAATGAAACAAAATTTCTAATACTAAAACATGTCTCCTTAATATAAACTGACACTCACGAATTAATACCGTCTGTCCTAGTATTTAATTCAACATCCTAGTTCAGCAAGTCGGTAGCTTTATGTCATCTGCAATTGCCCCCCAGACAAAATGTCTAGATTGCCTTTGGCATGTCATTTCGATGATGACAGAGTTGACTGCGAATATAAAACTCTAATCATTTCTGAAAACATATTGTTTTTTGCACGTTTTGCATTATCTGGATTACCTTTTTTGTTGCAATGTATGAACGGTCTTGGTATTATTCAAAGAATACGCATTGATGCCGTTGTAATCATTACTTGTCTGAATAAAATCCACACCATTGTGTTTAACCCTTTACTAAATGAATACCCGTGTACGAAATAATTGCAATATGAATATTAATTAGATTAACTGTTATAAGAGCACATGGAGACAGGACTTGTTGGTAGTAGCAGAAACTGTAGAATCGTACCTATATTACAAACAGAGCAGACACTGATCAGACGGCTCCTATGGGAGCCGTCTCATCTGGGTCTGCTCTGTTTGCAAAGGTGTAGTAAGGCGTATTTGTTGAAGATAATGGTTAATAGCTGTCCTTATCGAAGGAGATATATTAATTACAACAGCGCGTATTTGTTTGAAATCCATATCGGTGTTATATAGTGTAACCCATTTAAGCAGAATGTTAATGCAGCCGTGGTAAAATAAATAGGCGTATCTCGTCAAATTTGCAAGTTTTACAATTATCAAAAGTGATGTAAGTTTTACAATCATCGAAAAGTAGTAATATTTATAAAGTAGAGAGATTCTCGTAATCGCAAGGACGTTATATTTGCGAAATTACTATTAACTTCGTATCGTCTCTTCGTCGGGTAAGTTGTCCTATGAACAGAGAAATCTTGCAAATTCGAATAGCAGATTTCTGACCTGAAACGTAGACCCACTGGACTATAGACGTTTTTAACCATTTCCCTGTTCTATGTTTATTCCGAATTTCAATACCTACTGAATATTCATAGATAAAACAACAATTATATTGAAATATGAAAGGTAGAACATATTAGCCATTTAGAAGCTACTGAAACAGATCTTTCAAATTCCATAAGCAAACAGAGCAGACCCTGATCAGACGGCTCCTATAGGAGCCGTCTGATCTGGATCTACTCTTTTTGCAAATGCGTGAAAACACGTTTATATGAGGGAAAGGGTTAAAGAATACTGTGACAATTTCATTTAAATTACGTATGGTTCTTTCTCACATCGTTTTGTTCATGCAGTTCATCTACATGTTACCAACTACATCCGGGCCTCTTCCGACGTATACAGGGTTATTTTGTAACTAATAGTTGTTAGACATATCATGGTAACAGTAAAACACTTAATCATATAGTAACGAATATTATATTCCATAGAAATAACAATTCTACCATATAGGTATATACAGTAAAACCTCTCAATAACGGCCACCAAAATACGTCAAGTATTTTGTGTTAAAGACAGGTGGCTGCTTAAAAGGTGAAAGTAAAACAGAACACTCCTTTAGGAGTGTTCTGTTTTTACTTTCATCTTGTTTTAAGCAACCACCTGCCATAAATACCATCTAATTAACTGAATTTAGTGGTCGTTATAGAGATGTTTTACTGTGGTAAAATCTCTCTAAACCGGCTTTCTAGTGTAGAATAGTTTAGATACTTTTATGCAAGTGACTGCTTAATGCACGATGAAAGTAATGTAGAAAGCGCATACTGGAGCTTTCGGTATGTTTCTCACTCTGCATGAAGCTGCCACTTTCTCCATGACCGATATTTATACAAAACTTTACGCCCGGTTTAGAGGGGTTTTGCTGTATTATGCCCTGTTTTCTCATTTAGATTAACCCTTTCGGCGCCAAATTTCTAATTGTCGTCTGCAATCCAAGTTTGTTAAATCATTCAGTAAAATAAGGAAATAAGATAAATAAATGCAAATATATATATATATAGAAATAGAGATTGAGACAAATAGTGAAGTCCCTGATCAGACGCCGCCTTGAAAAGGCGGCGTCTGATCTGGGACAGCACTATTTGTCGTGGTGCATTTATGCGACTGCGGCGGTGAAAGGGTTAAACGTCGTTACTGAGAGTAATACACTGTTTGATGTACATATCACCTTGCCTCGACAAATACGTATTATGCAGCATGTACTTCTAAGCACGTGCTGTTTCGCGTTATCACATGTCACAGTTACGTGTTTGTTATACAGGGTCTCCCAAAACAAATGGAACCCGGGTTCAAGTGTGTATTAAAACCAAAGCAAACGAACAATTTAAAATGTAAATACATATGCATTTACTGTATCAGTGGACCAATTTTGAAGAAATAAAAACTACTGCGCAGGTTCAACAGGTTTTTGGAAAACGCTACTCATAAACGATTCATATTAGATCTTATGCGACCATTCTTATCAGTCATATGTACTGTTTATTTTATTACCAGAGTTTTATCAATTAATGAAATTATTTTGTACAGCTTTACAGTCATGTTGGAACTATATGTTTTTATCAATTGATTTGATGTTAAATCAAAAGCGAAAACTGTGGATTGAAAGTCAAATCAATTTTGAAAATCAAATATTGAATGTCAAATCAATATATTGTGCGCATTGCATGAAGGAAAAATCGATATCACGTTAAAACGGGAGTTTTAGTGCTTTCTATGATAACTTAATAACAAATGAATATGTTTGGTCAAATTTTGGACAATGATTGGCAAAATGTTTTTCCTAAGCTGTATACTTTTAATTTAGCAATATTGACAAAAGTTGGATAATTTGCATATATTAACGCCGGTTCCGTTTTATTGGACACTCTGAATAATAATTATTATCTGTTTACATATGTCAATAAAGCAAACACCCACTTCCTGTGTTCTTGCATTCAAATTTTGGTTTCGTCTTTCTTGTCGATTTACAATATTACAATGCAATCATGTATCACTAATACATGATTTAAAGAAGTACGTTGCACTGCGTTTGGAAATTCAGCTGATGGTTAATTTGATAATGATGTTTTGTTCCGTAGGCCATTTCGTTATAGGGATAACTCTGTCTACAACGTTCACGCCAATGAACTTGTTGTACATTAACCCATTTCCTCATTTTGACGACTTTTGACGACTCTGTAAAAGTCACTTTGTGAAACCATTGTGATAAATAGAGCATTTCCTCCTATAGGAGCAAATGCTCTATTTATCACAGTGGTTTCAAACTACAAAATTCTAAAGTTTCCCTTTCTCTAAGTAATGCTCCTTTTCGGTAGATTAATTCAAAGAGGTTGTATCTAAAAAATAACCTATGAGGTAATAGGTTAATGCGGCAAAGTTATATGCTGTCTGTGATAATAGATTAAAAACATTTTACAAATGGTGTATTATTTTTCTACTGATAGAGTTATATATAAGATGCATAATTAAATAATGTGTTATATGTAAATATTTAGACAAAAACATTGATGGGATAGAGCGATATTGGGACTTTAGCTTCTATTTACAATTCCAAATGCAAATAGTATGCTTCAATAAAGTGAACCCTCATTATACCGGCATTCGTTACAATTGCACCCTCATTATACCGGCATTCGTTACAATTGCACCCTCTTTTTATCGGCAGCATGCATGGAAGCACAACTACTGTTAAATATTTTAAACAACCACGAAATAGATAGGTGTAATGCTATTAAGACAGGTGATCGCTTAATGCAGAATATAAGGGAGCTTTTTACACTCTTTGTGTTCTGCATTAAGCATTCACCTGTTGGTACTAGTTTCATGCTGGCCACGTGATTTCTTTCATATATTTAAGCTCTTTACAATTCAACCTCGTTATACCAGCAAAACATCTGAGGGTTCACTGTACATAAACTGCAATACAGATGTAACGTTTAACCCTTCTCTTGCTGAAGATTAAAATACAGTTCTCCTTCTTTACCCATGCCCTGTTGTATAATTACATATATATTCACTGTGTACACGTATTTCGCTGTGCAATCACTGCTGTGGAGTGCACTGGTTGCACAATCAAGTTGTAAATAGTGCAGACTCTGATGAGACAGCTCCTGCAGGAGCTGTCTCATCTGGGTCTTCACTATTTACAGGTAGGTATATTGAAGTGAACAGCAAGCGAATGGTGTTTCATATCTTTGTATTAACCCTTACCCCATGTCAACAATAGTGTCTTTAGGTCTGATGCATTTATAGCTATATCTGATTCGATCAGACGTTTGAGAAAGGATTGATATAGTGACCTACAGTTTGAACTTGGTGGGATTTGGCGTCTCATGTAGATCTAAGATATTTGTTCGTAATTCTAGATGGGTAGGCAGGTATGGAGACATAAGCTCACAGTTATTTCACACAATATGCACGACGCATAGCAACCGTATTTCCATTGTGTTCTTCTGTGCTGGCGACATGACATTAAAAATTCATTTATAATTGATGCTAACGATTTGTAAATACTTAACATATATTTGCTTTATATATGCATTATTAAATTAAAATCAAAGATGAAACGTGACAAGAACCGATCACAGGATTTACTTTGGAAATTGAATATATAAACTACACCGATCTGTTGAAACGGCAGAGACAATTTGTTTTCGCACCTCCTCTCTAATTAGCGGGTGCTCCAATAAAGATCATGCTATTATTTAAAACTACCGTATGTTTTCAAGACATTGTCTCTGACTAATAAAGCATAGGGTTTGAACAACATTGGTTGCGTTTCAATAAGTCTTACTAATAGAATAGGGACTGCTTCTATAAACGGGCTGCAATAGGTATTTGGAGTATTATACTTTAATGACTGTTGCATAAGGAGAGCCCGGTGTCGAGAAGAAACAGTTGCATTAATAGAGCCATCCGAATCAAAAGGCTACTGTGAAGTCCTATGAATATTTATGAAAAAAATCAATGGCATGAATATAAATAAGATTATTTTTTAAAATATCACATGGACATAGAATTTGCTTGCCATGGCAGAAACTCTAGAATCATATCTATATCATATCATAAGCAAACAGAGCAGGCCTTGATCAGAGTTCTATCTGGGTCTATTCTGTTTGCAAAGGCGTAGACACGCGTATTTACGGAGGAACGGCTTGAAGAAGATCCGGGATAAAACTGAAACAGTTGTTGTGTTATAAGTGTCATCGGACTGAACAGGCTGCTGTTTCAATATGTGTACATATGGCATCATAAATATACAGCTAATAGATATTTATGATGTTATTATTTCTTACATAAAGGTTCAACAGGGAATGATTAAATATGCGACTGAAAGGGTTGTTGTGTCTAAAATGACTAAAATGGATGTTATTTTAACCCTTCGCTTGCTGTATATTAAAATACATTTCTCCTTCTTTACCCATGCCCTGTTGTATAATTACATATATCTTCACTGTGTACACGTATTTTGCTGTGCAATCACTGCTGTGGAGTGCACTGGTTGCACAATCAACTTGTAAATAGTGCAGACCCTGATGAGACAGCTCCTGCAGGAGCTGTCTCATCTGGGTCTACACTATTTACAGGTAGATATATTGACGTGAATAGCAAGCGAAGGGTTAAAGGCCTTGCGGTAAAACTGAAACATGTTTGTACTACTTGAGTCCATTGTTTTAGCGGGTAACAGAGAAATCCTTTTCGTACTGTGTTATATTGTACGTGTTCGAGTTGAGTTTTATGCACATTTCAGCAAAAGGTGACATCTGATTCTCTGTATCAATGCTTTTGAGTGTTTAACAGTTATGTAAGATCGTGATAAAAATAAAATCATATTTGTTAGTTCATACGTAAGCAATGACGTAACTGACAGTTACTTAGTATCTTGGTGTGAGATGATTTTTTTGATGATATAAATGATTCAATACAGCATTAGTTGACTGGAAATCCGTGAAAGTCATGGTATCAAATGGCACATTGTGATCTAGAATTTGACAAAGATATTTACCTGGATGTATAGGTTTTGTAACCGATGTGTTACATGAAATATCGAAAATACAATTTTATCGTTTCTTGTATTTAGAGTCAAATAAATTGTTTACCTAATTGAAGTTTAGTTTTACCTAAATGAAGAGACAACTTATTGTCAGTAAGTGACTTACAAGATATAGATCAGACTTACAAGAAATAGATCATTTTCCAATACAGTATCTACATCACTCGTGTTTTCCCTAACACAAGAAAGCCAGAACCTTCTGCATACCGCATTAGCTTTTTTATTAAAGACATTACCCAGGTCCATTCAATGATTCCCCCCCCATTGTTCTCAATAGGCGTGAAAGTAACAGTAAAAGCATGATACAAGTGTGCAAAATATGGCAAGCCGTCTCATTCTGTCTAGAGAGGCCCTGACATAATAAAAAATAAAAACATATACTGTATTAGTGACAATCAAATCATTTCCAAATCATCAAATGTAAGAGACGGGCCTCACATGGAACGCTCCAGTGGTTCTTGACAGGCAGACTGCTATAGCTGTTACCATGTGCCGCATGCTTTTTCACAGGTTAGCTGTAAAGACCCAAGCCGGCCAAGGGAATGTCTTTAAGGCTGCCGACATATTAATGAGGTAAATTAGGTACAAGAGGGGACCGAGTGTGGATCCTTGTGGGACACCAACTGGTATAGATGCAGAAGTCGAATGTGTTCCTAAAACGTCCTCAAACTGCTGTCGAACTGAGGGATATGACTGAAATCAACGTAACCTATCATTAAAACCTAGCATGTAATCACATCGTAAACGTCATGTGGCGCATAGTGTGAGAAGGTTCGAAATAATAGCAGAGTCGCACTAAAACCAGAGGTTCAAATAGGATTCGTGAATTAACCCTTCGCTTGCTACTCACGTCAATATACCTACCTGTAAATAGTGAAGGCCCATATGAGACAGCTCCTGCAGGAGCTGTCTCATCAGTGTCTGCACTATTTACAAGTTGATTGTACAACCAATGCACCGCAGAGCAGTGACTGCACAGCGATATACTTGTACACAGTGAAGATGTATGTAATTATACAACAGGGCATGGGTAAAGAAGGAGAAATGTATTTTAAAAAATCAGCAAGAGAAGGGTTAAGACGAATTCAAGAAAAATATCTTTATTTGTCCACCAAACCCTATAGTGTGCCCGCTCTTTAGAGAAAAAATTCTAAAGAGCGATCACAGTATAGGGTTTGAAGGAGAAAGAACGGTTTTTGTATTTGAGTACGCATTCTAATCTATTGCACTGATAATACGTCATAAATATATGCAAATCTAAACACAACTGTGCTCATCATTGAATGAACAGGAAATGCCAATAACGTGTATTCATTACAAAAACGTTCATGCCAAAGTGAATACACATTTGAGATGTACATCTTCGTTTGCTTTGAGTGTAGCCTAATATAATTGACTAAACTGTAGATGACTTTAGGACATAACCGTAAGCCAGTATTTCACATTCCATAATACATTGTATATTATAATAGTTATTAACCCTTCTTTTAAAATACATTTCTCCTTCTTTACCCATGCCCTGTTGTAAAATTACACATTTCTTCACTGTGTACAAGTATTTCGCTATGTAATTGTCGTCGGTTTTCTCCGGCTTTGGTGACAATTGTGGTGGGTTCAGTAGACGACTAATAAGAGTTTTTGACGTGTATTACCTCATAGTATTTCCTCATAGCACACTAATGAATATGCATATCTGAAAGTAAGATAATAAGACATTACGAGTAAACTAAACTCACTAAAACATGAGACCTGAAAAGGGTTTACACACAAACTGTAAACTAGATAACTAGATTTACAAAAATGGTCTCTGCTATACAACAATTAACATACAAATAGTAATGATATGATCATCAGAGGATAATGATAATGATGAAATATGGAAATATGGAAATATATTTACCTGAATATATAAGAAATATATATTCTAATATAATGCCATAAAATGGCGACTGTCTTCTGTGAAAGCTATCGTACGAGTGAAGATGCACGTGCAAATGCGGGAAATGTTAGTCATGCATGCAGTTAGTTAGATTAACTTCCCCTGAAATAAATATATGAATATGCATTAACTGTTCCTTAAAATATTACTTATTTGGATTAAGAGATAAATCAAACAACATATCATCAAATTTATTTATTATTTCATACACAATCACCCTACGACACAATCACTGCTGTGGAGTGCACTGGTTGCACAATCAACTTGTAAATAGTGCAGACCCTGATGGGAAAGCTGCTGCAGGAGCTGCCTCATCTGGGTCTTCACTATTTACAGGTAGTTATATTGACGTGAATAGCAAGCGAAGGGTTAATTAAGACATAACCGTAAGCACATTTCATAATATATTATAATAGTTATTAAGCATCTAAAACATGACTACGTGACACCAAACGCATGTGGGTGGGTCTATGCTAGCTTCGGTTGTATGTTGGTGCTATTACCTCGTACATGTAAACTATCGTTTGTTAACCATGATTGCTCTGAAGGATTGTGATTGAACATTTCAGGGAACGGAGAAGCCCAGAATGACAGACGTGTGTCGAACATGCATGCATAGTGTTTATGATTGCAAAACCGACACGTTATAGTAGTCGCCATCTGACTTGAATGTTGAGGTTTGATGCGATACGCATTTTGCAATGTTAACCCTTACAATGCGGAAATTTCAAATGGACTTTTCCAAAATTCAAACGGGTCAGATTCACGGATTTCTCTAAAGAATAGTGTAACATGACAAACAATGCGCGTCCTGGTGAGAAGGCTCTTCTAGGAGCCTTCCCGCGTGGGACAACATTGTTTGAAAAATAATTTTTCCCGCATTGTAAGGATTAACGTTAGAAATGTAAGAGCTGTGTGTAACTATTTAACAGCATTTTGATGTTACTAAAGTCTTTCAATTGACGTGACCTTGCAATTTCCTAGCACCATGAAGATTGTTTCTTGACTGTACGCCTTATTGCTGAAACTATATTTGGTATTCACTGACATTTTGTTTATACCCATGATATGTTTTGTTTTTATTTCTGTCGCGAGTTCGTAACTTAATTTGGCACCGGAGGTTGTTACTCCGCGTGTGAATGGAAGGTTACCGATTTGAACTAGGGGCGTGAGTAGTATTTCACCTTTATCCCTTCGCTTGCTGTTCACATCAATATACCTACCTGTAAATAGTGAAGATCCAGATGAGACAGCTCCTGCAAGAGTTGTCTCATCTGGGTCTGCACTATTTACAAATTGATTGTGCAACAAGTGCACTCCATAGCAGTGATTGCACAGAGAAATAATTGTAGGCAGTGAAGATATATGTAATTACACAACAGGACATAGGTGAAGAAGAAGAAATGTATTTTAAAATTCAGCAAGAGAAGGGATAATAACTGCTCGTGAACAGACTCAATTAAATCTCTTATGGCATTGCTGCGTTCGCTTTCGAATGATCACTTACTTTCATAATCACACCGTCCAATCGATTATGGTTACCCCATCGATAAAGCTGTGGTTACCTCGCGCAGCGAGAGTCGATTTAAAAGGCGAGTTTGTATTTTGCTCCTAAAGATTCTTACTTTCAGAAGATCGGCACTTCTTTGTATGCAGCCTTAAAAAGAAGTGTTTGCCGAACATGTTGGTGTAATATTTTCCCAATAGCATGCAGAATGGTGTATTAAATCAGTGATTCAACGTGGATTAAGATGCCAAAACACCGTTTTTCTTTCTTTGGGACTGAATATCTCCGATATATGACAAACTCACGTTAATCCAACGATGTTGAGGGTAAATCGAAGTATTTTTCTGTCCATCCTTTGACTATCATCTTGTTTTGTTTAAATTCAAGGTAGTTACAGGTGTTTTCGTGTACTGAGTTGATGCTCGAATGGCTAAGGTTACCCAATTTTGAAAAATTGGTGGTTATGGTGCACCCTAAATCTGGGCGCATTTAGGCTAAGGTTACCCGACAACTAACATACGTAGTATTACAGCATCTGAATACACACACGTCGTATGTTTTCCCTTGAACTTGAAATATAAGACCCACAACTTTCATGTATATTCTGTAAATTGTATTTAGCCAATTATGTTCTCAACAATTATTATTTCTAACGTGTAAATCGAGTTTGCACAAAGACAACATTCAACAACGTAAGTTCACCTACGATTTTACAATTAGGTGAACTATCAACATGTATAAACGTATTTAACTCTATTGTAAGGACGGTTATTGATTTACTAAAATTATTCTCAATGCAAAAACGGTATCAAATGTGTATATATACACAACTCATTTTGAGTATGTATGGATGAATTACTTTTAAAGCGCAAATAATTGATCCGTTTACGCAAACGGAATTGCTTTTTTCTAGAAAAGGATCCTTTCCGCTACTAGGAAATGCACATATTGAATAATGTTTTGCAAATCTCCTATGTGAAATCATTAATAAACACTTCGTCCTTGAAAACATCTTCATCGTTACACTTGTTATTCAGACAGTATAAAACGAGCTAGATCTAATACTTGACGCATTGGTTTGCTTCTTCGAAGACAAAGTGTTATATCTACATTTTGAAATTGATTTGGCTATGTATCATATGTGTGACATATGCGAGTATATCCAGAGACTGTCGAGCATCGTATAAAAATTAAAAACAAGACACGGAAATGGATTCGGCCCCGACGTTTTCGTACTCAGAGTGACTCGGACCAAATTAAGTCAGTCCTATGCTCCTGTGATTTAGGTATACGCCTCCATGAAGTGTTGGATATCTAGTATATGATGAAGAAAGAAAGATATATCCGTGCAGATATATATCAATTTCCATTTGGCGATTAATATCTATAATTATCTTAAAGAATTAAGTTTTACACAGTTCAGATCTTAGAATTATTGTAGTAATTTAATTTAATTGTATCAGTTGCTCCTTTAAACATACAGAATCGTGTGCTTCAACTAGATGATCGACGATATCTGGTAATGCATTGTGTTTCATATAGCAGTAATAACATTGGTACATGCAGCGCTCCATGGTTATGGTTGGTAACCTGAAAGTAAATGGAATTTATTAAATGCTCAATAGATTTTGGTGGTGTTGTTTTGGCCGATTAACTTTCATTTTGCAAACTGTTAGCACGGAAATGATGGATCTATTCAACACTAGACAAACTCCTTACAGTATAAATACAGTATAAGGGGTTAGCGTAGTTTTGCGTGTAGACCCATGTTAAACGTCTCCTGACTGTTTGCAATGCTATGCGCAATGAAGATATTTTAATACAAAAGGAAAACATAGATATAATAAAGATATGCAGTACAGACACAAACCAAGTGTCACATGATAAAATATAGCATCCGACCTGTGTTTACATGTTTTGTGCTTCAATACAAAGAATGTTTTTTTTTCAAACAATAAACAGGGAAACATTTACTGTGAGAAATCGATCAGGTTGTACGTCTTTGTACAAACTCGATTTACACGTTAGAAATAATAATTGAAGATTGTGAACATAATTGGTTAAACACAAGTAATAGAATATACATGACAGTTGTGCGTCTTATGTTTCAAGTTCAAGAGAATAAATACGACGTTTGTGTCTTTAGATGCTGTAATACTACATATGTTAGTTGTCGGGTAACCTTAGCCTAAATGCGCCCAGAATTAGGGTGAACCTTAACCAACAAATTTTCAATATTGGGTAACCTTATCCATTCGAGCATCAACTCAGTACACGAAAACACCTGTAACTACCTTGATTTTGGATAAAGCAAGATGATAGTCAAAGAATGGACGGAAAAATACTTCGATTTACCTTCGACATCGTTAGATTAACGTGAGCTTGTCATACGTCGGAGATATTCAGTCCCAAAGAAAGAAATACGGTGTTTTGGCATCTTGATCCACGTTGATTCACTGATTTAATACACCATTCTGCATGCTATTGGGAAAACATTACACCAACATGTTCAGCAAGCACTTCTTTTTACGGCTGCATACAAAGAAGTGCCGATCTTCTGAAATTAAGAGTCTTTAGGAGCAAAATACAAACTCACCTTTTAAATCGACTCTCGCTGCACGAGGTAACCACAGCTTTATCGATGGGGTAACCATAATCGATTGGACGGTGTGATAATGTATGTACTCGAATAAAACTGAGTTTGCAAGTTTCTGTTTTCGCAATAATGCTTTTGCTTTCGAGGGATCTCTTACTTTTAAAATATATGTACATCGCAACAGCAGGTGTGACGTGCTAGTGTGGCAGTCGTAAAATGTTGCTCGTACTTCGGTCTCAGTGTTATATTTTCTGGTCCTTCGGGATCATTAGTTCCGATGTTATTGTTTATGACAATTGGATACCGCTTAAGCCGGTGCTGTGGGGCATGAGTAGTATTGCACTTTTAATAACTGTTCATGGACAGACTCAATACAATCTATTTCGGCATTGCTATGTTCGCTTTCGAATGATCACTTACTTTCATAATGTATGTACTTCACAACAGCATGTGTCATTTTCTAGTGTGGCGGCCGTACAAAATCGCCCCCATACTTCATTCTCGGTGTTGTTATATTTCTGGTCCTTTGGAGTCATTACTTTCGATGTTATTTGTTATTAAAAATTAAGCCGGCGCTAGAGGGTAAGAGTTGTGTTGCACTTTTAATAACTGTTGCAATTTTCTCTTTTCGCATTGCTGCTTTTGCTTTCGATCGATCTCTTACGTTTAGATTTTACGTTTCGAAGCTACAGAAGCCCCCAGTGTCCATTTGGGATGATACCTGCATTCGACACGACGTAAAGGAGAGCGCACCGCCTTTTTATACCAATTATGAAGTTTAATTCAGTATAATGGCCCGAAACGTTTAAAACGCAATTGTTTAGGTGTCCTAATTCGATCATTTTAAGAGCAAACAGTTACATGATTATGTTCCCAACACACGTGTCATTTATAACAATTATTGTTTGAAGGACTTTGTGTGCAGAATATGCGATATTCTCTTTACAAAACTATATAATTACTTTCCTGTTTTAACTAGATATTAAATTCAATACAGTTGAATCCCGATATCTCAAACTTTAACCATTGCCCCCATAATCTATTTTAGAACCAACCTCTTTTATTGAATCTACCGAAAAGGAGCATTTACTAGAGAAAGGGAACATGTTATAATTGAAGACGTGACTATTAAAGAGGCAAAGAAAGGCGTATTTATGGAGGAAAGGGTTAAGAGACAAAACAGATTACTTTGATATAAAAGAAGTTAGCTTCATCCGATTTCTAATCTGAACATTTTCAAGTCTAAAGTAATGCTGAAAGCTCATGTAGGAGCTTTCAATATTACTTTCGACCTGCATTAAGCTGTCAAATGTTGTGTAGGTATGCGTGGTGATGCATTTTGGATAAAAGGGTATTATAAATTGTAGAAGGGGTCGAATATCTAAAATTGTTGGACATACCGATTTTCTCACTTTGTTCATTAAATATCATAATGTTAGAAATTCATTAAAAGACATATAATCCTATAGTACTATAACATACTGCATTTCTGGATGGCAACTCTTTTACAGTTGGCAATCACAATACCCTCTTTGCATGTACATAACAGAAAATGTTTAGTGCTCTATGATGACGCTCTCTTAAATCCGGAAACGGAAGGAGGACGTCGGCTCTTCTGGTTTTTGTCGTACCCTTTATTACTTGTCTACAGTTACTATGTTTGCAGCTCGCTCAATCATTGAGTACACTAGCTATATGAGGATCCATTTTGTTTCACTTCAATATGTTTTCGTTTTACATGCAATTTACCACTGCATTTGCTGTCGCGGTTGTTGTAGATTAGTCAGAGAAGGGATATGTTTATTTACACTGTTTGTCTTTTAGGGAAGAGATGGAATAAGTATGGGTAGGGCGCCCTTTAACCTGTTCAAACTCCAGTGACAATTATCACTGGCGGTGCCAAGGAGGTACTTCCATCTTCCACCTATTGTTTGTTTGTTATGTCTTTGTGCGTCTCTTTGTGTCTATTGATGTGCATGTACATTTACCGTTGTTGTTTTTTGTTTTTGTTTTTTGTTTTTTGGTTTTTGTTTGTTTGGTGGGGGGGGGGGGGTTGGTGGGGATCGTGATGCTGTTCGGGCGGCTGTGTCTTTTGTATGTGGTGTTACCTGCAATATTCATACATGTCCTTTTATATGAAGTTTGAGTTAGTCGTATTTTCGAGGTTCAACTGTATTTCAAATTAAAACAGCGATCTCACGGAAAATAGTTTGATGTTCATTCAATTGGTGGGGGAAACTGTTTACTGCAAATGTTCATCTAATAGCATAGACAAATGGTATTGCATTAGCTGTTTGACTCTTACTGTCAGCCAATAATACAATGATTCAAGAATCCAATAGCACACAGGGAACCAAGTAGTCACGATGGTTGTATATTCAAGTGTTATAATACATTTCAATGCTTTTAGCGTTGTGCTGATGGTGCATACGCGAGCAGCTTGTCATCAATAATAATTCATTAACGGCAACACTGAAAGGCATTGTTGTTCGCGTTGATTTAGAAATGCAAAACTGCACTTCAATAAATAATTCATAAACTCTATAAAACAGCGGGAAGCATTGTCACATTTCCTCTAATTACGATTATGAAATCTGTTATGCACATTGTACATTGTACATCAAACACATATTTCACATACCAATGTAGAACATTTCGAAATCGATTAACTGCATGCAATGTGTATTTAAAGTGCATGTATTCTTCATAAATATTGGTTCGAAAACAATAGCCCCGTGGTTAAACGGAACCATCACATTCGTGAACATGCTACAGGTAAAAGATTACAATAATTAAATGCCTGTCTTAAATAATATTGAATTAAAGCATTAATCCTTTGAATACGGGACGCAAGTGCATTGATATTTGCAAACAGTATAGACCCAAATCGGACGATTCCTAGAGAGTCTATACTGTGATGCTGTTCAAATCACACCGTAAAGTGTGTCCATTCACACCGAATGGAATCGTTTATTGAATAACGAAGGATCATTCCACTTTGTACATTCATTATTCTAAGGCTTAACCCGCTCCTTAATGAAAGCGTATTTTCACGCATTTGCAAACAGAGTAGACCTATAGGAGCCGTCCGATCAGGGTCTGCTCTGTTTGCTAATGGAATTTGATAGATATGTTTCTTTAGTTTCTAACGTTGATAAAATGTTCCACCTTCAATATTTCGTTGTAACAATTTTGTCCAAGAATATATCGGTAAAACGGCATTGCAATTTTAAATAAACATAGAAAAGGGAAAGGGTTAACAATAACTCGCCTTAGAACAGCTCGGTTTACGTGCGTTATAACAAATTTATGTTCACTATAATATTGCTGTATCCATTGCGCAAATAAGATGAAGTGTTAGCAATTGTGTATAATTTGTCTGAATTGAAACGAAGCAAGACGACGGTATGAAAATTACTTGTAATTGTGTACGTTTATTTTAATGCAAATATGCAATTCCGTCAAAGAAAAGCCGTTTGTATGCCATAATATGAAAATATATGTTATATTGATCCAAACGCCTCATTACGGGAAATTGTAATCCCCATTATTGGAATTTGTATCAGTATGCTTTGTTTCCTAAGTCATGCCGGCCACCGCTTATTTCAATTATGCCCAATTATCTGTCATATTTATCGTAATTCTACTATGGAAATAACACCTAGATTGTCTATAATTCTAATGTAGTGCCATATTTTCGCGTAAAATATTGTAAGTGTGATGTATAGACTGGAATGTTGTGTTCTACAAACAATATTGTAGGATAGGCTTATTCTGCAATTGTCTCCCTGCGAATATAAATGCTCGACGAACATGTACATACTTTTTCTGCAAAACGTCTTGCATTTCATGTTCATGTAAATGTTTCATTTCGCCGGGTGTCTATCCTAATGTCAAGTGTTCGGTTGCCATTTTGCGTTTACAACCACATCTTGCGTAAATTATATACACTGTAATGTATTTTTATCCTAAGCAAACATAGTAATTTTATAATTATTCATGGTTAGTCTCTTTTTTTTAGAAAAGGGAATAGTAAAGATGAAATACATCGATAGTGTCCCTTTATTTCAGAATATCTGGACGAATTATGAAACAATGAAATTGTTGTTGTCACTGACTAAAGGTCAATGTTCATTTTGCAAATGCGTATCATGAACTCATTTGGGATACAAGGGTATAGACTTCATAAGTTTTATTATTATTGCAATTATAGAGAAGTAATTTTGAATAACACTTACAAGATACAACATGGTTTCAATGGTATTTCTCGTTAGTGTTATTGTTTCAACTAAACCAGCAATGATTAATAAGTTTTCAAATGGCATTGAAAAACTCGCAAAACGTTTGTTGCACTACACAACTGTTGTTTAACATTTCGCTTGCTGTTCACGTCAATATACCTACATGTAAATAGTGAAGACCCTGATGAGACAGCTCCTGCAGGATTGTGCAACCAGTGAAATCCACAGCAGTGATTGCACAGAGAAATAATTGTAGACAGTGAAGATATATGTAATTATACAACAGGACATGGGTAAAGAAGATGAAATGTATTTTAAAATTCAGCATGAGGATGGTTAATCTGTATTCATAAATGTTCGACTACACATTGCAATGCATGCTATTGTATATTGATTACGCAACAATCGGATAAGTTTTAACGACTAAAATAATATGCAACGAGCAGGTTGCATTATATCTTTGAAACCAATGAAGCTTCTACTTGCGTTCAGCTGCTTTGTATTTTAATAATTGTGAAGATGCTTCTTCTGCATTTCTGTCTACTATGTACTTTCATTTCCATTGGCCGGGATTTTATTTCAATATCAAAGAATTTACAATAATGTCTTACAATACATCCTTATATAGAGGAGCAACTTTTTTCCAAAATTAACAACTTTGTCAGATTCAAAGATGTACGATTGATAGTTTTATTGACATAACAAGCAAGCATTGCTGATGCAAACGTGTCAAAGCAAAATTATTTTGAACTTGATTACTGGGCCACGCAAGCATATCATTGCGTATTAATCAAAAGAGTCCAGCAGTGGCGCGATATGGGGGAAATTAATAGTGTTTGAAACCGTTTCTAGTCAACCCATATCCTATGATCTGAAGATTTAACAAAGCGTTTCATTTTAATTTCTAATTGACTTTTGTCATTAAAATGTCAAGGTGAAAAACGGATTGACTTGAACCCGCCCAACATTGAATATTGTCACGAACGTTTTGAGTGTCACATTTATTGATTTCCTCTGGTAATAGACACAAACAAACGCGATTTAAAGGGTCGTTTAATCATTATTATGTCGCTGTTGTTCCCCGTTTAGTAACAGGCCTTTCATTTATGTCCAGTAATGGAGAGTAATTCTTAATCGTAAATACATCATGTGTTATTGATCGTTGAGTCCAGATTCGGTAATACAATGCCTAATTTAGTAGCAATGTTACCAATGTTGACGATGACCTCAATTAAAACGATGGCGTTGTTTTGTGTTTTTCTCAGTGACTGATCTCACCATTTAGCCTGCAGCAGGCGGACCCATGGTTACCTTTGCAAATGTTTAGATCTAGATGAGACGCAAAGTAACCCCGGTTTGGCATCCTGGTAGTAGTCAAACTGATTATAGCGTGAAAATGGGAAGTGTAGTGGGTTAAACAGTTTAATATTTGCCATCAACCCTTTACGCTTGGCAGCTATTGCTTAAATCCTTTACAGTAACTTTTTAATATTTTACTAAACACCATACTGGAACAGTTAAACTTCGATATCTCGAACTCTCATGACTCAAACTTTGGGATAACTCGAAGTTTAAGTTCGGCCCTCAAACTTTACAATACAAGACTGTTTTTAAATGTATCACTTCATACATCTAGAAACACACGTGACAGCTCAATGCAGGTCTAAAGTAATGCTGAAAGCTCATACAGGAGCTTTCACCATTAATTTCGACCTGCATTAAGCTGTAAACCTGATAAATTGTTCAGATTAAAACATCGGATAACTCGAACCTCTGGTATCTCGAACTAATCTGTATTGTATTTTCCCTTTAAGTTCGAGATATCGAAGTTCAACTGTAGTAGGATTTTTTCTACCGATGCCATCAATCCTATTCATATTGAAACATATTCATATTGAAACTAGTGTCAGTATATTTTCCTTTGTATGCACCTCCTGCATTTCGTTAATGAGAGGATTGCTAAGACATGTCGATAGTTAACCCACAAAGGCACATTACTATTTAAAAATAGTCTCGTAGAAGATAGAACAAAGAGGATCTTACTTCATTACATTTATTTATAAAACGATATAATCATAAAAATATGACGCAAGTAGTAGAGGGTGTCATATTCATACATGTAGTAGTAAATGTGTTTCGTAAAAGCAATTTGTAATGAACACCGTTTTGTAATGAACACGTCTTTTTATCATATAATCCTTAAAAGTGCCATAGAAAGTGAAACATGCTATAGCTGACGGCTGTTCCGGCAATTGTTTACAAACAGCGTATTAATACACGGACGACGCACATGGGGTGGTTCGGCTATGCAGCACTACGGTTGGCTAACGATTAAATTCATCATGCTTTGGTTCCGCATATTCCATTTATGATTCATGATCAGTCGGATTCAAATTGCTTACTTGATTAAAATTCACTAGTGCATTTCTTAGGTTTATGACACTCTGTTTCGGCACTCCCACGCCACAAGTTGTGTGACAAGTCCTCATTTATCAATAAAGTCATATTGTTCACATCGTCATTGGTTATTCGAAAGCCTACCAGCAGTATTTTGCAGTATTCCACCGTTGTTATTTCACTGAACGACCCAATAGGATAGTCCTTCCATACAACCTTTATGTTAATCATCTCTTTGATCACTACATATCCATTTCGATCGGTGACTGGGCCATGTACATTCCTTGCACGTGGTGGCCCGTGGTAAGAAAAAGTTTATCAAGCTTATCATAAAACCTGCAAGTCCCAATATAGAGTGCATGGTTCAGGTGGCATATTAATTACAGTCTGACAGTACAGTCACTGTGGTCCTCGTCATTCACGACGGACGAACTACATGTTAATACATACAGTGAACGACGAATTACTAAAAGATATAAGCAAATTCGTGTATAATATTATCTAGGGAAGAGAAGCTGATTTGAATTAACAATAGTGTCGTTGATTTCAGTCGAAATAATTCGACGTCCGAAACGGGTCACTTCCTCTTGTGTGGATGTTAGACTGGATCTAAGCAGATGGATGCATGCATTTGAAATGAAAAGCATGTGTAACAACCTCCGCGAGAATACATAAAACACAAAGCCAATGCAAAATATGATCTGGCGACTTGTGGGTACATTTTACAGTTACAGTAAAAACTCGATACTACGAAACGTTAGATTGAAGAATTAGTGCAGGTTGAAAGTCATGTAAAAAACTCATAGAGGACTTCCACCCTGCATTAAGCTGTCACCTGTGTTAAAGATCAATAATGGTGCGTATTTGAGTGTCGAATAATCGAGTTTGCACTGTATTCTCGAGGGGCACAAGAAGGATTAGTTTTGTCACGTCACGCAACATGACCGCCTGTCTAAAACATCTCTTCAAGCCATACTAAAAGACAAACAGCAACATTGTCGACAAAGAAGATATGTTCTGATAGAATCTTGAGTAGAATTACTTGGAAATGACACATATCTGTTTCGAGAGACTAAAGATTGAGTTGGCTAGTGATGCGTCCTTCAGATCTCCAGGCAGTTCAATGAATCGAGAATTTTACGATGATGATGATGATGGTGATAATGATGTTGATGATGATGATGATAATGATGCGTATTCAATTAAGGATATTGTTTGTCTAATTTGGTTTTTTCGTTAAATTTGTACGACGCACGGTAACATATAAATAAATAGTAAAGTGTGATATAATACATATATAACTATCTGTGTAGGCCTACTTGTTTCGTGTCTGTCTGTTCAAATTTAGTTTTAACCATCTACTCCGTGAATATTTGAGTAAGAAAGTGTGACGTCATGAATATTAATTAGATTAGCTTATAATAACACATGGAAGTTTTGTCCATCGCAGAAAGTGTAGAATTATATCTACATTATATCATAAGCAAACAAAGCAGACCCAGATCAGACCGATCCCACAGAAATCTGGTAATGAGCACGCACGTTTATGTGTTGTTCTGTATCTAGATCTTATTTGTTTGCAATGCAATTCCGGTCGCGCTTGGAATGAGAATGTTCAATACAGTTGAACTTCGATATCTCGAACTCGGATAACTCGAACTTCGGGATAACTCGAACAAAAAGTCCAGTCCTTCCAAAGCTAACACTACAGAATTGCTCTGAAATGTATCGCTACATATATCTAGAAACACATCTGACAGCTTAATACAGGTCTGAAGTAATGCTGAAAGCTCCTATAGGAGCTTTCAGCATTACTTCAGACCTGTATTAAGCTGTGGTCTTGATAAATCTCTCACATTAGAAATCGGATGAATCGAACACCTGTTATCTCGAACTATTTTGTACGGTCCCATGAAGTTCGACTTATCGAAGTTCAACTGTACATGTTTTCTGTTTATTGTAATATCTACTGTCAGAACAAAAACTGGTTACTTGTTCAAAGTCGTGAACCTTTGTTTCCAACATTAAAACACACTGATTAATATATCAACTCTTTCATATCAACATGCGAGGTATTTTATCTTATATGACACGTGATCGATCTACTCATCATTCTGTCTAACAAAACACGCAATATTTCAATACATTCACAGTTGATATGCAAATCAACCCACTTAAAACTTGATAAAAGATCTCCCCAACTGTCAGATACATGCAAATCCTAATTGAAATTAATGGTCTTGTCAGAAAGTTCAATGCTATTGATTTGAGGGTCTTGATAATATTCACCATCAAATAGAATGAAACAGTTACTTAGCGGAGAAAATGAATTAAATTTCCGTGCATCGAACTCATTAGATGCGACACGCTTTTGTTGTCTCTAGTCATTAACATATGTTCCACAATAACCATTGCAGACCACGTAGACTTAACCCTTCGCTTGGCATTCACGTCAATATACCTACCTGTAAATAGTGAATACCCAGATGAGACAGCTCCTGCAGGAGCTGTCCCATCAGGGTCTGCACTATTTACAAGTTGATTGTGCAACCAGTGCACTCTACAGTAGTGATTGCACAGCGA